>JAMPIV010021921.1:0-164391 GCA_024509875.1 Oreohelix idahoensis
AGTACGCCAAAGTAGGGAGTCACAAAAGGGAGTCGTGCTTTCACCTCAACAAAACAGCACAAAACCACCTCGCTGAAGATCGAAACAGAATCTATTCCCAAAGGTAGTCCAGTTGCCCCACCAAATAAAAAGTGGTGGTGGAGAAAATACATAACAACAAAAAGTTGGTCATCAGAGAGGGTGGATACCAGTTGTTCCGAAGCCGAGTCCACAGACGCTTTCAGGATGAAAAACGCAAAATCTAAAAATCAAGCAGGTCGAGAGACTAAAAACCTGGCCAAGAAAGATACCAATCTGATGATAGTTTACGGTAGAAGGATCGACAGACCCTAGAGAACTGACGCCTCGAAACCACAACCAAAAGACAGAAGGCCTATATCCCTTCCGTGATGCAGTGCTCCAGCTGCCAGCAGGTCTCGCACACAAAAAAGACGTGCAGGAGGGATGCAGTCTGTCGAGATTGTGCGGGTGGCCACCCATACCGCGATTGTCCGAAGGCAAAGGAGGACAACAACAACAAAACAATAAACTCAAACCGCACATGTGCAAACTGGCCTCGGAAACCATGGGCTAGATACCGAGGCTGCCCGATGTTTCCAGGAAAACCAAGAGCATCCCTGAAGGAAGCGTATTTCCAAAAACATCCCCTTCAAGGAGGCAAAACACAGTGTGGCTGCGGATGTTGCAGAAAAAACAACGCAACGATAGACAGACGACAGTTACGCAAGCTGGGTGCTGAAGTCAGAGAAATGATAAATGAAGCTGCGAAATCGAAAAAAACAGCAAGCAGGCCGCCGAAGAACCAACCGACAGTGGAGAAGATGCGAATAAACATGCAGAACATAAAACACGTGATGGAAGAAATGAAAAGAATCCAGCAAACAAGTAGAAAACAGATGTCAAGAAACTGAAAGAGCTGACAGAAGAAAACACAAAAATACTCAAAAGAATAGAAGCAGAAAGAATAGACATTGAGGAAATATCATCAAACAGCACGCGAGAAACTAAAACGAACAACCAAGCAGTAAAAGAAATCATCCAAGAAACGCTAGAACAGCTACTACCTACGATAATTGAAAAAGCACTGTCACAGATACAGGAGAGCAAGAAGACAAAAGCAACAGAAACTATGAGCGTAGGAACACACAAAACAAAACGAGCCAGATAGTTGAGACAGGACATAAAAAACACCATGAGCGCGACACGGCACCACAAACGGACAAAGAGGAACCCAGACAGCCAGCTAGTGGTCCTTTTCAGGACCGATCACCTCCAGGACTACGAACGAGATACCAGTGAAGACGATAACACCCTATATACCCCAATTATAACCAAACTTTCAGGTTGAACAGGGTATTACAGCAGCATAGTAGACGAAAACAACAACAACAACAACTTCTTGGAAAAAATGATGGATGAGATTCGGAAAGAATCTAGATGGCGAGGTTTAATGCCGCCAACCACTGATAATAAGTGGATCACACCTGGATGGTGTTATGATTGTGCGAGGAAGGTATGCCGCACCGAGTACTTTATATGTAACTGTTAGTGTGTGTTCGTGCAGAGTCATTTCGTGAACACGTGAGTCAGAATGCTGCTACATGTACTTGATTTTCATGATGTATGTATCAGTCTAATACATGTCTGGGAACTGTACCAGTGGTGTTGGGTTTTTTTTTTTTTTTTTTTTTTTTTTTTTTTGCGTTCGCCCGCTAATACTGGAGGCGAAATCTCAGGTTATTATTTTTATGTCTAACCTGACATTGATTTTACGTGAGTATCCCTTTATTTCTTGTACAGAGACAGGTGTCCCTCGCCATTCAGGCAAATACTCGCCGATTTCGGAGGTACCCATTGCAGCTGGGTCGGCTCAGAGCCGCCAGTCCCTGGTCGACGACACTCCTTCAAATGTCCTCGCCAGGTCTCGAGTTAATCCAGTCCAAATCCCGGTCGACGAAAAATCCTCAAATGCCGTCGCCCGGGTTTGATCCTGTATCACCCGGTCGCCAGAGCGGTGTTGTAACCACTACGCTAGCGCGGCTCCTGGTGTTGGGTTAATTCCTACGAGCCATGGTTGATTGTCATCTACACCCACGCCACACCCCATCGTCATATATCATACAGTATTCTGACATACTGGGGCTTAAACGGTTCTTTGACATATTGGGGGCTCAAATAAGGAGTAAAGTGAACCTGGGGAAGCAAGAGGAAAGATCAACTACTTCACCCCTGCATCTACAAATGTAATTGTTGCACTGTGCTGGCAATATACGCTCCTAGAAGTCAAAAGATACTCTCAGCCAATCAACGAGGAGTTCAGTCCAGCAAGTCGTGACCTACTGACCACGGCTGTTTGTGCCCTACACGGCTGTTTGTGCCCTATACCAGAGCGCTCTTTTAGTTTCGGTGACCGGAATTCTGACACCGGGTATAAAATTTTCGTGTACACCGTAAAAGACTATTTAAGTTTTTGGCGGGGAAAATCAGCTGATGTGTGTGTAAAACCAGTAAAATATAAATCATTACACACTCGTTCTGGATAAACACAGCGCTAAAATTCTTTTGTGTACTATAACTTTGTTCTCTGCTCTATTTTTGATTGCATTTTTATTTGTTTGAAATTAGTTTTGACGGAGTTACAGACTTTTGAAAACAGCGTCATCATTTGAGGAAATTCATAAAATAAGTAATCTTTTTATTAATTTAATATCTAAAAATCGGCCCATTCGTTTGAGTTTATAATTATAAAGACTTCTCGAAGGGAAGCTAAAGATTATTTCCACATACTTTTTTTTTTGGTTTCATATCTTGAGAATGTGTGGTAGTCAGTTTTGTGAGTTTGGCATTACAAGAACAAGCATATTGTCACCAGATTTTATAGCATTGAAATAACGGTAACCCAATTCCTGATACTCACAAATCTAAAATAAGGTTGTACAAAATAACTTTGTAAAGCACCATCTGTTTTTGCATTTTCATTCATTTATAATGATATTTAGCTACGTATATAAGCGTCAGAAAACATGTAAATCTATAGATAGATTACTTCTACATACTTTGTTCTATCTTTCAAGTCTTGTTAATCTTGTATTTATAATATGAATTTTTTTTTTAATTGTGTGTGAGATAAGGACTGTTCCATTAGTGTTCTTTGGTAGACAATCCTGTGCACACGACGGCAGGCAAAGAATTCTAAGTAACTGTTTTGTATATCTTCTTTCATTCACAGATAAAACATTCTACATCCTGGTGTTTAGACTTGATAGTCCCCAAATATTCCTCTATCTTTATACATACACAAGTAAACTATACTACATAACAACGAAATGGACATACTGTTTTGCATCATATGAATTGTGCCAGTGCACTGTGCAGAGCCTTGTGGCAAGAGAGCATTTAACTTCCAAAACAACACGTTCAATTCAGAAAGCGCTGAACTGTTCTAAATTACGTTAATGATCTGTTCTTTGTTTTTGGAATTAACGTATCAGATGATAAACCCACACAGCATTCGACTATATTGTGTAAGAAGTGTTACTTACGAATACAAAATTCAAAAAGGAGGCATAATGAGAAGTGTCTTGAAACAGCCAAGTTACTATCGGAAAACAGTCAGCACATCTGGAAAGACTAAAACCATAATTTAACTATAAGTGAATGTCAACTGTGCAATTGTGTTGCTAAGACATCTTTTGGTGTTTTAAAAACAAAAAGCTGCTCTATCCCCTGTAATGTTCTTTCTGACCCCTCCATGTCTAGTCAGTCATTTAGCTGTAGTCAGGATCGCTCTGTACAGTAGGAGGTATTTGATGTGCCTTGCCCACATCAGTGATGATATTGTTCAACTGGAGGTTGATGTGCCAGCTCACATTAAAGGCGATACCATTATTCATTTGGAGGTGGTTAACACTACTCACCCTAGCATGCCAGTTTTTGTTGCCACATCTACACCTACCAAGTCAGTTATACATACGACAAGTACATCCACCTCGCCTGTCTTCAAAAGCGACATCACAGTACAACAGTTACTTGCTAAGCCACCTTCACAACCACTAACACAAAAGGAAGAACCCCTATTCACATCCATTGTTAGAAAAAAAACTAGAAACAGCAAAAAGTAATATCATAAAATGCAAAACCAGAGGACAGCCTATTGTACTACAAAAACTAATTAAACATAGAAGAGAAACATCAGTCACCAGAACGCCAACAAACGTAAGCGATCTCAATTGCTTCACACTGTTAGAAAACATATTTCTGTAACATCAACTGATTCATTAGACCTGCAGCAGGCACATGAACTACAACGCTGTTCAGAAACGTCACGTCAGGAAATTTGCAGGAAAGCAGGCATTGAAAGTAGAGTTAGAATATCCAAAGAATTAGCAATAGCCATGAAGGAAACTTACCAACGGGCTGATCACCCGTTTGCCAGTCACTTCGATTACGGAAACAACAGCAAATGGGTTGATTTGCCGTTGCCCTAAAGACGCCACTAGGCGTGATGGGAAACAATGGCAAAGAAAACCTATCTGCTGTTGCCCTAAGACGCCACTAGGCGTAATGGCCACTGACTGCTTTGACGGTCGGTGGCTAAGGACGGAAGAAGAAGAAGAATGAAGGAAACAGTAGGTCTTACGTGGGCACAGCAGAGAAGATTGAAAATTGAAAGACGCGCCAGAGGTATTAAAAATATAACTTCACAATTAAAATTTATAATGGAAACTCATTTGTTACAAATTTCTCCATCTGTGAATGTACAGATTCATCCTATAAAAAAAAAAAAAGGAAGTGTGAATGATAATTGAGCGAAATTTTGGGGCTAGAGCAAATTATGGCAGTTGTTGCTTGAGATTGACAGAATTAACAGAGTGTGGAAATCATTTAATATAGATGTATTTATTAAATACATCTATTTATCTATTAAATTGAACATTTCGTTTTACTCATGACCATACTTATTTTTACATGACCATCGTGATGTATGATTGAGATAATTGTTAGCTCTCATGTTTTTTTGGGGACAATTGGGTGTGTTATTTTAAGGTAATAAATGTGGACTTGCAATTTAATGTTTCAATAATTAATGTTTGACGCATGAAACCAAAACAAAACTTTGATATCCATTTTCTGCATGTTTTCTACTTTCGATTCCTGTAATTTGTTATGCACTAGTGTTATTGAACACGATGTGACCGATTTAGTGAAAATTGCATTATGGTAAACAAACCAGTGAACAAAATATAAAAAAAACGTAAATTTTACACTATTTCAGACTATTATATCTTCTGTTCTAATTGTGATAAAATGTTTGTTCTTGTTCTAAAATTTACTCTAACATTTCTAGTCTAGCGTTACGCAAAATGTATAAAGCCGGTATTTATAATAATAAAGTAGCCTAAAAACATTAATTAAGCCCTATCAAAAGTAAAATCCGCCACCTTTTTTTCCAGTTAGGAAGTTACCACGTGACCTCTGACACGATAGCTATAAATAGCGCGGTCGGGGGAACAAGGGGAAATAACTAAAAGATCGCTGGCAAACAGCCGTGCCTATACCAGAGCGCTCTTTTAGTTTCGGTGACCGGAATTCTGATACCGGGTATAAAATTTTGTGTGCACCGTAAAAGACTATTTAACACCCTATATACCCCAATTATAACCAAACTTTCAGGTTGAACAGGGTATTACAGCAGCATAGTAGACGAAAACAACAACAACAACAACAAAAGACTATTTAAGTTTTTGGCGGGGAAAATCAGCTGATGTGTGAGTAAAATCAGTAAAATATAAATCATTACACACTCGTTCTGGATAAACACAGCGCTAAAATTATTTTGTGTACTATAACTTTGTTCTGTGTTTCTAAATTTTTCTTGATTGCAGGGTTTTTTATTTCTTTGAAATTAGAGTTTTGACGGAGTTACAGACTTTTGAAAACAGCGTCATCATTTAAGGAAATTCATAAAATAAGTTAATCTTTTTATTAATTTAATATCTAAAAATCGCCCATTCGTTTGAGTTTAGTTAATTATAAAGACTTCTCGAAGGGAAGCTAAAAGATTATTCTCACATACTTTTTTTTTTTGGTTTTATATATCTTGAGAATGTGGTGGTAGTTAGTTTTGTGAGTGTGGCATTACAAGAACAAGCATATTGTCAACCAGATTTTATAGCATTTTTAAATCCCTGTAAAACGCATTCCTGATACTCACAAATCTTATATAAGGTAAGTAAAAAAATAACTTTTTGTAACACCATCTGTTTTTGCATTTTCATTCATTTTTTGGCATTTTCCATTCATCTTATAATGATATTTAGCTACGTATATAAGCGTCAGAAATACATGTAAAGCTATAGATAGATACTTCCACATGATTTGATCTATCTTTCAGGTCTTGTTAATCTTCTATTTATAATATGAATTTTTTTTTTAATTGTCTGTGAGATAAGGACTGTTCCATTGGTGTTCTTTGGTAGACAATCCTGTGCACACGACGGCTGCCAAAGAATTCTAAGTAACTGTTTGTATATCTTCTTTCATTCAAAGTTACAATGCAGGTAGTAAATTTAGAGAAACCAAATTCTAAATCTAATAGCATCCTTTTATCAATGGCTAGAGTCAGAGATACATATGATAATTTAGAAATATTTATGAATGGCATGAAAGCCTCAAGATAGAGTCACTAAAATATTTAGAGTGGGATGGTAAACAAGTTGTTGTTTTCTTATTCGCGGATTTATTTCCTTGTTTTGCTGAGACACCACAGACATGGGTATAATCCTTGAGCTCCAGACAAACCAAACATTTTTCATCAAAGACATCCAGATTGCATACAACTTGCAAACCAAGAAGTTTGGCCCATGTTGATAACGAAGATTACAATAGATATATGAAATCATGGGAAAGGGATAATAAAAGGCAAGTGCACATTAGCATAATTGTTTACACAAACCAATGTTAGAGATTGAAATTGAAAATGTAGCTCCTCCTTACCTTCATATTTTATTAGGCATTGTTTTGAAACACCACAGACTTCTAGAACAGGTAGCTGATACAATAGACGCAAGATATTTGAGAATTCGCAAGAGATACATGCAAACATTAGTACTTTTAAGAACTTGAAGAGATTTAGTAGGAACTGGAAATAGGCAGAAGAATTAGGAGCTAAAATTGAATTTTTCAGGTAGGTATTGAACTTTGTGAGGATAAGGAGGAGACAGATAATTTTAAAGTTAGACTTGAAAATGCTCAAGATGCGCTGGCCAAACTTCTGTTTTCAAGGATCTATTGTACTAGGCCTGGTCCAGTTTGCTCACACTTGGACAAGGTACTAGCCAAACACAAAATCATACAACAGGCTTATAATAGCAGAGCATTTATAGGGAATCACTGCCACAGATATCTCACACAAAAAGTTTATAAAGATCTTACAAGAGCAATCATTACACAAACACTGAAAATTACAGACAAACAAGATATAACTAACATAGCTTTTATTGCCCAAGAACAATTCAACTCACTGAAAAAAGCATTTGAGAAAGTACACAACAAAATATCACACAGTAAAACCAATTAGTAAAGAAATCAATAACAGCATCGATAGAGACTTATATGTCTTTGTTCATCAAAGCTATTCCCCAGTAAGGACAATTCCATGTCAAACAGCACATATTAGAAAAACACTGCGCAGACTGGATCAGAACTCATGATGTATGATTGAGATAATTGTTAGCTCTCATGTTTTGGGGACAATTGGGTGTGTTATTTTAAGGTTATAAATGTGGACATGCAATTTAAACTTTCAATAATTAATGTTTGACGCAAGAAACCAAAACAAAACTTTGATATCCATTTTCTGCAAGTTTTCTACTTTTGATTTCTGTAATTTGTTATGCATGTTGATTGTGACCGTTTTAGTGTAAATTGAATTAGAAACAAACCATAACAAAATGTAAAAAAAAAAACGTAAATTTTACACTATTTCAGACTATTATATCTTCTGTTCTAATTGTGATAAAGTGTTTGTTCTTGTTCTAAAATTTACTCTAACATTTCTAGTCTAGCTTTACGCAAAATTAAAGCCGGTATTTATAATAATAAAGTAGCATAAAAGCAATTCAAACATGTTTTGGGGACAATTGGGTGTGTTATTTTAAGGTAATTGTCGTGTGGTGAGTACTGGGGCAACTACCACAGTAGTTTTGCCAGGAATAGTCTATGAGATATAGATATAAGGTCTCCAGAAATTGGCTCGTTAAGAAATAATAAAGACCTATTCGAGATAGGGACAAGAAGACCAGTGAAATGCGGAATGCTTTTTCCACTAGAACAGTGTTGTTCTAATAATTATGGATAGGAGTTCTGTTTTACCCCACGACCTAGCTCTAGGCCCTTAGAGCCCGTAACGAAAAAGCCCCCAACCTCATCTGAGTAGAAGAAAGGTTTCCTATAAGGTGAATATGTAACACACCGACATCAGCACGAAGGTGAATACATTAACAAACTCTTGATAATGAATCAACCGATCGCCTGGGTTTTTAATTAATGAAAAATATCCACACATATAGGAGTTAGAAATGGTTAGAACGTGATGAATGGTGAAAGACGATACACAACAAAACACCAACAGATTGAGATAATAAAAATTACAGTTAATGAAGTATTAGTTAATTAAGAAAATGAAACTGGTGAAAAGTGATAATGATGATGTTGATATGATACGTTGTTAACCCAAAATGGTGAGTACTCTACACTCTACACAAGTCCATGTGTCCTCTAAAATGCTTCTCCTAGATATTAGGGAGTCACATGTAATAGTATCAAATCGTCCCAAGTTGTTTATACGTTTATATCGATTGGGGTATCTCTAACTGAGAGGACGTTCTGATGAATACTGTTTTGTCGAACGGAGAACGCTGACGAGATATCTAAGTTATATTATTCCTTCACGGTTTGAGTATCATCTCTGTAGTGTTTGATCAACAGTTAATAGTTTGTCATAAGAACACAAGGTCTGTTTGTCTAATCTCCCGACGGACTACTGACAGACTGTATTATCTTCACGAAATGTTTAGTGATTATGTAACTCATAAATCTTGCGTATGTAGTCGTGATTCATATACCATTCTGAGTCTGCTTTCACTACAATGCGCTTAAGAGTGCGTGTTGCACGTGGTATAAAATATGCGATTCCCTCTTTTTGAGCTCTTTTGCCTTGACTTCAGATAATAATGATCTTTCGATTGATTTGAAATTTATGATGACTCTGTATTGAACTTGTGATAACGATGTATTGAACTTGTGAGCAAGCAGTATATGGTGACGAAAAATGCTGCGTCCACCTTATGACTTGTGGGTGAGACAAAGATTCCTATCTTAAGTGAGGAATTACAGAAGTCCAATGGCAATTCTGCCTAGCCAAATGTCCCGTTTATTAATAACTATTTCTAGTTAGACGTCAGACACCGTTGCGTGTAGACTCAGACATCTGATAAACCTGAAAGACACACAAAAGTCCTTCGTAAGTTTGCAACATTTAAGCATCACTGGTTGACCTTGCATTTAAACTACTGCTCATTATTCATCTCTCTCTCACACTCTCTGAGTTTCAATGCTAATATGATGTTAAATATCTTGAGCATGAGAGTGTGTGCGCCATGGGATGACTGTGAAATGATGATACACGTTGAAATATGAACTATTACTTCCCTCCTATCATCCTATCAACTTCTAGGAAAATCTTCTGATTTTATTAATCATTATGCCCAAGAATAATTTGAAACTTTAATCTTTTCCGCACATTTTAATTAAGCTGTGACGTTAAAATAAACAAAAATAAGAAAAATGTATTTATAAAGTATAAGATCTACAAACCTTCTTTTCCATCGCAAAATCCTTAAGAACACAATTAATCACAGAAACTGAATTATCATCCACATCTGAATAAACACTGTGTATTAGGCTATGCGTTTTTGGGTTTAATCTCTTCCACACAAGGTAAAAAAACTGGACTTCTACACTCTAGTAGATTATGCGGTATTATATATTTCTGGAAGTCCCCTGGCCAAGCTGGGCATCCAATGTGGTAAACCAACGCTTGTCTGAACCGCGGTGAGACGTTTTCCCCTGGCCAATCTGGGCGTCCAATGTGGTGTCACAGAAATTACCGCATGCCCATGTTTGAATTCGGGATGACCATATGTGTTTTATACCTGATTTTATCACGATGCAATGTGGGCTTCAAACGATAATGTCGGGCATGTGGACTCAATCAAAGGATTTTATTTCCCCCGATGAAAGAGCAAATGTGGTTCTCTAGATACCGGTTTGCGAGTAATCACAAACGATGAAATAGCAAATATGGATCGCAAAATGATATTTTGCATGAAAGAGCAAATGTCGGAGAAAATACAATACGAAAAGATGTAGGAAAAAGATAGAGCAATAAGGCCTTTGCGCTCGTTTATCACAATAGCTCCTCATCAAGTGTGATGTCAATCGTACCCAGTGGAGCTTGTCCTGCTTGCTTGGAATTCCTTAATCGTTTTCCTCATCTTTGTTGTTCTTTCCGGTTTCCAGCCTTTCCGCTACTTGTTTGTGCTCTCCGTCCTGCCTTATAAGGATGACGGCTTAAAAAATCCGCTCCTACGTTATGTTTTCCTTGGATGTATAGTCCACTTTGGAACGTGTAAGGTTGTAGAACAAGCGACCACCTCATCAGTCTACAGCATTCAAATTCTTTGAATGGCGAGGAAGGTCAGAGGTTGGTGATCACTCTGGATTGTAAATTTCCTTCCGTACCAGGTATGCTTGAAATTTTTGTATTCCCCAACGAGGAACAAACATTCCTTTTCGATATGTGGAATAGTTTTGTCTGCTCGTTTAACTTCCGACTCGCATATGCGACCGGAAATAGGTTAGGTGGGCTTCTGTCGTCTGGCTGTAGTAATGTAGCCCCGATTCCAATGTTACTGGCATCTGTGCGCAAGATGAATTTTCTAGTTAAATCCGGAAGCCGTAAAACAGGTTTTGTGGTGAGTTTCTCTTTTAAGAGTGCATATGCATGTTCATATTCTGCTGACCATGTCACTTTATCTGGGTTTCCTTTCTTGGTTAGCGATGTAAGCGGCGCACAGAGGCTATTAAAATCCTTTATATATCTCTGGTAGAATCCACAGAGAGATACAAATGACCGGACATCCCTTTTAGTGGACGGTCTCGGTGCATTTCTCAGCTTCTCAACGTTTTGAGTCTCGGGGAACATGGTCCCATGGGATATAGAACTATAATCAAAACAGATGTTCTCAGTTAAGATTCAATTTAGACAAACTGAAAGATCCAGAAATCGCGGGAATCTTTGAGGCAACTGTTGGAGGAAAATTCGCAGCTCTCAACTTTTTGGAGGATGATATCAACTCAATCACAGAGAACATGAAAGACGTGCTCATTGAATCAGCAACAGAAATACTTGGTAAAAGAAAGAAAATAAACAAACCATGGGTTACAGATGACATTCTGAAGTTATGTGATACACGGCGAGAAATGAAAAAGGTTAAGAAAGAGGTTCCTGAAGCAGCATGGCAATACAGTATGGTGAATAAAAATATTAGGAAGAAAATGAAACAGGCCAAAGAAAAATGGGTAGCTGATCAATGTGAGTCCATTAATACGGGGCTAATAAAAGGTAACAGCAAGGCAGCTTTTGACACATTAAGAAAACTATCAAAACCCCAACAGCCCAGGGTAACTGTCATAGAAGATAGCAATGGGGCTCTGCTCAATGAAAAAACAGCTGTAATGAGAAGATGGACAGAATATTGTAAAGAATTATATAACTGTAAACTTGACACTAACTTAGGCATATTAAACAACATTAAGTGCGAAAACAAGGAACTCGGAAATGCAGCAATATTACGGGAAGAAGTGGAAGAGGCTATATGTTCGATGAAAGGAGGGAAGTCACCGGGTGTGGATAATATCCCAGCAGAGCTCTTGAAATATGGAGGACCAGATATAGTAAAAATCATGACAACAATTTGCCAGAAGTATGGAGTACAAAAAAATGGCCAAAAGAATGGACGCAGTCATTAGTAATACCGCTTCCAAAGAAAGGAAATCTAAAAATGTGCAAGAACTACAGAACCATTAGCCTTATTAGTCATCCAAGTAAGGTGATGTTAAGGATACTTTTGAACAGAATAAAACAGAAATCAGAAGAAATCTTGTCAGAGGAACAGGCTGGCTTTAGACCAAAAAGAAGTACCTCAGAACAAATCTTCAATATTAGATTACTTATCGAAAAACATCTCCAACATCAACACGATTTATACCATAACTTCATCGATTTCACAAAAGCCTTCGATCGAGTCTGGCATGAAGGCTTATGGCAAGTAATGAAAAAATTCAATTTTGATACCAACATCATAGATATCATTGAAGCACTATACAAGGACGCAAGCAGTGCTGTTTTTGCAAGCAACGACATTGGAGAATTTTTCAAAACAACTGTAGGAGTTCGGCAGGGATGTATCCTGTCCCCAGTGCTCTTTAATATTTATCTAGAACATATTATGCAAGAGGCTCTCTACGATTATAAATCAACCATATCGATTGGAGGCCGACCTCTGTGCAACCTACGTTTTGCTGATGATATTGATCTGATAGCTGGATCAGAATCAGAACTTCAAGACCTTACCTCTAGACTGGAGAAAGTAACAAGAACGTATGGGATGGAAATTAATATAGAAAAAAGCAAGATATTGGTGAATAGCCATAAGAAACATGTTCCGACCAACATTACGTTAAATGGGCAAACGTTAGAAGAAGTTAACACCTTTAAATATCTCGGGTCCACTATATGCAGTGATGGAAGATCAATTAAAGAAATCAAGACAAGACTTGAGATGGCCTCAGCTGCCATGACAAGGTTGAATGTGATCTGGAAAAGTAACATCATTTTTCCTGTGAAGATCAAATTATACAAATCACTTGTATTATCTATTCTCTTGTATGGGTGTGAGAGCTGGACACTCACTGCAGATACGGAGCGAAGGATTCAGGCTTTCGAGCATAAATGTTATAGAAGAATTTTGCGCATTTGCTATAAAGAGCACAAAACAAATGTCTATGTTAGAGAGAAGATAAACACCTATGCAGGCCACCAAAAACCACTTTTGTCAACAGTGAAACGTCGAAAGCTTGCCTGGTTTGGGCATGTAACTCGTCATGACTCCCTTTCGAAAACGATCCTTCAGGGAACAGTCGAAGGTAAACGGAGAAGAGGAAGGCAGAGAAAATCCTGGGCTGATAACATCAAAGAATGGGCAGGACACGGTTTTTCCACACTTGTACGCATTGCTGAGGATAGAGAGCAGTGGAGGACCCTGTCTGCTGATGCTTCCACCATGGCACCCCTACGACCCATGACGGGTTACGGGCTGAGATGATGAGGAACTCTAGCTGTTCACACCCAATTTGACATTTGGTTGGGCGAGCGGTTAGTCCCGCTTCTCTGAGTCTGTTAAACAGCAAGGATAGCGCTGATATATGTTCTTCAAACGATTCAGTAGCTACTAGGATATCATCCATAAAATTGCTGATGGCGGGATGATTCAAAGGATCCAATAACTTTCGCATCATCCTTGTGAAGACACTAGGAGCATTGTTCAATTACCAGTCCAAATGGCATCCACCGCACCAAACAATTAAACTCGAAGGGTCCATCTGGGAGTACTGAAGGCTAACAGGTTTCCTCACCTCAGCTTTAACCGGTATTTGATAGTACCCTTTACTGAGGTCGATCTTTGAAAAATAGCGAGCCCCTGCTCTGCGCTTAGTAAATAGTTCTGGTTTGTGGTCCGGTAACGGTTTCTGGCTTGGAACTGTGTTAACGCATTCAGCTGTCGGTAGTCGATGCACGGCGGTGGTGTTTTCGGGCCTCCACTGGGTTTGGCGTAACAAGCACCACTCCCGCACTGTAAGGGGACTCCGACTTCGAAATTATGCACTTCCTTAAGTAAGTAATCAATTTCTTGCTTTAATGCCGTTCGCCTTGGCATACGAATCGGATAGGTTCTCATTCGGACGGGCGTAGGATCCGTGACTTCCATGTCAAACTCCATCAGGTTTGTCCGGCCCCGGTTTGTCTGTCAGAGAGTCGGCGTGGTTTTTCCATCAATCTCCTTACTTTTTCTTGCTGGGCTTCCGTTAAGGTGGAGCTTATTTTCCCATCTAAATGTGATTCCTCCTGTATAACCGGGTACTCTAGGGATGATAATGGCTCTTCTTCCATTTGCATAGCAATGGCCATAGTCATGCGGTGCGCTGGTCCGGCAGGGGCTCGCTCGTAAAACTTCTTAAGCAGCAGATTTAAGTGGTAAATTTTTTCTGCTTTTCCGTTCACGGCGATTTTATAGTTGGTGCGAGAAATCTTTTCCACCACTTTGTAGGGTCCCCTCCAGCAAATCTGCAATTTATTACTGCTACTTGGCAGAAGAAGTAGCACCTTCTCTCCTACTGCTAGTTCTCGGTCCTTCGCATTGCGATTGTAATATTTGGCATGTTTCCGCCTAGCCTCCCGTACTTTCGCTGTGGCTAATTCCCAGCCAGTCTTCAGGCGTTGTTTCAAGTCTGTGACGTACTGGAAGGCTGATGTGACAGTGTCTTCTGCCTTGGCATCTGCCCATGTTCTTAGTAATGCTTCTAATGGACCTTTCATAGGTCTCCCGAAGCGTAATGTGGCCGGAGGAACTCCAGTCGACGCATGCGGTACTTCCCCATAAGCAAATAATGCGGCAGGAAGATACTGATCCCAAGTTTCTGGCTTCTCCTGTGCCAACTTCCGAAGAATAGAGGTGAGCGTCCCGTTAAACCGCTCTACTTGCCCGTTACGTTGGGGGTGATAGGGCGAAGTATGGATATGCCTAGTCTTGAATATTCTAAGCACCTCCTCTGTCAACTTGCCTCTAAATTGTGACCCGTTGTCTGTGAGAATTTCATGCGGGAAGCCCAATCTAGTAAAGATATTCAGTAAAGCGTCAGCTACATGCACTGAGTCGCATGCTGGCATGGCTATGGCTTCGCCCCATGTGGAACAGGTGTCCACTAAGGTAAGGATATGGGAGTTTTCCTCTTCTTAGTTCTCAGCAAGAGGTCCAATTATATCCACGCCCCTCTTCAAATGGGGTGCCCAAGATTGGCATATCCCCAAGGGTCGCGGGTTGCCGTCCCAGTGTTTTAGTGGTGCAACTTTCTGCACTGAGGACAAGACTTGACAAACGTTCAATGTCGCCGGTGATCCCTGGCCAATAATAGTGGCAGGCGATCCTTTGAGTCGTGGCGCTCATTCCCATGTGATCCACTAAATGGGATAGAGTGGCCCATCTCAAGCACCTGGTTCCTATAGGTGTTGCAGAAACTACTAATTGGTTGTGTTCCTGTCCCTTTTCATTTCCAGCTCGGCGATACATCAATCCATTTTTCATAAAGAAGTCTCCCTTGTAGGTGGGTTGTGTGTTCCTAGTAATTTTTTAAAACAGGGCGCCAGTGAGGAATCTTCCCTTTGTGGCCCCTCTTCAATTCCACGGGGAGGATATTGGTAGAAAGGTTCCTGCTCTGCGTCTTTTTCTTGACTGTCCTCTAGTCCTGTACGGCCGCCATGACTAGTGGGTTGAGTAGGTTCTCCAAGGAACACCTATCTACAGACATCCCAAGATAAAGAGTAGATTGGTTCTTCCATGATAGCTGCACGAATCTCTCCTTCACATAACGAGATTCCACTCTGATAAGTGCAACTTGGCAGTGTCATGGGTTGCAACATCCTTCGTCGGACCTTGGGATGTCGACACTCTCTTCTGTTATTATTTGGTCAGGGGTGACAAGAGATGCCCTGACCACCGCAATCGAAAGCAAGTCCCTGTATCATAAAGGCACTCCCTAGATTGTTCCGTTTTTACGATGACTGATTCGATGACGGGAGGATGAGAAACGTTTTATCCGGTCCCCTCTGCTCCCTTCCGGGGTGACGATTTTTGTCCTGCCATACATGCTGCAATGTAGGGGAGGAGGTCTGCGCATTGCACTCATTAGTGGTTGTGATTGTTCAAGCGACAGTACTTGCACCATTTATCTCCCTTCTCTGGTGTGGCAGCAGCATTTTTTCCTTGTTTTGCTCTTTGTAGTTATCTTGTTTTGCGTGTAGTTTGATGCGAGATGTTGGTCCTTTGCTTGTTGGTCTGGTTGGGAGACGACCAGGTTGCCTTTGCGCCTGATCCGAAAACTCCTTCTGGCTTCCTTTGAGACTCACAGGAGAGCAATTTTTGGAATCGCTCCGCCCGTGTAAGAATATTTTTCTAACCGGTCACAGCGCCGTTTTCATGAGAAAATCTACGCATTTAACCACCGACATATGACTCTTTTTAGTTTGCTCTACGGTATCACAATCAGCTCTTTCATTCAACCCGTCAAAAATAGTTCTCGGTAAAAAGTTTTCCCATGTAACACCACTTCACTAGGTAGTCCTTCATACGAAAGGGCTGCAAACTTGTGAGAAAGTTTCTCCCTGCATCCTTCCTAGAACCTCGAAATTTTTTTTTCGTAATCCTCTGATATGAAGCTCGTACCTCACCAAGAGAGCTTTTTTCAATGCCTGATAGTCATCTGCCTCTCCCGGCCGGAAATGTTTATTAAAAACTCTCGTATAAGGCGGCTCCACTTAGGCCCTGTGAAAAGTTTCAAGTTTCCACTTCCGTTCTTCAAGTCCAAAACCCCCCCCCCCTGTTGCAAAGCGTTTCGAAGCGCGTCTAAAAATGCCGTCCTCGGTATCGTTCCATTCTGAAAAAGGTTCCAGCGGAAAGTTTCAAGGCATATGGGTGGTGCAGTTTGCGAAGGTAGGCACACCATCTGAGCGGGGTGAGGTGCCCCGCCATACAAAGTTTGGAAGCCACCCCCGCTGTTTTTTTTGCTCAGCTCTATCTGATTGGTCTGTCCCTGGAGTTTTCCAGTTGCTTCATGTTAAGTGCATGCTCTGCTGCTTCTTTCCGCTCCGCTAGCTTCTGCATGCGGCTTCCGCTCCGCTTGCTTCTGCTGCTGCTTTCCCTCCTTCTCCCACTGCAAAGTTTCTGCACTTCATCTCTCTTGCATGGAGTTTTTATCAGTCTCCTCACTCACAAATTTCATCAGATCTTTTCCACTTAACCCGATATTCACGCCCTGCCCTCCATTAGAACCTAGTTCTAATTTTTGCGGCATCAGGCCATGATATGCAGTAAGGGTTCACGAAGGAAAAAATGCAGTGACCTCGCAAGCAAATTGTTTAGACTCGCACGAGTAATTATCTCTATAAAACCAGCTAGTTTAAATTAAGAATCAAGTTCAAATAGTTCTTTAAAAAAAAATCACTCACTCAGCGTATTCTGAAAATTTATATAACAGATTATCTCGAAGTTTTCTATGAAAAATTTGCTAAATATTTATGATAAAAATTTTCCCAGCAGTTACAGAAAAAATTGTTTTTTTAATCAGTTCCTTACAGTATCTTCTGTTCTCAAAAAGGGCTTACTCTGTCCCCGTTTGTCACTTAAATTTAAAAAGTATCACTCGTGCTTTAGAGATATAAATTATCCCCCCATATGAAATAGACAAAATCATAGTAAGAGTCAGTCTAGAAGGTAATCCCTCGAAATGCCAACCAATTTTGCAATTATCGCAATTGTATGGCAGGGATGAAAATGTGATTTATCACACTTCTAAGTCCGGGTTTCACTAATCCCAAGACGAGTCCACAATTGTCGTGTGGTGAGTACTGGGGCATTAACTACCACAGTAGTTTTGCCAGGAATAGTCTATGAGATATAGATAATAAGGTCCCTCTAGAAATTGGCTCGTTAAGAAATAATAAAGACACCTATTCGAGATAGGACAAGAAGGACAGGATATGCGGATGCATTCCACTAGACAGTGTTTACTAATTAATTATGGAAAGAGTTCTGTTTCCCCACGACCTTAGCTTCTGCCCTTAGATCCCGTAAAGAAAAAGCCCCCAACCTCATCTGAGTAGAGAAAGGTTCCTATAGGTGAATATGTAACACCGACAGCACGAGTGATACATTAACAAACTCTTGATAATGATCAACCGATCGTGGGTTTATTAATGAAATATCCACACATATAGGGTTAGTAATGGTTAGAACGTGATGATGGTGAAAGACGATTCACACAAAACACACAGATGAGATAATAAAATTACAGTTAATTAAGTAATAGTTAATTAAGAATGAACTGGTGTAAAGTGAAATGATGATGTGATATGATACGTGTTACCAAAATGGTGAGTACTCTACACAGTCCATGTGTCTCTAAATGCTTCTCCTAGATATGAGGATTCACATGTATGTATAAAATGTCCCAAGTTGTTATACGTTATGTCGAGTGGGGTATCTCTAAGCTGAGGACGTTCTGATGAATACTGTTGTCGTACGGAGAACGCTGACGAGATATATATGTATATTCCTTCACTGTTTGAGTATATCTCTGTAGTGTTGATCAACAGTTAATAGTTGTCATATGAACAAAAGGTCTGTTGTCTAATCTCCCGACGGTACTGGTCAGACTGGATATCTTCACGAAATGTTAGTGATATGTAGACTCATAATCTTGCGT
Organism: Oreohelix idahoensis; assembly: GCA_024509875.1. NCBI lineage: Eukaryota > Metazoa > Mollusca > Gastropoda > Stylommatophora > Oreohelicidae > Oreohelix > Oreohelix idahoensis. The sequence continues at coordinate 18,661 of JAMPIV010021921.1, forward strand.
ATGTAGTCGTGATTCATATACTTTCGAGTCTGCTTCATAAAATGCGCTTAAGAGTGCGTTGCACGTGGTATAAATATGCGATTCTCTTTTGAGCGCTTTTGCTGGACTTCATATAATAATGATCGTTCGAGTGATTTGAAGTTATGATGACTCTGTATGGAACTCAGTATAACGGTGTATTGAACTTGTGAGCAAGCAGTATATGGTGACCGAAAAAAATGCTGCGTCCACCTTCTGAACTTGTGGGTGAGACAATATTCCTTCTTAATTGAGGAATGAAAAGATGTCCTATGGCGAATTCTGCTAGCCAAATGTCCGTTTTTAATAAACTCTAGTTCTGGTTAGACGTCAACACGTTGCGTGTAGACTCAGCCTTCTGATGATCTGAAGACACACATAAGTCTTCGTAAGTTTTTCACCTTTAACCTCCCTGGCTGTCTTGCATTTAAACTACTGCTCATTATTCATCTCTCTCTCTTCTCTCTGAGTTCAATTCTAATGTATGTTTAAATATCTTGTTCATGAGAGTGTAGTGCGCATGGGAGACTGTGATGATGATAAAGGTGAAATATGAACTATTAATTACCTCCTATCATCCTATCATCTTCTCGGAAAACCTTCTCATTTTATTAATCAGTTATGCCAAGAATTATTTGAAACTTTATCTTTCGCACATTTTAGCTGTGAGGTTAAAATACACAAAAATAAGAAAATGTATTTATAAGTATAAGATCTACTACCCTTCTTTTCCCTTCGCAAAATCCTTTAAGAACACAATTAATCATAGCACTGAATTATCTTATCCCACTCTGAATTAAAACACGTAGTAGATTAGGCTATGCGTTTTTGGGTTTAAGCTCTTCCTCACAAAGTAAAAAACTGGACTTCTACCCTCTAGTAGATTATGCGGGATTATATATTTCTGGAAGTCCCCTGGCCAAGCTGGGCATACCAATGTGGTAAACCAACGCTTGTCTGAACGCGGTGAGACGTTTTCCCCTGCCAATCTGGGCGTCCAATGTGGTGTCACAGAAATTACCCGCATGCCCATGTTTTGAATTCGGATGACCATATGTGTTTTTACCTGATTTATCACGATGCAATGTGGGCTTCAAACGATAATGTCGGGCATGTGGACTCAATCAAAGGATTTTATTTCCCCCGATGAAAGAGCAAATGTGGTTCTCTAGATACCGGTTGCGAGTAATCACAACGATGAAATAGCAAATATGGATCGCAAATGTTGCATGAAAGAGCAAATGTCGGAGAAAATACAATACGAAAGATGTAGGAAAAGATAGAGCAATAAGGCCTTTGCGCTCGTTTATCACAGTAATAAATGTGGACTTGCAATTTAAACTTTCAATAATTAATGTTTGACGCATGAAACCAAAACAAAACTTTGATATCCATTTTCTGCAGGTTTTCTACTTTTGATTTCTGTAATTTGTTATGCATGTTGATTGTGACCGTTTTAGTGTAAATTGAATTAGAAACAAACCATAACAAAATGTAAAAAAAAAACCTAAATTTTACACTATTTCAGACTATTATATCTTCTGTTCTAATTGTGATAAAATGTTTGTTCTTGTTCTAAAATTTACTCTAACATTCTAGTCTAGCTTTACGCAAAATTAAAGCCGGTATTTATAATAATAAAGTAGCCTAAAAGCATTAATTAAGCCCTGGGTGTGTTATTTTAAGGTAATAAATGTGGACTTGCAATTTAAACTTTCAATAATTAATGTTTGACGCATGAAACCAAAACAAATCTTTGATATCCATTTTCTGCAGGTTTTCTACTTTTGATTTCTGTAATTTGTTATGCATGTTGATTGTGACCGATTTAGTGAAAATTGTATATAAACAAACCATAACAAAATATAAAAAAAACGTAAATTTTACACTATTTCAGACTATTATATCTTCTGTTCTAATTGTGATAAAATGTTTGTTCTTGTTCTAAAATTTACTCTAACATTTCTAGTCTAGCTTTACGCAAAATTAAAGCCGGTATTTATAATAATAAAGTAGCCTAAAAGCATTAATTAAGCCCTATCAAAAGTAAACATCGCCACATGATTTTCCCCATTAGGAAGCTGACCACGTGACCTCTGTCAAGTGGGCTATAAATAGCGCGGTCGGGGGAAAAGGGGAAACTTGAAGACGGAGACGAGTCCCTTAGGCTCGCTCTTCAAGAAGCAACAGTAGAAGTAGCCCCAGACGTGCTGGACATCGAAACCACTGAGAAGCAAGCTACCATTCCTGATCCTGAGGAAACAACAGCTGACAACTCAAGGGCTCAGACGCAAGATATCACACCGAATAACCAAGAACAAGATTCGAACCAAGCATGTAGAAGGAAACAAAGACCAAACACTACAAATACAAGAAACTCAGAAACGATACAGGAGAGGATTGTTAAGATCACCCAGACGTCAGGAAGTGAGGCCTCACTCAGGGCCCTACCCGAAAACAAAGTGATCAACATCCTCGAGGTGATAACTGGACGGAGAGGTATCGCCAAAGTAGGGAGGCACGAAAAGGGAGTAGTGCTTTCTCTCAACAACACAGACAAAACAACCTCGCTGATGATCGAACTGGAATCTAGTCCAAAAGAAGTCCAGTTGCCCCACCAAATAAAAGTGGTGGTGGAGAAATACATAACAACAAAGAAGGTGGTCATCAGAGGGGTGGATTCCAGTTGTTCCGAAGCCGAGAAGCAGGTCGAGAGACTAAAAACCTGGGCCAAGAAAGATACCAATCTGATGATAGTTACGGTAGAGGGATCGACAAGACCCGAGAGACTGACGCTCGAAACCACAACCAAAAAGACAGAAAGCCTATATCCCTCCGGTGATGCATTGCTCCAACTTGCCAGCAGTTCTCGCACACAAAGAAGACGTGCAGGAGGGATGCAGTCTCTGTCGATATTGTGCGGGTGCCCACCCATACCACGAATTGTCCCAAGGCGAAGGAGACAACAACTACAAAACAATAAACTCAAACCGGCACCTGTGCAAACTGCCTTGGGAAACCATGGGGCTAGATACCGAGGCTTGCCCGATGTTCCAGGAAACCAAGAGCATCCTGAAGGAGCGGTTTCCAAAAACATCCCCTTCAAGGAGGCAAAACACAGAGTGGCTGCGGATGGTGCAGAAAAAACAACGCACGATAGACAACGACAGTTACACAAGCTGACCGCTGAAGTCATAGAAAGAAAAATGAAGCTGCGAATCGAAAAAAAACAGCAAGCCCAAGAAACCCTAGAACAGCTACTACCTACGATAATTGAAAAAGCACTGTCACAGATACAGGAGAGCAAGAAGACAAAAGCAACAGAAACTATGAGCGTAGGAATACACAAAACAAAACGAGCCAGATAGTTGAGACAGGACATAAAAAACATCATGAGCGCGACACGGCACCACGAACGGACAAAGAGGAACCCAGACAGCCAGCTAGTGGTCCTTTTCAGGACCGATCACCTCCAGGACTACGAACGAGATACCAGTGAAGACGATAACACCCTATATACCCCAATTATAACCAAACTTTCAGGTTGAACAGGGTATTACAGCAGCATAGTAGACGAAAACAACAACAACAACAATAAAAGGGGAAATAACTAAAAGATCGCTCGCAAACAGCCGTGTGATGCAGGTCGACTTGCCCAGAATCGTGATGCGTTCAGAGCAGCTGTAATGGAGACAACGTTCTGGAAAGAATACGTCACATGATGATGATTTCTAAGTACATAACAGAGTTGGCTAACGAGGTATTTTGTATTAGTGACACCGGTTGACGGTTGACCTGACACGGGTTAAAAGTTCACGACCTCTCGTGGGACCAATATAACTGTTTGTAACCCTTCAATGGGTTTTGGTTGAACAGGGTATTACAGCAACATAGGGACTTTCTTTCTGCACTCGAATATTTCAGAGAGAGAGAACGTATTGCAAAGTAACTGTTCTTTTCAACGAAGAAGTCCATGTATTGTCGGAAAACAGTCACAGTTCAACTTTGAATCTTCTGTACATTGAACCAAGCAGAAGTAGCATCATGTGTGATCGTGTATGCTGACCTCTCGTCCTGCAAGTAGGTCAGGTTTGTGCTACTACTGGTCACTATATTCAATTGCTGCGGTCTATTCAGCCTACAACAAGTCCTAGAGCTTAACATCACAGACTGTGGATTGTTCATGTGCTGGCTTCAAGTGTGTAATGTGTGATCGTCTACGTTTGACTGTCTTCGTGCTGTGCTGTAAGTTTGTGGCTGTTGCATCATCATCGAGACCACTAGACGTCATTTCTACGGACCGGACAACGTGTGGGTAATGTTCGCCTTTAGCCCCACCGATGTCCTATTGTAACTTTTCGTTTACTTTGTACATCGACTTTAAGCAAACATTCGTACGATATCCATATCGACTTTTTAATCAAGATTTAACGCGGGGAAACGCTATGAATTTTGCGTTTCTGTCGCTGCAGCATACTTGTTTGTGCCGCGTACTTCTCGTGGCTAAGGTGATGGGTTCGATTCATGGTATCATCGCGCTCCAGTCTACCCAGCTGTAAATGGATACCTGACTTTGCTCTTGAGTTAGGGAAGGAAAAGTATCGAGGAAGGGAACTGGTCTCTTGATGCTGGACCTGGTATTGTGAAGTCTCTAACACTTCATTCTCCTACGGCAGTATCTGCTATGGGACTATCTTTACCTTTATATATATATATATATACATTGCAATTTGCTCTTTAATAATTATAATCACAGTGTTTTATACATATATTTATATATATAATCACACTTTGATTATAATTATTAAAGAGAGTCAGAGGTTAACCAAAAAAAAAAAAAAGAAAAACACACACAGACAAGATAACTAGATACAGAACTGAAATAGAAGAGGAATTCGTGGAAAGACCTCGCGCGAAAGGCATCTGACAGGAGGATTTGGCATGCGTTTGTTGAAGGCCTATGCTCCTTGGGGAGCTAACAGGTAGCTTAAAATATTTATGTATGTTTTAAAGTCAATACATGTCATTATCTTACAAACAAATTAATTATATTTATTTATTAATTTTGTAACGTTGTGATTATAATTATTTACTGTCGTGACCACCGGAGGAACATCATTTATGCTATTCGTATTTCGTACGAATGTTTCCTTACTTGTAAACTCCGATTCCAAGTACATAGTAAACGAAAAGTTACAATAGGACATCGGTGGGGCTAAAGGTGAACATTACCTGTTTACCTTTTGTAAATCTGTTGTTATCGTGAGTTTTTGCATTCTTTGGTGTGTTATTTGTACGTGTGTAAGTGTTATTTGATGTTCTACATTATAATACTTGTCTTTACTTTTTCAGGTTTATGTAATTAATTTGTAGTACATTAGGATAGATATTTTTTTTTTCTTGTTTGAAGTAATATAGATAGTTAACCTACTTGTCGTCATTCAACTAGGTTAGACCTAGATTATAAGCATTAGGCCTATACTTACTTATTTAGTAGTTAGTATTGTAGACATATTTTACATTAGCATTAGTGTTTATACTTTAGTTCTGATTAGATGTTAATAGTTTTCTGTTTCTTCTTATTCAGAATTTGTGTCAGTGAACTGGAGTGCTATCGCCCAGTAGCCTACTTCTCATACCATTACTGCAGAATTTCAACACCTTGATTGGACCTGCCAGTCAAGACACTACTTCAGAGATAAGTCGATATATTTCATGCAACATATACTCTTCTCTGTTTCTTCTTCTTCTTCTTCTTCGTTCGCCCTGAAAAGGACGGTGGTTGCGTTGTGTCTGTTTACAACGTAGCTGTGATATCTGCACCTTTCGGTCGACACATCCGACTTCTGCACGGCATTTTTTAGGACCGGGTTTGCCTTCCCATTTCGATCCACACTCGCTCAGCCAGCCTGCACAGCTGCAGACTGTTTCCAGGACCACCACGTGGAGGTGGAGTGCGGTCTTGACCAGCTCTGGTTCGCTGGTCCTGACGCAGGCAGTCAAGCTATGAGTCACTGACTGCGGTCTCTATTGCTGCGTCTTGAGGTCCCCTCTTCTCTGTTTAACATACCACTTAAGCTTTTTCTGGTGGTCATCCATTGTGCAGTGTTTGTATTCGTTGCGTTTATTTCTGGCTATATTTTTATGTGAGATTAATACATCTTTCTTTTCTGGAAGGAATTTGTATTGATCTGTCTACAGGTCTTGTGAAATTAATTCCAGTGTATGGGAGGTCCGGTCTTGGAGAGACTCGGTGTCTAGTGCCCCGTGGAATTATTTGAACATTGATTTGCATTAGCTGTTTAAGTCTTGTTTGTATATTCATTGTCATGTAAATAATAGTATTTCTCATGTGGTGTTTACATATTGTTTTCTTGCGTAAGTTCTTACTATCACTGTAAATAAGTTCATTTCACAGTTCCAGTGTTATTGGTTTTGTGAATGCAGGTGTGGTAGTATAATCCTATACCTATTTTTCTTGTACTTTCATCTGTCATCCCCCCGCCTGTGGGTTATTGTTTGTCTTTCTTGTACTTGTAGTGTATTTCATCATCACCAGATCCATTTGTCCTCTTGGAAATCATTTATATATTTTATGCATGACTTGATATGTGGGAGTATTGAGAGTGAATGCTATAGGTTTGGCATTTGTAATTAGTTATTGAAGCATTCATTATTTCATTAGTATTTCTTGCTTTGCTGTTGCAGCAAGAGTCTTTAGTGGGACTAATTTCATTAAATAGTCTTACCCACTTTCAGTTTCATGGACTATAGTTATTGCTCAAAGAAATTTAGACATGGGCAATTCTGCAGGATCCATGGATGATTCATTTTCATCATCATCATGTGATGATCCGATGCAAGAATGCAGTAGAACATGTGAGAACAGAAGAAGGAGAATAGCTCTGAGAGAGCTGGCATTGGCAATAAGGAATGGTGATGCATACGAGGTGTATAACTCTCGTATAGAAGTAAGAAAGAGAGATAGTGTGAAAGTTTATGAGTTGAAAATGAAGAGTACCTTTGAGGCTAAGGTACAACCAAAATGCAGTCAATACAAGGAGAAACCTAAGTTGGATGTGAAGAATAAATCTGATTCAGCGGTGACTAAGGTTAAAACTGAAACAAGGAGTGTGTCAGTACAAACCGAGATGCATGATGTTGCTGTCCAGACAGATTACACTTGGGAAAGCACTTCATTTCCAAAAGAGATGTCATTGACAGTGACCGAAGTCATCATCATCATCATCAGTTGCCATCTCCACAACGGAGGTTGGCTGTAATGGATCTCCAACGTCTTCTGTCTCTTGTCTTGGTGGTACACTCTGATAGACTCTTTCCCGTCCATCTCTTGATGTTATCTTCCCACTTATAGCGCTGTCTTCCCCTTGCACGTTTACCTTCAACTCTCCCTTCTGTTATGGTCTTCTGCAAGGTGTTATGCCTTTTTATGTGGCCAAAGTATTTTAGCTGCCGAACTTTGACCTCTCTCATTAGTTCTCTTTTCATACCTAGATTTTCTAGGACCTCCTTATTTGTTTTCATCTCTTTCCATGAGATACGCCCCATTCTTCTATATATCCACATTTCAAGAGCCTCAATTCTTTCTTCCAAATGCTTATTCATCGTCCATGTTTCTGCACCATACAGAAATGCGGAATATATATAACACTTTATGATTCTCAGTTTTAATTTATGAGATAACTGTTTGGATGTCAGTATATGTTTCATGTTGTTGAATGTAGCTTTGGCCATTCCTATTCTCTTCTTGATTTCTGTTTCACATCTGCCATCTTCTGTTATTATATGACCAAGATATACTGTGGTGAAGTGGGATGTTATAAATACTTATAGGGAACTTAGTGTACTGACTGAGATCAGCTGTGAAGGTATCTATATCTATTAAGAGTAGTGTATTATAGATAACCTTACTTGCTACCACATATCTATATATCTCAGTCAGAATTATTCTGGAATAGTGTGATGCTACGTTATGTGTCTAGGGTATGAGTATGGTGAAGTGTAAGTCACAACAACAGACAGATAAACAATTTAATTTAATCCACTACTCTTGACAACACTGTGACACTCACATACATATAACACTCTACAAAGATATCTTAAAAGAGTCACTGATAAACTTTCAAATAACAATATGTATTCATTACTGGCATGAATGAATATGTGTCCTGATTCAACTACAAGGGAACCAGGAATCACAATCAATTTAAATTACAAGTTATGTACAGAATGTATTTAATATGAATATTGTAGTGACATATATTATTACAAATGTTCTATGTGTGTCAGTTGTGTAGTAGTAAAATGAGGTAATACTGGTTTTATTTTGTTCAAGCTCTGTTGGTATTTGTCATCATGACTTCAATAGTTTGTCTTTAGGGACCAGTATTGGAGATGTTCACAGTTCCTGATTTTAAGACAAGTAAATTCCCCTCTTAATGTTAATTTTAAAAAGTCAGTTCAAGATGAGGGGACATAATGTTGAGCTCAGCTGGCCAATTCGCTTATCTGGCGTGATGGCGGCAGGAAAGGACTCCTCTGCTCGAATTCTCCTCTGGGCTCTGGAGACACCTCACTGATAGCTAAAAAGACCAAGGAGTATGCTGTCCGACTCAGGATTCAGCAAAGCTCTGACTAGGTGCTGCTCAGTACCATCAAGACCACTGTCCCACAATTCATACGAATAACACAGATACGTTGATTAGCAATGAATTCTGGCACAAACTGGCACAAATTTCCATCTGCTTATCTTCCAGGCTTTTATTGAGCAAAATTTTAGCTGGCTTCAACGCACTGATGCTTTATCAGGATCATTTAAACAAGTGGTCTCGAACTAACGCTCCCAAGTGTGTATATCAGCGAGACTGGCCAATGAGCCACGTTTCGATAAGTGTTTGAAAAAATGTTATCTTTTCCCGTCTCCCCTAACAACCAAGATAGTATTTATAGCCCGACCAATCGTGGTTAGGCTTTCATTTGTTGCGCTCCAATCAATTTGGAGTTTACATGGTAGGCTATTTCTGTAACGTAAATTTTTTTCAAACACGTTAAAAAAAAATCTTATGAGCAGAAATGATTTTATGCTGTCAGGCACCCCCAATATTTTATTTTGGGTATAATTTATTAATTCCTGGACTATTTGCGTAACGTTTTACATATTATTTGTCAGCAAGCCCTAAGGAACCCAAAAATACTAATTTAAAGGAGCTACGTGGCTGCGTTCAAAATATGCAATTTCTTCTACCTCCTGTTTCGAAGATGTGCTGTCTGGGTACTGTTATGTGTTCAAACGTAAAACCCATCTATTGTTATCTTTTCTAATAAGAGTCTGTTATGATTTATAAACCTAACTCTGGGAAAGGGTAGTGTATTTTATCACTGTCCGTCTGAAAAAAAAATTAGTGCATGTAGACTTACACGCGTGATGGCAGCATTTGCGTATCGCGAAGCGTGTTTAGTGTTCGGCTTTCTGCCTCTCCCTTCTCGCTATCCTTTTGTCCATCTGTTCGTTCGTTTTGGTAACGTAATATAATTAATGTTAGGATTAATTTAGGTCATTACGCAGGGCCTCTCAATGCTTTTCCAAGAAATACAGCACACGTTTCATTGAAGAAAGCGGGTAATAATACAGTAAGCTTTTATATCAACGTGAAAGCGTTACAATTTGCAGACGACGCAGAAAACAAGGGGGATTTCGAGTACATTCCTTGTGACAGCACTGTCATTTTACCATTGCTCTTCTCTTTATTAATTTTATTTGTTAGGCTTCATATTTACCTAATAATTTATATATGTGGATTAGAATATTTCATGACACCTCCCCTCTTAAAACAGACATTATATGTCAGTCCTTTATTCTATATACACATAGAGAAATTTATTATTATTTCTGGGGTTTACGGTGATTCTCATCACACGGATGGCGGCTTAAAAAATCCGCTCCCAGATTGGTTTTTCCAGATATATATTCAATGCTAAAATTATATGGAGCCAGAAGCAAAGACCATCGGAGTAACCTAGAGTTCTCATGCTTAGCCTGTGCTAAAAACGATAAAGGTTTGTGGTCAGTTTGCAACTTAAATGCCTTCCCATATAGATAAATATTGAATTTCTTTATTGCCCATATTACTGCAAGACATTCTTTTTCGCTAGTTGAGTAGTTGATTTCAGCTTTATTCAACTTTCTGCTAGCATATGCCACTGGGCTTAATTCCCCATCCAATGCATCTGATTTCTGTAGTAAAGTTGCACCTAACCCAATATTACTTGCATCCGTCCTTACTATGAATTCTTGACTTAAGTCAGGTAATTTCAAAATGGGTTTACTTGTGAGCTTTTCCTTCAATTCTTGGTAAGTCATTTCACATTGTGGAGTCCATGTAATGCGATCTGGATGTCCTTTACGTGTCAATTCAGTTAACGGTGCACATATGGAATTAAAGTTTTTTGATATACTTCTGGTAGAAACCACATAATGAGACAAAGGATCTCACGTCCTTCTTGGTTTGTGGTCTCGGGGCTTTCTGTAGTTTCTCTAAGTTCTTTGGGTCAGGGGTCATGTTTCCCTGATAAACTGTGTGTCCCAAAAATTCCAATTCTTTACATCCAACGCAACATTTGGTTGGTCGGGCTGTTAAATTTGCCTCCCTAAGTCGATCAAACAGCATGTTCAGAGAGTCAATGTGTTCCTCAAATGTTTCTGTTGCTATAAGGATATCATCCATAAAATTTGTTATACAGGGATTATTCAGAGGATCCAATAATTTTCTCATCATTCTAGAGAAGACACTAGGCGCATTCTTCAATCCAAATGGCAATCTATTAAACTCATAGTGTCCTTCTGAGGTACTAAAAGCTAGGTATGGTCTAACCTCAGGCTTTACTGGAATCTGATAGTATCCTTTACTCAGATCCACTTTTGAGAAATATTTAGCTTTATTTAGTCTGGCAAACAGCTGATTTGTATCCGGCAATGGATCCACCTGTCCTTCTGTAATAGCATTCAGTCTCCTGTAATCTATACAGAGTCTATGTTCTCCAGAGGGCTTCCTTAAGAGTACCACCCCGGAACTATACGAAGACTCACTGTGCGAAATAATTCCTTCCTTCAATAGATAGTCTATCTCTTCCTTCAAAGCTTTTTCCTTAGCAAACGGAATCGAATATGGTTTCATACAGACAGGTGTGGAGTCTATGAGTTTCATATCATATTCCAATAGGTTTGTATGCCCTGGTCGGTCTGTTAACACCTCTGCATGATTCTTTAGAACCTGTTGCACTCTCTCTTTCTGAGTTTTCGTTAAATGTGTACTGATTTTCACCTGTGCTGCTGTCTCACAGGGGTGTAATGGATATTCAAATGATGAAAGTGGTTCCTTTTTCATCTCCATGGCGATGGACAAGATCAACAAGTGTGTCTCTTCCTGATGTTCTCTTTCCAAATATTTCTTCAGGAGATTCACATGATAGATTTTTTTCTTTCCCCTTCTTATCTATCTTATAATTTGTTCTAGACACCTTCTCTAGAACTGTATATGGACCCTGCCATCCAATTTGTAACTTATTCTGACTCCCGGGCAAAAGAAGCAGTACCTTCTCTCCCACAGCCAAATTTCTGTCTTTCGCCTTCCTGTTATAATAGGCAGCATGTTTCTTCCTGGCTTGTTTCAAATTTTCATTGGCAAGTTTCCAGCCAGTTTTCAACCGAGTGGTCAGCTCATTCACATATTGGTATGAAGATGTAATGTTTTCCTCTGCCTTTTCATCAGTCCACGTTCTTAACAAAGCTACATATGGACCTTTAATTGTGTGGACCTATTTGTCCATGCACCGGTATGGTCTCTTCCACTCGAAGCTTTATAGTGATGATTTTTCCTCCCAGAATTATCATTCACAAAACGACCGCTACCAATTTTTCTTTTGGGGCTGTCTCCCCTCTTAAAATTCTTGATGAGAGATTTCCTCTCTACATCCTCTTCCTCCAGTTTGTTTAAGTCCGATTGAGGGATTTTCGGCTTATCTTGGGGTAAGACATCTTTTTGCACTCTCCGCATAGTGGCCATTGTAAAACAGTTAAGTGAAGCTTGTCCGTGAAAAGGGGCTTCCCATTCCATTTGGTCCACTTTATCAAATTTATTTTTCCTTTTATTGTTAGGCCTGATTTTGCCCCATGGCGTGTCCAGGTCCTGATCCATGTTCCCACTTGTGGGTGTTCCCTCATGTGCTATGCTACACCTTTCTACAAAATTCTCAATGTCCCATCTTGCTTTGGGCCAATAATAATTGTGAGCCACCTTTTGAATGAGGGTACCTATTTTCTCATGGTCCCCATCTGGTTTCACATGTAAGCTCCTTATTAATTCTGTCCTGTATCTTTTTGGAAGAACCAGCTGTCCGTGACCCTTGGATCTAGCTCCAGTCTTCCTATACATCAACTTGTTTTTCATGTAAAAATCTCCCTTGCCTGGAGTTGTATGACAAGTTGACAATTTTCTGAAACAAGGCTTGAGTGTTTTATCCCCAGCCTGTGCCTTCCTCATCTCTTCTGGAGTGGTATCTACCATAATATCCTCCTCCTGTCTTGAGGTCGACCTGACCTGAAGGGTTGCCATATACACAGGTTTCCTTCTGCAACGGTCAGTGTCATGATTGTCCATCTGACAATTCTTACACCACCTTTTTCCTTGGTTGAAAGATTTTCTTTCATCATATTTCCTTTCATCGAATTGTGGGAATTTATTTTTATTGTCATACCGTGGCCTATCAAATTGGTGCTTACCTTTATTTTGATCCCTAGGATCAAATTTATTAAAGTTCTGTGGTGCCCTGAAGTTATCCACCTGTTTCTTTTTATTACCTGTTACCTCTGCTTGAGCTGCTTGATACCTTTCAGCAACATTTAGCAACTCACCCAGCCTCTCTGCACCTTGTTCCATGAGAAACTTTCTCAGGTCTGGAGCCATGGACTCTCTTAGTTGCTCTATAAGGACCATTTCCTTAAGATCTTGGGTTTTCCCCAGAGAAGTCCATTTCTCCAAGTATGTCTCTATGCGTGCAGAGAACTGGTGATAGGTTTCACCTGACAGTAGTTTAGCATTCCTAAATTTTTTCCTGTAAAACTCTGCATTCTTTTCATACCTTAACAAAAGAGCCTGCTTTAGCATGTCATAATTTTCCTGATCACCTCTGCTCATTTTTGCAAAAACTTCATAAGCTGCCCCACGAAGTCCCTGAGATAACTTTAAGCTCCACCTTTCTCTCTCTAACCCATACGTGGTAGCTAATAGTTCATACCTATTTAGGTAGCTCTCAATATCATCGTCTTTCTCAACAAAATGATCTAAATGAAAATTCATAGCTGAGGTCGAGGCTCCTTGAGTAACCGTAGCATCAGAGGCAAAGGGACTGGCACCATTTTCAGGAGCATGGCCTTGAAACTCAAACTCCCTTAGTCGTAACTCATGTTCCCTTTGTAATCTTTTATCTTCTGCTTCCCTTTCTGCAGCTAATCTCTTCTCTTCCCTTTCTGCAGCTTGTCTTCTTTCCTCGGCTTCCAATGCTTTAGCCTCTTTGTCAGCCTCAATCTGCAACCTCTTAGTCTCAGCCTCAGCTTCAAATTGTAACTTCTTAATTTCCCTGTCAGCCTCTAACTTTCTTTCGGCTTCAAACCTTCTTTCTTCGCGTTCAATAAATTTGTCACATTCCGTAGTAACATAGGCAACCATAACTTGCCCATCTAATCCTAACTCTTTTGCAGTCTGAACCGCAGCAGATCGAAATTTGGCCAGGTCCGCCATTGTCTATCAGGTAACTTTATATAATGTCTAACCAACAATTCAATCTCTAATGGACAACACAGGCACCGTGAGCTCAACCTTATTTAATTCCACCCAAGGATACCTTTTAATTCTTATATTCCCTGAAGTGAATTACCCCCAATATTTTTAATAGTTAAAGATTCAAAATCCCAAGAGCGAGACCCCAATATATGTGGTGAAGTGGGATGTTATAAATACTTATAGGGAACTTAGTGTACTGACTGAGATCAGCTGTGAAGGTATCTATATCTATTAAGATTAGTGTATTATAGATAACCTTACTTGCTACCACATATCTATATATCTCAGTCAGAATTATTCTGGAATAGTGTGATGCTACGTTATGTGTCTAGGGTATGAGTATGGTGAAGTGTAAGTCACAACAACAGACAGATAAACAATTTAATTTAATCCACTACTCTTGACAACACTGTGACACTCACATACATATAACACTCTACAAAGATATCTTAAAAGAGTCACTGATAAACTTTCAAATAACAATATGTATTCATTACTGGCATGAATGAATATGTGTCCTGATTCAACTACAAGGGAACCAGGAATCACAATCAATTTAAATTACAAGTTATGTACAGAATGTATTTAATATGAATATTGTCGTGACATATATTATTACAAATGTTCTATGTGTGTCAGTTGTGTAGTAGTAAAATGAGGTAATACTGGTTTTGTTTTGTTCAAGCTCTGTTGGTATTTGTCATCATGACTTCAATAGTTTGTCTTTAGGGACCAGTATTGGAGATGTTCACAGTTCCTGATTTTAAGACAAGTAAATTCCCCTCTTAATGTTAATTTTAAAAAGTCAGTTCAAGATGAGGGGACATAATGTTGAGCTCAGCTGGCCAATTCGCTTATCTGGCGTGATGGCGGCAGGAAAGGACTCCTCTGCTCGAATTCTCCTCTGGGCTCTGGAGACACCTCACTGATAGCTAAAAAGACCAAGGAGTATGCTGTCCGACTCAGGATTCAGCAAAGCTCTGACTAGGTGCTGCTCAGTACCATCAAGACCACTGTCCCACAATTCATACGAATAACACAGATACGTTGATTAGCAATGAATTCTGGCACAAACTGGCACAAATTTCCATCTGCTTATCTTCCAGGCTTTTATTGAGCAAAATTTTAGCTGGCTTCAACGCACTGATGCTTTATCAGGATCATTTAAACAAGTGGTCTCGAACTAACGCTCCCAAGTGTGTATATCAGCGAGACTGGCCAATGAGCCACGTTTCGATAAGTGTTTGAAAAAATGTTATCTTTTCCCGTCTCCCCTAACAACCAAGATAGTATTTATAGCCCGACCAATCGTGGTTAGGCTTTCATTTGTTGCGCTCCAATCAATTTGGAGTTTACATGGTAGGCTATTTCTGTAACGTAAATTTTTTTCAAACACGTTAAAAAAAAATCTTATGAGCAGAAATGATTTTATGCTGTCAGGCACCCCCAATATTTTATTTTGGGTATAATTTATTAATTCCTGGACTATTTGCGTAACGTTTTACATATTATTTGTCAGCAAGCCCTAAGGAACCCAAAAAATACTAATTTAAAGGAGCTACGTGGCTGCGTTCAAAATATGCAATTCTTCTACCTCCTGTTTCGAAGATGTGCTGTCTGGGTACTGTTATGTGTTCAAACGTAAACCCATCTATTGTTATCTTTTCTAATAAGAGTCTGTTATGATTTATAAACCTAACTCTGGGAAAGGGTAGTATATTTTATCACTGTCCGTCTGAAAAAAAAATTAGTGCATGTAGACTTACACGCGTGATGGCAGCATTTGCGTATCGCGCGAAGCGTGTTTAGTGTTCGGCTTTCTGCCTCTCCCTTCTCGCTATCCTTTTGTCCATCTGTTCGTTCGTTTTGGTAACGTAATATAATTAATGTTAGGATTAATTTAGGTCATTACGCAGGGCCTCTCAATGCTTTTCCAAGAAATACAGCACACGTTTCATTGAAGAAAGCGGGTAATAATACAGTAAGCTTTTATATCAACGTGAAAGCGTTACAATTTGCAGACGACGCAGAAAACAAGGGGGATTTCGAGTACATTCCTTGTGACAGCACTGTCATTTTACCATTGCTCTTCTCTTTATTAATTTTATTTGTTAGGCTTCATATTTACCTAATAATTTATATATGTGGATTAGAATATTTCATGACATATACGTAGCTCTTGACTTGTTCCAGGATTTTCCCAATCAAGATACCGGATAAGGGTAGAATAGATAATGATTCAGTCAAGAGTAAGGAAATAGTAAGATCACATGAAGAAAACCAAAGGAGTGGTACAAAAACTACAGAGCTAACCATAAAAGCATCTGAGGAACCAGTTGGTGTTCCAGTGTCTTTACATGCAGAGACAAGTTACACATCCCAAGAAGTTATTTTTCCAAAAATGGGGTTTTGGTGTGACACAGATCAGTTAGAGATAGATAAATTGATTCAGGAAGAAGGAACATTTGAGGAAAAGAGTAGAAGATTAGAAGAAAAATTCAAGATTGTTGAACAGTTATTAATAAAGGAGTACAGAGATTGTAATCAAATAATAAATGATGAATTCAAGGGGAATAGGAACAGGATAGTAGCTGAGTATAAAGGTAATACTCAAGTTAAAGAACAACATTGCAGGGTCCTGTCGGCTCAAAGGACGGAGAAAGCTAGTGCTTCAACCACGAGTTTCTGTGATAAAGTAGAAGAACTAAGAGAGCAATTTAAGGCTGGTAAACAAAGATTAGAGCAGCAAGCAGAGGCATTGAAAGATCAAGTTAAATCTATGGAAGAGCGACATGAGACTACATCTGATACGGATCTAATAGATGGGAAAAAGGAACCATTAGAGGTACAGATGCAGGACAAAAAGGCTAAGATAGAGCATACTACATCTGTAGCTAAAGTAGCAGTAACGGAAGCTACTGAATCTGCTAAGAAAGAGGTTTGGAAGACAGTAATAGAAGATCTCAAGGGAGAAGGTGCTGGAATTACAGCTCAGTTAGAATTATTACTGGCTTTCAATTTCAAAGGCAAATGTGCAGCAAAAAGTAAAGAACCATTGAAGTTGTTGATGTTCAATGCCATCAAAACTTTACCACCGGATAAGTGGAACATAGATGATCTCTATGCATTATTGAAGATCTTGTGTTATCTGGAGATACTTTTGTGATCATTGAGGTCATAGTTGATGAAATTGCTTGAGTGCTGGCAAGAGATGTGTTAGATGTGTGACACATTGTAGGTTTTAAGATAGTTGAGAGCTGATGGGAAGTGGAAATTTATGACCCTGTGTAAAGACACAATATGTTAGATTTATCTCTCAGGTCATGTCCCTGTCCATCATTTATGTATGTTTACCACGGAGGAGAATTTTTGAGTGGTATGGACAGTGGAGTATAAGGTGGCATGAAAGGAAATAATGCATTTTGGGAAATGGCCAAATTTTCTTTCCTAATCTGGATAATTATTTTATTTCCAGAATGTAGGTACCCAGTAGTGTAGGTAAACTTGGGATTGCCTCTACTTGAAGCACTTTATGCCATCACTGAGAGTGTCTTGACATGGACATCGGTCAACAGGTTGCTGAGATGGTCTGCAGTCTCTTATTTTAAAAAGTGATCTCATGCTACTATAATTGTTACAGAATACCAGATGCTGGAGCACATTATTTTGTTGCTGATGTTCTTAGTTGTTTGGTTATGCTATATTGCATTGAATGTAAAGTTTTGATTTATGTAATCTTGTCATGGTACCGAACGATTGTATATGGATTGAGTGCATACATTTCACATTGGTATGATTAATTTTCGGGCATGTTTATGTTGGTGGATTGAGATTCTGCCTCATGAGGTTAGTTAGTTGTAAATATCAACAATTATACAGTCATAGCTGAAGGCATGACCTGGATGATAGCTATTTATATTGCAGTTATTGTAAATGGAAATATTAAATCTCGTTTTCCTTAGAGAATCAAGTTGCTGGAAAACTCATGCTCAACATGAGCATAGTCTTAGAAATTTATTGGGATTTATTCATGGGAGAGATACACATAGTAGTAAAGCAACTTGATTTGTTGTTAAATATTTTTCTGTACTGTACCTAGCTGAGGTACTACTGTGGGTTAGACTTTACATTTTTGAAAGACATTATTGATAATTTTCAGGCAATGATGTAATTTTGATAAAAGTAGCTGATATGTGAGATTTTTTTTGAAACGGTTGTGTAATTGTATACACCTGTATAGTTTGTCTCATTTTGGTTGGAAGTGATTTATAGTTCATACTGTAATGGTGGAATGGTAAGGGATAAACTAGTTTGATGCATTCTTTTTTGTGAACCCAAAGAGAATCAGTTATTGCTGAGTAGAAGACCTGCATCTTTGACAGTGAGATGTAATATTGTTTGTAACACTTACCTTGACAATGAAACGGTAATTATTTTGTTTTCAGTAATGTAATTCTGATGAAAGCATAGCTGACGTCTAGCTTATGCTATTATGAGTGCCAGGTGTAGACAAATCAGCATATTTTTGTAGAATAATAGACCAGTTATAACGGACTTTGGGAAATTTTGTGATCTGGCATATATTTCTATGCATTTATATAATTAATTTGTTTGAATTTAGTGGTATTTTATGACAGTATGGTGTAGGCATTTGCTCCATGTGATAGGTAGTTTGGAGAACTGTGGTATGGGTTAGAGTGTGACTCACCCATCGTTTAGTGTATAAGTGTTCCAGTCACTGTAATATGACAACTGTTTCAGTATGACCGTATGTCTGCATCCAATTATGTGTTGGTACATGAGGGGTTCTGTGGCGTGTACTCTTCGGTGCAAAACTTTGTTTTCCATCTGGAGAGGGGGGGTGGATGTCACAGAACATTTTCATGAGTATGAATGATGATAGTGTTTGGTGTGAAGGGTCACTGAACTGTTGTTAACACTTGGTTAAGTGTAACTCAAGTAGTGAGTTCATGTCTGACTTTATGTCAACATGGGGTGACTTGTACATGCGTGGTAAAAAGCATGAAGTGAATACAAGTCGAGTGTGACTGAGTTAGTCTGTGATTTGGAAGCCAAGCTGGAAGCTCGTATTGTGTGACTGTGGAGAACCACATATGTGATTATTCGAATATGTGAGGAGTTATTATATATATATATATATTGTGTAGGTCCTACCTAGTGTTTAGGCGAAGATTATTATACCGCCTCGAAGTGTTCCTGTTGGAACCATATTGTTATATATGTTCGTGGAGAACAGTATAGGGCGTTGCAGTGTCCGCCCCTGGAGCTACTGGAAGAAAGGCGACGCGTTTCCCGCCTTCGTAGCGTTATTGGAATAATACAGGCGTTGTTGGTTTCCCGCCTGGATGAGATTCGGAGAGAATCTAGATGGCGAGGTTTAATGCCGCCAACCACTGATAATAAGTGGATCACACCTGGATGGTGTTATGATTGTGCGAGGAAGGTATGCCGCACCGAGTACTTTATATGTAACTGTTAGTGTGTGTTCGTGCAGAGTCATTTCGTGAACACGTGAGTCAGAATGCTGCTACATGTACTTGATTTCCATGATGTATGTATCAGTCTAATAAATGTCTGGAACTGTACCAGTGGTGTTGGGTTAATTCCTACGAGCCATGGTTGATTGTCATCTACACCCACGCCACACCCCATCGTCATATATCATACAGTATTCTGACATACTGGGGCTTAAACAGTTCTTTGATAATAGCCTTCAATGGACAATCAAAGGGGTCTATAGCCTTCACTGGACAATCAAAGAGTCCTATTCTTTCTTGCCTTTTCAGAGACCCCCGGGAACTATACAGGGTCAGGGTACCATATAACATACAAAAATAACATTCCAGCGTAAGCAACAGATGCATACCACCATAGATAATTCTGGTCCTATTGGCCACATCAGCAGAAACAGTATTCCTCAGCCATTCTCTAATTTTTGCATGGACCTCTTGGGCTTGCTCTGGTGTGGCAGTCTTGCCTGTTTCGATGGCCCACACAGGTTCATATGCAATTACCACTTTAGACCAGTTACTGATTTTATCTGAAAACAAGTTATTATTTTTTTTTAAACACAGCTTCTTCAGCAGCCTGAATCCTACATGTTCATTATAACTGTGGTGGGTTCTTTCAATGTTATCATTATGTCCTAGGATGAATCAGCCAAAATCCAAAAACAAAGAGCAAACAAGTGTGACGGGTGGGTGTATGTGGGTGGATGTAGAAATGTAGTGGCTCAAGCAACAAACATACATGACTGTCTGGCTCACTGTCCAGGTAATAATTTATGATACAACTCCAACAGCTAGTTCAGTCTCCATGGATTTATATAGAAAAACAAGTCACAATGAGCGTAGGGCCATAACGGTTGTCTCCTTCCATTCATGTTCACCAAAACACGTGAAACTCTTACACACTTCACTGAGCATCATTCAATCGTATATAGTTTGCAGCTTGGCTGAATTCCAGCTCAAAACATTGCTTGTGGCAATAATACCACAGCGCAAGCATACATAACTCACAACAACTTAACATACCAATGAAGCTCGCACTGGAGCAGAGGATCATTCATACAAGCAAACAAATCCAAAAACACTCCTTGACAACAAGCAAGTCCTAAAACAACATTGTTGGACAACCTGTGAAGCCAAAACGGAATAGATTCCAAAAAAAAAAAAAAAAAAGCTAGTGACGATACAACTCAAAACCTTTGTGATCCATATAAATAATTATATGCAATTTATGAACAAATAATAGCGAAATTGCTCAATACAAAATTAACAGATCCATATTTTGGTAAATTTCCATCTTCAAAAAATAAATTACCCAAAAACTTGTAGACATCCCAAATACATTTTTGTCATAAATATCACTGTGGCATCAAATCAGTTCTTTCGTTCGACGTTATACACATTATTAAGACTCACTGCACTAAAACTGCAAACTGCCCACACACAGTCATTGCGCAGAAAAACCACATCCGCACTTAAAACCACGCGCCCAATGCAAATACACACCACACATCAGCAATAGCAGTTCCATTTATGTATAAAACATAATAGTGCACAAAATTAAATATATCAAACCAAGTTTGATCTTGCATGCCAAAAGGCTACCTACAGACTAAATGGTTGCTGCATAATAATCATAATGTTGTTGTTTAATTAGGCTTGCTGAGCTTCTCGCTCTGTTGCAGCCAATACCAAGTTGAAGACTCCTTGGTATTATCTAGGCTTTTCCTGTGGATTTTCTGCCATTTTGAAACATGTTGAGTTGAAGTCATGAGCTCCAGTTTCTCCAGCTTGCATTTAAAGGATCATCACAACTAGTCCGCAGCTAGGAGAAAGAAGCATATGGCAAACTGTGCCTTCCCCGCCATCCACGGGGCTCACCAAATATGCAGAGCTAAAATACTGTGCTCTGGTTCTTGGCTCTCCCAAGGAATCGTCACGTCCTACACAGAGCCACTTCTCAGCTCCCCCTGCCTATCATGGGGTCCATAGTGAGATCCTCCTGCATGCAGGCAACCAAGTAAAAGCCAGAGTTACATTTAGGGCTCAAGTGACTTCTCCAAGCTTAGTATGCAATGCTGGGTTCTCAACATGTTTCACCACTGGGGGAACCGCTGGAAGATGATTTCAAAAGCCAATAGATGTAGATTGTGATGCAATATACACAACATGCAATAACATTAGTGGACAGGAAAAAAAAGAAGTCAAAAATAAAGAATCACATGAATAAAAGCACAAACACATTGACCACTACTGCACACTTCGTTCACTACCATTCAGCTCCCAAAGATCACGAGCCTTCAACAAACTCATGGCAGGTCCTCCTAGCCTGTGCCATCAGCTCTAGGTCTTCCTCATCCCTGTCACTTTTGTCTCTAGTTCTCTGTTGTTGTTGTTGTTTGCGTTCGCTCTTAGCCATATCTCTATCTTACAATTCTGGCTGTTAGTTTTGAGTGGTAAGTATGTTGTGTCGTAGTTTACAGCTATGCTGAGATATCTGCGCCTTTCGGCCCGACACATCCGATTTCATCAAGTAATTTTTACGGGTTTGCTTCCCTGCCACCTCACGCCTATATGTATGCTATACCTCATGTCCATACAATAGTTCAGTGAGGTGGCTGTACCAGTGAGCGTCATTGTAGCTGAGACGTAACTGTGCCTCTGATCTGGGAGGCCCCGTTTCCGGGAACACCACACACATACAATTGAGGCAACGGTTACCGTTGGATTCTAGTTATCTAATAAATGTATTTTTCAGGCTTCCTGTACCTCATACCCTGGGGATTTCAGAACAAGGACTGCCCTGTCTTGTAATGCTGCCAACAGGTTTCTTCATTGGGTGTCCTATCCTTCGCCACTGTGTCATCTTCTCATCTCTTGCTCCACTGGTACTTGTCTGGTTCTTCATGCATGAACTGATAAACTGTATTTGTTTTCCTTTCTTTTTTTCTCATCAATATCTACGGTTTTCCCATTTGTTCTGCAGTGAGGACGGTTTGTCGCCAGCAGTTCAAATTTATTCTCAGGATTCGATATAAGTAATAAAACTGTTCCTCAATTATTTGGGGGGGGGGGGGGGGGGGGGTTTTTTTAAAAAAAAAATTTGAACCAGGACAGTTAAAACAAAATTCCAAACACACTGTAACATGTGTACACACCAGCTAAAGCCCTCATCTGCCTGTTTATAACATCCATGGTCTGGTTAGCTTCCCTCTTCTCAAGTTTTCCACCAACACAGGGAATCACCCCCAACCCAGCATCAAGTGCAAATCTGGTCTTGTCAGCAATAAACTATTTTAAAAGAGGTGCAAAGATTTACGAAAAATGAGAACAAAATGCTTCAAAACAATGGGTTTATTCAATGTTTGAGTTGATCTATAGAGATTATCTCCTGCTTGGATCCTTAGCCCCTAACTGACAAAGCAGTCAGTGACCATCATGTCTAGTGGCGTCTTGTAGGGTAGCAACATTTTGCTTGGTCAGTGGCCATCCTTCGTGCCTTGCACTAACTCTGGTTTATGTTTTGCATCTCAGCCTCCACAGTTCTTCACCAGGCTGTCTTAATATGCATCTCTTTCGCCATCCTTCTAAGGTCCATAGCATAGCAGTTCTGGTGATGGTGTCAGGTTCTCTTCTGAGGACATGGCCAATTCAGTTCCAGCGTCTGCCTGCAATGATGGTGTGCATGTCTTTTTGACTGCACTGTGTAAGCAGTTCCTCGTTGGAGATGGTAGGTAAAGGTAAAGGATCCTGTTACACGCCCATTGAGGCATATTGGGAATATGGTGTTAGGCCCATATTTTCATGACCATCGGCACACTAGGGGTGATGTAGTCAGCACCATGCCGGCCGCCTTAACCTTCCCAGAGTTGCTCTGGTACCCAATTTTTGAGGCTGGGTAGACCCCAGAGCCGTTTGCGGTCTAAAAAATCCCACCTCAGCTTGGGATCGAACCATGGACCACTGAGCTAGGAAGCCAGTGCACTAACCATTGCGCTAACGTGGCTCCTTGGAGATGGTATTCACCCAAGAAATTCAAAGAATTTTCCTTAGCAGGTTGTGAAAGAGGATAATTTGGACATTTCCTTTTCTGCTACTCTCCAGCACCATGCAAAAGTATAGAAAATAAATATTAGACAAACATAAAGGTATGTTTTCAGGCACTCGTAAGAAATAAATAATCAAATTTGACGAAACTAATACTTTGGAAATTTGACTTTACTTATTTTTCCCGCGGACAGCGAAATCTCAGATTTAGCATTTCAGTAAGATCAGTTTTTAAAACACAGTTAAAAACATTAATTATGTTCTATATTTTCTTCATTGTAATTAGTATCACCTAATTTTATTTTCTATAAATTTTCTACTTCATTTAGCCTTGATCAGTAGATGTTGAAAAGCGCAAGGAATATAAATTGTGGTTGTAGTTTTGATTGAGTTTATTAAAATACAAATCTGGTAGTTGGCCGTGTTACATAAATGATCTCATGTTTACAAACAGCAGGTAGACTAATGTGGATTTCATAAATTTCAGTGACACATTGCTGGTAAAGAGCAGTATTTTATAACACAACCAACGTCAAGACCACACACCACTAACCAGGAGTTGCATTCTTTCTAGAAACAGGTAATTTTTCTTTGTTGTTTTTGTTTTTAGTTTTCAAATAAATCCTCTTGGTTTAAATTATCAACAGTGGCACGTGTTCTTCGATGACATCCAAATAAGTCCCCCACGTGGTTAGGATTAAGGTTAGCCTAGATTTAAGATTCCTAAACTCTTAGCCTTTAATACTACGTCACAGAATCCTCTTTTAAGGCCGTATCGGACACATATCCCACTATTGTTCATTTTAACCGACACACTTATGCACGTGGCTGGATAGACCCACAGGTAGGCCTAGGTTATTCGTGCTTTACAGGTCATGGTATGTTTTGAGGATAAAGGCAGGGATGTGAAGCCACTCGCTGGGAAAATATTTACTTAGGTTAATGTAGTTTGATTTAATTTCAGTGAAAACAAATATCTCAGATCCAAACCTCAGAAATGAGGTAGGCCCCTATCTGAGGAAGGTGGTTGAAGTAACAAGAAGAGACATGGTCCGCAACCAGACGATAGGCCTACGTCAGGGCCTAAAATCCCACCCCCTGCAGACCCAAGTAGAACGGTCCCAGCTAAGATGGTTTGGCCATGTTTGCAGAATGGGAGAAGATCGGCTGCCACGACAAGCATGGGAAATAAAGCGCCAGGGATCCAGACCCCCAGGACGACCCAGAGTCCGCTGGGAAGACAACATTAGACAATCTTTGAAGGACCAGGGACTAGAATGGAACCAGGCCAGGAGGAAGATAGCCAATAGGATAGTCTGGCGCTCTCTCTTCCAAACATCTACACCTTACGGTAGACGGGGAACGACTAAGTAAGAAAACAAATATCTAAGAAAACTGTTATTTGAGCTTCTTTTGATCAATATGCCTATGCCTAGCCTAAAGTGTTTAATAATATATGGGACTACCTAGGCCTATAGGCCTGCTCTTTAGTTTACATTTTTTTTAAAGGCACCTGTTTATGAACGTCCATCTTTCCAGTTGTCATTCTTGTTGTTCTCCATGTTTCAGGATTCTGTCATTCATTCATTCATTCATTCATTCATTCATAACCCTCCACTCCCAAATGAGCATAGGCCTTCAACAAACATATGCCAAGTCCTCCTGTCACGTGCCAACATCTCAAGTTCTTTCCATGTTCTCCTTATCATTTTCACCTCTGTTTCCAGCTCTCTTCTCCATGTGCTTCTTGGTCTACCTCTGCCTCTCTTGCCCTGGGGGTTCCGGAACAAGTTTCTTCAGTGTGTGTCCTGTCCATCACCATTGGCTTCTTCTCATCTCTTGTTCCACTGGCACTTGTCTAGTTCTTGTCATCAGTTCCACGTTGGTAACCTTGTCATACCATTTTAATCCCTCTATTCTACGCAAGCACCCATTTATGAAAGTCTGTAGCTTTTTGGTTATGTCTTTGTTGTTCTCCATCTCAAAGCCATACAATAGGACTGACTTCACATTTGAGTTGAAGATTCTTATTTTTGTATTGGATCCGATTTCTCTTTATCTCCATATATTTCCCAATGCAATGAAAGCTGCTCTTGCTTTTTGTATTCATATTTTAATATCACTGTCTGTACCTCCAACTTTGCCTATACTGCTGCCAAGATATGTGTACGGTTCTACATCTTGTATTGGTGCTTCTTCAAGTTCAACCCTGTTTTCATTACCTGCATTTATTCTCATTATCTTTGTCTTTTCCCTGTGTATTTTCAGACCCAATTGCTGTGACCTCTCATCAAGTGTTTTCAATTTGTCCTGCAT
This sequence comes from Oreohelix idahoensis, assembly GCA_024509875.1. Taxonomy (NCBI): domain Eukaryota; kingdom Metazoa; phylum Mollusca; class Gastropoda; order Stylommatophora; family Oreohelicidae; genus Oreohelix; species Oreohelix idahoensis. The sequence continues at coordinate 44,429 of JAMPIV010021921.1, forward strand.
CTGATTACGGTTATGGGACAAAAGAGCCAAGTCATCAGCAAAATCCAGATCATCCAACTGCTTAGTCAGAGTCCACTGGATTCCATTTCTGTTGTGTATTGTTGATGTTCTCATAACCCAGTCTATTGCTTATAAGAAAAGAAATGGAGACAAGAGGCATCCCTGTCGCACTCCTGTTCTTATCCCAAATGGTTCTGTAAGCTGTCCTTCATGAAGAACTCTGCATGTCATGTCTTCATATGTTTTCTTTATTAAATTAATGATCTTCAGGGGAACTCCATAATGCCTCATCAATTTCCAAAGTGATTCTCTGTCTACATTGTCAAATGCCTTTTCGTAGTCCACAAATTCAATGTATAGTGGTGAATTCCATTCCAGACTTTGTTCAACTATTATTCTCAAAGTGGCTATCTGGTCTGTACAGGATCTGTTTTGTCGAAAACCTGCTTGTTCATCTCTCAGTTTCTTGTCTATGGACTCTTTTAATCTCTCAAGGATAATCTTATTTAATACTTTTCCTGGCACTGATAGTAACATTATTCCTCTATAATTTGTGCACTCTTGTAAATTTCCTTTCTTAGGCAACTTAACCAGATATCCTTCCTTCCATTCTGCTGGTATCTCTTCCTTTTTCCAGACTTTACCAAGTAATTTATATAACATCTCTGTAGCCGTGTCGATATCTGCTTTGATGGCCTCTGCTGGAATGCCATCAGGTCCAGACGCTTTTCCATCTCTTAGAAGTTTTATGGCTTTCTTTATTTCTTCCTTCGTTGGTCTTTCACCGTTAATTTGTAGCTCTTCTTCTGCTGGCTGGATGTCCGGGGGGTTTTGTGGAGCTGGTCTATTGAGCAGGTCCTCAAAATATTCTGCCCACCTCTTCATTTGCTCTTGTATATTGCTGAGCAGTTTTCCATTCTTGTCTTTTATGAGACAACTTGTTTGCTTGTATTTCGCTGTCAGCTTCTTTGTGCTGTTATACAGTTCTCTCATATTTCCTTTGGCTGCAGCATCTTCTGCCTCTCTTGCCAACTCCTCAATATACTTCCTCTTGTCTCTTTTGATACTTCTTTTAACTTCTTTGTTTGTTTCTGTGTACACTTCTTGAGCCTTGGCTTTGGAACTTCTGGTTTTGCTTGTGTTTAAATCTGCTTTTTTGTTTTTTCTGTCTTTTATCTTATTGATGGTTTCTGTTGTTATCCATGCTTTTTGTTGTCGTTCCCTTTTCCCCAGTATTTCTTCACATGTCTCACTCCATACCGTTTTGATTTGCTGCCAATAGTCTTCTGTATTCTCTACATCATCCAGCTGTTGGAGCACCTGGAATTTGTTGGATATTGTGACCACATATTTGTTTCTTGATTTCTTAGATGTCCTACATTAAATTGTTGTCAATAATTTTGCATTGTTGCATATCTCTTGAGTTTTATTTTTACTTTGGCTATCAGAAGGTGGTGATCTGATGCCACGTCTGCTCCTCTATATACCTTTACATCCTGCAATGATGATCTAAACTTCTTGTTTATGCATATATAATCAATCTAATTTTCTGTTCTATGGTCTGGTGATACCCATGTTACTTACTTACTTACTTACTTAGTCGTTCCCCTTCTACCGTGAGGTGTAGAGGTTTAGAAGAGAGAGCGCCAGACTATTCTATCGGCTGTCTTCCTCCTGGCCTGGTTCCATTCTAGTCCTCGGTCCTTCAAAGATTGTCTAATGTTGTCCTCCCAGTGGACTCTGGGTCGTCCTCGGGGTCTGGATCCTTGGCTCTTTGTTTCCCATGCTTGTCGTGGTAGCCGATCTTCTCCCATGCTGCAGACATGGCCAAACCATCTTAGTTGGGACTGTTCTACTTGGGTCTGTAGGGGGTGGCATTTTAGGCCTTGACGTATCGTCTGGTTGCGTACCATGTCTCTTCTTGTTACTTCAACCACCTTCCTCAGATACCTCATTTCTGAGGTTTGGATCTGGCTTTTATGGGTTGTAGTCATTGCCCATGACTCGCATCCATATGTCAAGACTGGGACATAGGTGGAGCGGTATACAGCCTTCTTCGTTTTCTTACCAACCTCTCTCTTGCTGAGGAATCCTCGATTTATGGCCTGAAAAAAGTCTCCCAGCTGCTGCTTTTCGAGTGGCCAACTCTTCTTTGATGCCTCCCTTTTGGTCTATAATAGCTCCGAGGTATTTAAAGTGGTCGACCTGCTCCAGGACCTGTTCTCCCAGCTTAATCTGATGTCTTCTTTCTTCTCGTGATATCACCATGGATTTTGTTTTAGAGCTGCTTATGACCATCCCTTTCTTCTCCAGCTCTTCCTTCCAGACTTGCAGGTTGGATTGGAGATGTGCCTCTGATTTAGCAATCAGGGCTACATCATCAGCAAATGCCAGCTCTGAAATATAGACCTGTCTCATCTTCCAGTACCCCACTGAATACTTTCTTGTTCTCTCCTTACATGCCTTGATGACATCGTCCATAAGAAGTATGAAGAGGTAAGGTGATAGGATATCACCTTGTCTTACACCAGTGGTGGTCCTGAACTCTTCTGACTTATGGTTTGCTGTCCTCACATAATTTCTGCAAGACTTGTAGAAGCTCTGTATAGCATGAATCAGAGGTGCTGGAATATTCTTCCTTGCCAAACAGTCCCAAAGTTTGCTCCAAGGGACCCTGTCAAACGCCTTTTCCAGATCTATGAAACAAAGATGGATCTCACTCTTATACTCAAGGGCCTTTTCACTCAGCTGTCTGAGTGTGAAGATTAGGTCTTGAGTACTTTGGTTTGCTCGGAATCCGCACTGGACCTCATCCAATTGTGGCTCAGCTAGGCGTCGGAGTCTCTGCTCTAGGATTCTAGAGTAGATTTTTCCAGGGACACTGAGAAGGGATATGCCTCTATGGTTTCCACACTGTCGATTGTCACCCTTTTTGAAAATTGGTGTTATGATGGCGATCTCCCAATCCTTTGGTATGGTCTTGTTGCACCATGCTGCCTGTAGGACCCTTAAGAGTAACAGGTCGCCTGATGCTCCCATGTACTTAACCATTTCTGGTGTTATACCATCATGCCCTGCTGCTTTGCCCATCTTGATTTTCTCCAATGCTGCCTTCAGTTCTTCCATCTTTATGTCATCTTCATCACCATTGGTTTCCTCTTCTGTGCTAGTGGTTATCATTTCTGATGTTTGACCTTGCTCACCATCAAGGAGTTCTGAGAAATATTCTTTCCATCTTTCCATTACTTCCTTCGGGGCAGTAAGCAATTTGCCTTGCTTGTCTTTTATAAATTTGAGAGGGCATTGTTTTTCCTTCCTCATGTTCTTTAGGGTCTTATAGAACAATTTCTGGTTTTCTTGTGCATCTTTTTCTAGCTTTTCTCCAAATTCTTCCCAGGACTTCTGTTTTGCTGCTAGCACTTTGTTCTTTACTTCTGTTCTGAGTGTCACATATTCTCTATATTTTTCCATTTGTCCTGTTGTGTTTTTAGCTCCTAAGTATTGTTTCCATGCCATTTTCTTCTCTCTTATTTTTTCTTTGACTTCCTCTGTCCACCAAGGTGTCCTCTTTCTCTTGTTCCCAAGTCGGACTTCACCACATGCTTCTGCAGCAGCTGTCTTTATGATATCCTTGAATTTAATCCAGAGGGTTTCCAAGTCATCAGGTTGTTCTTCTGTGTTGCTCACCGCTGCAGCAATAAGCCCCTGATATCTGGTCTTAATTTCTGGCTCTCTCAGCTTGTAGGTCCTAATGCTCATTTCTCCTGCTCGTTTACTTGGTTTCTTGCGTGATGTTGAGCAGTTCCTAGGCTGAGCAACTCTTTCAGTTGTTCGTTTGATTGTTAGCAGGTAGTGATCACTTCCAATCTCTGGCCCCCTCCAGACTCTTGCATCTCGGACATATTTGAATGAGCTTCTCCGAACAATGGCATAGTCGATCACTGACTTCTCTGTCTTTGTTGGTTCACATCTAGTGTATGCATGTATGCGCTTATGGGGGAACTTTGTGTTTGTAATGATCAGATTCTGCTCACTGCAGAATCTAAGGAGTCGCTTTCCATTGTCATTGAGAGTATCTTCTCCATATCTTCCGATAACTCCACCCCATCTAGCATGGTCATTTCCAACTCTGGCATTAAAATCTCCGAGCATGATAACTTCATCTAGGCAGTCATCCACTGTCCTTTGAAGCAGCTCGAAGAATTCCTCCTTGACCTCTGCTCTCTCATCCTCATTTGGCCCATACACTATGACCAGGTTGACTATGGTTTCTCCTTCTTTTAGTTTCACAACCATAATGCGCTCTGAGACAAAGTTCCACCCCTTGATACTATCTTTTTGATTTTGGGCCACAATGCAACCCACACCCCCTTTAGCTCTTTCGGATATGGGTACACCACTGTAGAGCAGCGTATTGACATTGAGATCCATGACTCCTTGTCCTTTTTTCTTTGTTTCCGTTATAGCCAGGATTTCTAGTTTTGCTTTCCTCATCTCTTCCACCAGCTCCTCTTCCTTCCCATTTATACTTCTTGTGTTCCATGTTCCATAAGTCGTAGTCCGTTCCAGTTCGTCGCCTTTAGAATCAGTCCGGTTTTCTCTCTTGTGTTACTCGTAATCATGGTTTAAAGCAAACAGGTGATTGGCCTGTTGTGCCTTTGCATGGTGGAGGGGCTGCCTCCTTACGGCCTCCATGCAGGCCGCCCTCCTCCTTTTTCATCCGGGCTTGGGACAGGCATAGGCGGAGTTGATACCCATGTTGCCTTGTGTATTTTCTTATGTGGAAACATGCTTCCTCCTATAGCCAGTTGATTTGAAGCACAGAAGTTTGAGAATAGTTGCCCATTTTCATTCATTATTCCTAGCCCCTGTATTCCCATGACTTCTTCAAGGCCGGTGTTGACTGTATCAATCTTTGCATTCATGTCACCCATCAAAATTGTGATGTCTCTTCTTTTTACTTTTTCCATAATTTCCTGTAGTCTAGTATAAAATGCTTCTTTCACAGACTCTTCTTTGTCATTAGTTGGTGCATAACATTGGATGACATTTACATTTATTTTCTTTTTAGCTGTTTTAAAAGTAGCTGTTATTATTCTGGGTCCAAAGGCTTCCCATTCAATGAGTGCTTTCTGTGCTTCTTTAGATAACATAAGAGCTATCCCTTCACTGTGGTGTGAACTTTCGTCTTCATGTCCTGAGGACAGCACCAATTCACCTGTGATGAGTTTCTTCCTCTCTACCCCCTTCCACTTTGTTTCACACAGTCCCAGAACCTCGATTTTATATTCCCTCATTTCTGCTGCTACTTGTGCCACTTTTCCTTGTTCGTTTAATGTCCGAACATTCCAGGTGACCAATCTGGAAGTTCTCCTAGAAGAAAGAAGGTTAGTCAGTAACACAGACTCCTTTCGGCTTTCTCTGTGTTGCATCATATGCCTCCCTGCGAGATGACTTTCCACTGTCTTGGATGGCTGTGTTTTATTTTCTTTAATTGACTTGTCCATGTTTGTTGAAGTTTTTTTTTGGTTTAAATTTTTTACAGGATGGGGTAACCAGCCCCATGCCCAACCCTCCTTAGTCGCTTTCTACGACATGCTTGGCAGGGAACAGTGTTACTATTCTTTGCTCCCCTTTTGGGCCCCGGTAACTCATGGGTGTTCAGGATTCTGTGCTGGCACCTATTTATGAAAGTCCATCTTTCCAGTTGTCATTCTTGCTGTTCTCCATGTTTCAGGATTCTGTGCTGGCACCTATTTATGAAAGTCCATCTTTCCTGTTGTCATTCTTACTGTTCTCCATGTTTCAGGATTCTGTGCTGGCACCTATTTATGAAAGTCCATCTTTCCAGTTGTCATTCTTACTGTTCTCCATGTTTCAGGATTCTGTGCTGGCACCTATTTATGAAAGTCCATCTTTCCAGTTGTCATTCTTGCTGTTCTCCATGTTTCAGGATTCTGTGCTGGCACCTATTTATGAAAGTCCATCTTTCCTGTTGTCATTCTTACTGTTCTCCATGTTTCAGGATTCTGTGCTGGCACCTATTTATGAAAGTCCATCTTTCCTGTTGTCATTCTTGCTGTTCTCCATGTTTCAGGATTCTGTGCTGGCACCTATTTATGAAAGTCCATCTTTCCAGTTGTCATTCTTACTGTTCTCCATGTTTCAGGATTCTGTGCTGGCACCTATTTATGAAAGTCCATCTTTCCAGTTGTCATTCTTACTGTTCTCCATGTTTCAGGATTCTGTGCTGGCACCTATTTATGAAAGTCCATCTTTCCAGTTGTCATTCTTACTGTTCTCCATGTTTCAGGATTCTGTGCTGGCACCTATTTATGAAAGTCCATCTTTCCTGTTGTCATTCTTACTGTTCTCCATGTTTCAGGATTCTGTGCTGGCACCTATTTTATGAAAGTCCATCTTTCCAGTTGTCATTCTTGCTGTTCTCCATGTTTCAGGATTCTGTGCTGGCACCTATTTATGAAAGTCCATCTTTCCTGTTGTCATTCTTACTGTTCTCCATGTTTCAGGATTCTGTGCAGGCACCTATTTATGAAAGTCCATCTTTCCAGTTGTCATTCTTGCTGTTCTCCATGTTTCAGGATTCTGTGCCTCCATGTTTCAGGATTCTGTGCTGGCACCTATTTATGAAAGTCCATCTTTCCAGTTGTCATTCTTGCTGTTCTCCATGTTTCAGGATTCTGTGCTGGCACCTATTTATGAAAGTCCATCTTTCCTGTTGTCATTCTTACTGTTCTCCATGTTTCAGGATTCTGTGCTTATTTAGAAAGTCCATCTTTCCTGTTGTCATTCTGCTGTTCTCCATGGCACCTATTTATGAAAGTCCATCTTTCCTGTTGTCATTCTTGCTGTTCTCCATGTTTCAGGATTCTGTGCTGGCACCTATTTATGAAAGTCCATCTTTCCAGTTGTCATTCTTGCTGTTCTCCATGTTTCAGGATTCTGTGCAGGCACCTATTTATGAAAGTCCATCTTTCCAGTTGTCATTCTTGCTGTTCTCCATGTTTCAGGATTCTGTGCTGGCACCTATTTATGAAAGTCCATCTTTCCAGTTGTCATTCTTACTGTTCTCCATGTTTCAGGATTCTGTGCTGGCACCTATTTATGAAAGTCCATCTTTCCTGTTGTCATTCTTACTGTTCTCCATGTTTCAGGATTCTGTGCTGGCACCTATTTATGAAAGTCCATCTTTCCAGTTGTCATTCTTGCTGTTCTCCATGTTTCAGGATTCTGTGCTGGCACCTATTTATGAAAGTCCATCTTTCCTGTTGTCATTCTTACTGTTCTCCATGTTTCAGGATTCTGTGCTGGCACCTATTTATGAAAGTCCATCTTTCCAGTTGTCATTCTTGCTGTTCTCCATGTTTCAGGATTCTGTGCTGGCACCTATTTATGAAAGTCCATCTTTCCAGTTGTCATTCTTGCTGTTCTCCATGTTTCAGGATTCTGTGCAGGCACCTATTTATGAAAGTCCATCTTTCCAGTTGTCATTCTTACTGTTCTCCATGTTTCAGGATTCTGTGCTGGCACCTATTTATGAAAGTCCATCTTTCCTGTTGTCATTCTTGCTGTTCTCCATGTTTCAGGATTCTGTGCTGGCACCTATTTATGAAAGTCCATCTTTCCAGTTGTCATTCTTGCTGTTCTCCATGTTTCAGGATTCTGTGCTGGCACCTATTTATGAAAGTCCATCTTTCCAGTTGTCATTCTTGCTGTTCTCCATGTTTCAGTATTCTGTGCTGGCACCTATTTATGAAAGTCCATCTTTCCAGTTGTCATTCTAGCTGTTCTCCATGTTTCAGGATTCTGTGCAGGCACCTATTTATGAAAGTCCATCTTTCCAGTTGTCATTCTAGCTGTTCTCCATGTTTCAGGATTCTGTGCTGGCACCTATTTATGAAAGTCCATCTTTCCAGTTGTCATTCTTACTGTTCTCCATGTTTCAGGATTCTGTGCAGGCACCTATTTATGAAAGTCCATCTTTCCTGTTGTCATTCTTACTGTTCTCCATGTTTCAGGATTCTGTGCAGGCACCTATTTATGAAAGTCCATCTTTCCTGTTGTCATTCTTACTGTTCTCCATGTTTCAGGATTCTGTGCTGGCACCTATTTATGAAAGTCCATCTTTCCTGTTGTCATTCTTACTGTTCTCCATGTTTCAGGATTCTGTGCAGGCACCTATTTATGAAAGTCCATCTTTCCTGTTGTCATTCTTGCTGTTCTCCATGTTTCAGGATTCTGTGCAGGCACCTATTTATGAAAGTCCATCTTTCCAGTTGTCATTCTTACTGTTCTCCATGTTTCAGGATTCTGTGCAGGCACCTATTTATGAAAGTCCATCTTTCCAGTTGTCATTCTTGCTGTTCTCCATGTTTCAGGATTCTGTGCTGGCACCTATTTATGAAAGTCCATCTTTCCAGTTGTCATTCTTACTGTTCTTCATGTTTCAGGATTCTGTGCTGGCACCTATTTATGAAAGTCCATCTTTCCAGTTGTCATTCTTACTGTTCTCCATGTTTCAGGATTCTGTGCAGGCACCTATTTATCAGGAAAGTGCTGGCACCTATTTATGAAAGTCCATCTTTCCAGTTGTCATTCTTGCTGTTCTCCATGTTTCAGGATTCTGTGCAGGCACCTATTTATGAAAGTCCATCTTTCCAGTTGTCATTCTTGCTGTTCTCCATGTTTCAGGATTCTGTGCAGGCACCTATTTATGAAAGTCCATCTTTCCAGTTGTCATTCTTGCTGTTCTCCATGTTTCAGGATTCTGTGCTGGCACCTATTTATGAAAGTCCATCTTTCCAGTTGTCATTCTAGCTGTTCTCCATGTTTCAGGATTCTGTGCAGGCACCTATTTATGAAAGTCCATCTTTCCAGTTGTCATTCTAGCTGTTCTCCATGTTTCAGGATTCTGTGCTGGCACCTATTTATGAAAGTCCATCTTTCCAGTTGTCATTCTTACTGTTCTCCATGTTTCAGGATTCTGTGCAGGCACCTATTTATGAAAGTCCATCTTTCCTGTTGTCATTCTTACTGTTCTCCATGTTTCAGGATTCTGTGCAGGCACCTATTTATGAAAGTCCATCTTTCCTGTTGTCATTCTTGCTGTTCTCCCATGTTTCAGGATTCTGTGCTGGCACCTATTTATGAAAGTCCATCTTTCCAGTTGTCATTCTTACTGTTCTCCATGTTTCAGGATTCTGTGCTGGCACCTATTTATGAAAGTCCATCTTTCCAGTTGTCATTCTTGCTGTTCTTCATGTTTCAGGATTCTGTGCTGGCACCTATTTATGAAAGTCCATCTTTCCAGTTGTCATTCTTACTGTTCTCCATGTTTCAGGATTCTGTGCTGGCACCTATTTATGAAAGTCCATCTTTCCAGTTGTCATTCTTGCTGTTCTTCATGTTTCAGGATTCTGTGCAGGCACCTATTTATGAAAGTCCATCTTTCCAGTTGTCATTCTTGCTGTTCTCCATGTTTCAGGATTCTGTGCAGGCACCTATTTATGAAAGTCCATCTTTCCAGTTGTCATTCTTGCTGTTCTTCATGTTTCAGGATTCTGTGCAGGCACCTATTTATGAAAGTCCATCTTTCCAGTTGTCATTCTTGCTGTTCTCCATGTTTCAGGATTCTGTGCAGGCACCTATTTATGAAAGTCCATCTTTCCAGTTGTCATTCTTGCTGTTCTTCATGTTTCAGGATTCTGTGCAGGCACCTATTTATGAAAGTCCATCTTTCCAGTTGTCATTCTTACTGTTCTTCATGTTTCAGGATTCTGTGCTGGCACCTATTTATGAAAGTCCATCTTTCCAGTTGTCATTCTTGCTGTTCTCCATGTTTCAGGATTCTGTGCAGGCACCTATTTATGAAAGTCCATCTTTCCAGTTGTCATTCTTGCTGTTCTTCATGTTTCAGGATTCTGTGCAGGCACCTATTTATGAAAGTCCATCTTTCCAGTTGTCATTCTTGCTGTTCTCCATGTTTCAGGATTCTGTGCAGGCACCTATTTATGAAAGTCCATCTTTCCAGTTGTCATTCTTACTGTTCTCCATGTTTCAGGATTCTGTGCAGGCACCTATTTATGAAAGTCCATCTTTCCTGTTGTCATTCTTGCTGTTCTTCATGTTTCAGGATTCTGTGCAGGCACCTATTTATGAAAGTCCATCTTTCCTGTTGTCATTCTTGCTGTTCTCCATGTTTCAGGATTCTGTGCAGGCACCTATTTATGAAAGTCCATCTTTCCAGTTGTCATTCTTACTGTTCTCCATGTTTCAGGATTCTGTGCTGGCACCTATTTATGAAAGTCCATCTTTCCAGTTGTCATTCTTGCTGTTCTCCATGTTTCAGGATTCTGTGCTGGCACCTATTTATGAAAGTCCATCTTTCCAGTTGTCATTCTTGCTGTTCTCCATGTTTCAGGATTCTGTGCTGGCACCTATTTATGAAAGTCCATCTTTCCTGTTGTCATTCTTGCTGTTCTCCATGTTTCAGGATTCTGTGCAGGCACCTATTTATGAAAGTCCATCTTTCCTGTTGTCATTCTTGCTGTTCTCCATGTTTCAGGATTCTGTGCAGGCACCTATTTATGAAAGTCCATCTTTCCTGTTGTCATTCTTGCTGTTCTCCATGTTTCAGGATTCTGTGCTGGCACCTATTTATGAAAGTCCATCTTTCCAGTTGTCATTCTTGCTGTTCTCCATGTTTCAGGATTCTGTGCTGGCACCTATTTATGAAAGTCCATCTTTCCAGTTGTCATTCTTGCTGTTCTCCATGTTTCAGGATTCTGTGCTGGCACCTATTTATGAAAGTCCATCTTTCCAGTTGTCATTCTTACTGTTCTCCATGTTTCAGGATTCTGTGCTGGCACCTATTTATGAAAGTCCATCTTTCCAGTTGTCATTCTTACTGTTCTCCATGTTTCAGGATTCTGTGCTGGCACCTATTTATGAAAGTCCATCTTTCCAGTTGTCATTCTTACTGTTCTCCATCTTTCAGGATTCTGTGCTGGCACCTATTTATGAAAGTCCATCTTTCCAGTTGTCATTCTTACTGTTCTCCATGTTTCAGGATTCTGTGCTGGCACCTATTTATGAAAGTCCATCTTTCCTGTTGTCATTCTTACTGTTCTCCATGTTTCAGGATTCTGTGCTGGCACCTATTTATGAAAGTCCATCTTTCCAGTTGTCATTCTTACTGTTCTCCATGTTTCAGGATTCTGTGCAGGCACCTATTTATGAAAGTCCATCTTTCCAGTTGTCATTCTTGCTGTTCTCCATGTTTCAGGATTCTGTGCAGGCACCTATTTATGAAAGTCCATCTTTCCAGTTGTCATTCTTGCTGTTCTCCATGTTTCAGGATTCTGTGCAGGCACCTATTTATGAAAGTCCATCTTTCCAGTTGTCATTCTTACTGTTCTCCATGTTTCAGGATTCTGTGCAGGCACCTATTTATGAAAGTCCATCTTTCCAGTTGTCATTCTTACTGTTCTCCATGTTTCAGGATTCTGTGCTGGCACCTATTTATGAAAGTCCATCTTTCCAGTGGTCATTCTTGCTGTTCTCCATGTTTCAGGATTCTGTGCTGGCACCTATTTATGAAAGTCCATCTTTCCTGTTGTCATTCTTGCTGTTCTTCATGTTTCAGAGCCATACATTCATCACCTTTTAACTCCCCAAGGAGCATAGGCCTTCAAAAAACATATGCCAAGTCTTCCTGTCTCGTGCCATCATTTCAAGGTCTTTCATATCTTCTTTATTCCCTTCATGTCTGTCTCCAGTTCTCTTCTCCATGTTTTCTTTGGTCTACCTCTCTTACTCTGGGGGATTCCAGAACAAGGACTGTCTTGTAATCTTGAAATTTATGTGGTTTAACATTGTCTATAGGATGAGGCAACTGGCCCCATGCCCAAGCCTCCTTAGTCAATTCTTACAACATGCATGGTAAGTTACATTGGTACTATTCTTTGATCCCCTTTCGGGCTTGGTGACACACGGGTGAGAGCCATATATGGAGGTACAAAATTTGACAAGACATACTTTCAACTATACAGATTGCTCAGATGTCACACTTTTTAATTTCTTTATTTTATCTGTTCCAGAAATTGCTAAATATTCTTGATTAGAATAATGCAGAGATTAACACGTTCATCAAAAAGACAGCGAGAGGCAAGAAAGAAAGAAACTGTACAAATGCAGAAGTCTCCCAGAAATAATGATGAAACTCATAAAGAAACCACAGATGTTATATTGGATATCTCAATGCCATCAGATCACACTGACACTGCTGTGCCAGCGGTCACTCCCATCAGCTCAAGTTTGCAGACAAATGCCAACACAAAAAGAAAAGATAAGAAATGTTCATCAGGACGCATGTCAGTTAAAACCTCAGAAGCTAAATTATCTTCCAAAGAATCCAATTTAGAGGAAGGAAACAAAGTTTATAATAGTGTATCACATTCCCAGTCACATTTTCTTGAAACCACCAGATCTCGCAGTTGTAATGCATCTGTGGTCACAGTTCCTGCTGCATCACATTTAAATTCTGGTAGAGTGGGTAACGATCTCAAAAATAGAATAGACAAGCAAATTGTTACAGACTCTGTCAGCCATGTTGTGATCAGAACTGAATCCTCAAGCAGAAACAAAGATGCTAATAATAAAATTTCAGATCTTCTCCCTACCACAAGAAGCAGAATGGCGAAAAAGTTAAAGGCAAGCCCTGTGGATCATGTAACAGTGTCTGCTAGCACAAAAATTATTCCTGATGAATTATTTCCATCCACGTATGTTCATTCTCTAAATGAGGGCATCTCCTGTAATGAATCGTTCAGACCTAGATTGACTAGAAGCAGAAAGGGCCAGTTACAGAATGTGAATGTGACAATTGGCACAGATGAAAATATCACAAATTCGGACATGAAGTCTCCATACTGTACAAGAAGCCAATCCATGAATGAGCAATCAAAGGCAGTTGGATTTTTAGGGGACTTAACTAGTGATTTAAATGCCAGCTTGCCAAACAGTAACCAAAAGAGAGATGTAAATAAGACAATGAAAAGTAAAAGATGCACAGAAAATCAAAAGTTGTTTCAATGCCTCCTGTGAATGAAATCACAAGAGCAGAAATGTGTTCCATTATATATCCAATGTTGCTCTAGGCAGGCCATCTGTTGACAACAGGAAGGTAAGAAATGTTAAATATAACAGTCACCTCTTTTTTGTTATCATAACAATCACTGATCATTAGGTGTAAACCTTACTTACTTAGTCGTTCCCCTTCTACCGTGAGGTGTAGAGGTTTGGAAGAGAGAGCGCCAGACTATCCTATCGGCTGTCTTCCTCCTGACCTGATTCCATTCTAGTCCTTTGTCATTCAAAGATTGTTTAATGTTGCCCTCCCAGCGGACTCTGGGTCGTCCTGGGGTCTGGATCCTTGGCTCTTAGTTTCCCATGCTTGTTGTGGTAGCCAATCTTCTCCCATTCTGCAGACATGGCCAAACCATCTTAGTTGGGACTGTTCTACTTGGGTCTGCAGGGGGTGGGATTTTAGGCCTTGACGTATCGTCTGGTTGCGGACGATGACTCTTCTTGTTACTTCAACCACCTTCCTCAGATACCTCATTTCTGAGGTTTAGGTGCAAACCATGATTTGTTAATTATTGTTTAAGATGTTACAATAGGAAGCTCTGTTGAAGAGCAATGTAGCAAGAATTCATGTCTTTTCTCTCTTGATGTTCAGACCTTCATGTTCTGCCCTTTTATATACAAATTTCTGAGTACTGGTACACACAAAAAACTGTGAGTGGCAACAGGACCATTCTCAAGTAATTTCAGAGCAGAGGCAGATGCATTGAAAACTGCAGCAGAGATTCTAATGATGGGAAAACACTGAGAGACTGGTTGCTCTCTTCACAGACGCATTGTCAGTAATTGCAACGTTGAAGACCCAAAATAATGCAGACTTGGATGACCTAAGACAATACTCCACAAACTGTCCTTGATTTAAAAGAGTTGTGATCGAAAGGATCCCATCTCATTGCAACCTCCCCAGAAATGAAGAGACTGACACAGTTAGGCAAAGGAAGGTGGGAATCTACCACAGCCTGAAACAAGCATAACTTTTGAAGAGGCAAATAGTTTAATATGAAGCATGAATGTAACTTTGGCACTGATAAAATGATGCCGAACATGTGCTTCAAAGATGCCCAACATTTGAGGAAGAGGGAAAGCACATGTGGCCATTACCAGTTCCATTCCTGGAAACATTCTGTGGAGAAACTACTGCTTTCTTTAAAAATATTCAAATAGACATCTGAGAGTGTATGAAGAAGAATTTCTTTTTACCTTGTATCTTATTTCGATTATGGCTACTGGCAAAACATCAAGATTGTAGAGCTGTTTTATTAGTTTATGGCTATGATAACTGACTAAACATCAAGATTGTAGAGCTGTTTTATTAGTTTATGGCTATGATAACTGACAAAACATCAAGATTGTAGAGCTGTTGTATTAGTTTATGGCTACAATAACTGGCAAAACATCAAGATTGTAGAGCTGTTTTGTTAGTTTATTTAATTCCGATGTATTTATAAATATATTGGTTTTGATATAAACAAGCGCCATGTCAGATAATTTGGTATATATTATGTTTCCTATTTTTTTAATCATTAGTATGATTTATTATTACCAGGCAGTGATAGAAGCATGCACCTTGTCACGCTTGGCTCAGTTTGAAGCAATAACTGGCGACCAACCATTTAGCAGTCAAGTAACTGCTATTGACTGGCATCCACGAGTGGACAACCTCTTCTGTGTTGGCTCAAAGCATGGGGATTTGGAATTTTATAAATTAGGATACGAAGATTCCTGTGAGCTGAAGGATTTGAAGACCTGTACTGGAGTAAGTTAATGTTTTATTGTCTTCTTCGTCTCCTTTTTTTTTCACTCCTTATGGAGCCACCACTGCAGATGATTTCTTTGAGGAAGCCTCCTCTAAAGTGCACCAACTCTGGCAGTTGTGGTTCAGTAGAAATTTGTTTTACATTTTTAGGTTGCCAGCCTGGTGCCCAACCTCATATTAGTAGCCTTGTATGACATGCCTGAGGGAGCAGTAGTCGTATTCTTTCTTTGTTCCTCAGATTTGTTCCTCAGATACCTCCTGGAAGTACAGGATGTTTGTGGTGGATCTAAATTTAAGCAGTTGTAGAAATAAATTACACGTAAAATAAGAAAATGGTCTGTTTAATATATGTCAAGGTGTTGCCATGTGCTGGCCTACAAAGCATGTCTACACTGTTTAGACAGCGCAGAACCAATTACAGCTGGGTAGACTGGAGCATGACACAACTAGGTTTCGATTCCGGAACTCAATAACTTTGCCATGAAAGTAAAATGCCATGACCGCTTAACCAGTCGGACTCTTAGCGCAGTACCAGTTACTATATCGTTTTCATATTATTTTACAGATAGGACCACGAGGTTACATCTCAGCCCTCAAATTTCATCCAGTGGATAATGAGGTGATCTACACAGCATCTTTAGATGGCAAGGTCTGCTCACGAAATTTTGAAAAAGAAGGGGAAAGTGAAGATCGAGTCTTTCTGAACACCAATTCATGGAAGTACGTTGATCATTATGTTTCTGTGTAGGGTTTGTTATCATCATCTCCGTTTTCACTCATCATGGAACCACCGCTGCATGTGACCCCCATGAGGACATTAAAAGCAGGGTTCGTAGCGACCTGGAAAAGGAAAAAAAAATTCCAGGCCTTGAAAAGCCTGGGAAAATGGCTAAAAGCCTTGAATTTCCCGCATCGGACCTGAAAAAAATTACAAATCAAAAGTTGGTGAGCAATGGACCGTTAGGAGAAATGGACCGCCCCTTGTATCTCAAAAACGAATGTTCCATTTTAATTTGGACCATAATGAAAAAATACCAGTAGGGTGAGATCATTTCCAGGAACAACGTCCGGTTTCTTTATGTGCGCGCATTTTTTGACAATCAGTGACCTCATTTTGTACAAGGAAATAGTTGAGTTTTTGAAGTGACATTGCAAGTCCAATTTTTGTCGCTGCTTTGCTGATTGTACGGTAAGTTATTTTTATAGACAGAATTACCATTTTCCTGCATAAGCAATGTTCTTTATGCCTAAAAATTATTAGCTTTAAGAGTTTATGCTTGTCTTTTCTATTTGAATACCTATGGGGAGAAATGGGCCGTCACTGGTCCATTTCTCCCCGAACATGGAAGCGTTATACATGTATCCCATTCATCACAAAATATTTCCTAAATCTTAGTTTGTTTAAACAGTTGAAGAAATATGTTTAAATTCTAACAATGTAAACTATAAAACTAATCATTGTTAAACTATCAATGTAATCTTATTTTATAAGTATAATTATTATAATTATTTTATACAGTACATTCTTTTTTCCAGAAAAAAAAATGACTCGTGTTTACAAGAGGAAAACAGATAAAAGCAACGTACCGGAGTCCATTATGAGAGCTGCTGTGACTGCCGTAGTGGAAGGCATGCCTGTTAGACAAGCTTCCAGGGAATATGGAATTGCTCGGACAACTCTGATCAACAATATTAACAAGTCCAAATCTTCAGAAGTCAGCCTCACCCCAAATTATCGGCACAGTAAGATTTTCCTTTCCTGCTCTGGAGTTGGCAAAGCAGAACCATATTCATGTCATTACTCTTCCACCACATTCTTCTTCTTCTTCGATCCTTAACCACCTACCGTCAAAGCAGTCAGTGGCCATCACGCCTAGTGGCGTCTTGTAGGGCAACAACAAATTGATTCCACTTTGCACAGTCGGTGGCCATCCTTCGTACAGTGCCCCAACTCTGGTTCATTCTTTGCATCTCAGCCTCCACAGTTCTCCACCACATACAAGCAACAAAATGCAACCATTGGATCGAACTGTCTTGAAAGCAGATCAAACCTTTAAAATAAGGGGATATCAATGCTTCAGATCCGTCAGAAAAGATAGACGGAAAGGAGGAGTGCTTACTCTTGTAAGGAATAACATTCCTGCACACGAAAGGAAAACCTTCATGGATGGAGCAGAATATCAGCTGTTGCAGATAAAGGTAGACAAGATGGAAATAGAACTCCTGAACTATTACTGTCCGAACAACAAACCCCTGAGTCTCAGCTCTATACAGGTACCAGCCACCAACTTTATAGCAGTTGGAGACTTTAATAGCCACTCCCAGAGCTGGGGCTATAACCATCTGGATCACAGAGGTGAAGAGGTTGAAACTTGGGAAGATGATCACTCCCTAATCCTAGTCAATAATGCCACAGATACTCCTACCTTCTACTCCAGAGGATGGCACACAACTTCAACACCAGATCTTGCCTTCTCCACACCAGATATAGCTGGATCTATTAGTAGAGAAGTAGGAGACCAACTAGGGGGAAGCGACCATCGCCCAATCTTTCTTACTGTCCAGAGTGCAACTCTCAGTACAGGCCCAGCCATTACAAGATGGAACTACAAAAAAAGCCAACTGGGGTTTATTCAGGCATCAGGCGAACACGCTGCTGTCTACCCTCAAGGTACAGAACAGAGACATTAATGAAGTGGTAAAAGACTTCAACAGATGCATACTACAAGCTGCAAAAGAAACCATTCCCAAAGGATGCCGGCGTAACTACATACCATACTGGTCCAGCACACTCCAAGAACGTCAGGAAGCTATGGACAGGGCTAGAAAGGACGCAGAGTCTCAGCCTTCACTTGAAACTCACAACAAATGGAAAAAGGCTGTAGCAGAGTTTCAGAGAACAAAGCTAGAAGAAAAACGGAAAAGCTGGAGAACTAAAACGGCATCGCTGAACCTTGAGAAAGACGGCAGGAAACTTTGGAGATTAGTCAAGTCTCTAAATGAAGAGCGTTCCTCACCTAGGCAGACTATCACATTGGATGAAGGTGGCAAACTTTTCAGAGGAAAACAAGCTGCAGACTTGTTTGCTAGAAGATACAGTTCAGAAAGCAACTTACCCATTAACATAGATCATCAGAGAGAGATAAGAAAAGAAATACTGGCAACCATATGACAGACAGATACTCCTGCCCCAATGAGGGAACCCATCACACTAGGAGAACTACAGAAGGCTATTTCCAAGCTTAAGTTTCAAAAGTCACCCGGCCCAGACAAAATCAGCAACGAAATGCTAGTAAATCTGAGCTCAGCAGCAAAGACAAAACTGCTTGAGATATTCAACCACAGCTGGTTGAAAGGAACGGTACGCCAAGTATGGAGAGAAGCCATCACAATACCCATACTAAAGAAAGGGAAATGTAAGACCGAGGCTGCAAGTTACCGGCCAATCAGTCTCACAAGCTGTGTTGGGAAGACTATGGAGCGAATAGTCAACCACAGATTGAAATGGTATTTAGAGTCTGAGCAGATCCTGGTGCCGGAACAAGCTGGATTTAGAGAAATGCTACAGTATAGAAGACCAAGTTACTTACTTGTCTCAAGCAATAGAAGATGCCTTCCAGGAGAAGAAAAAGGTCCTAACGATCTGGGTCGACTTCAAGCAGGCCTTTGACAAGGTGTGGAAAGATGCCTCATTGCAAAACTTAGGAGAAGTGGAATCCAAGGCAACATGATGAAATGGATCCAGTCATACTTGCATAACAGGAGAACTAGAGTCACTCTTGACGGTCTGCAGAACAGAAAAGTGTTGCTCCATCAGGGGGTACCTCAAGGAGGAGTAATTTCCCCAACACTCTTCCTGGTTTACATCAATGACCTGGTGAAAGATCTCCCTGCAGGAGTTAAAGCTGCCTTATATGCAGATGACCTAGTACTCTGGTGCGCTGATGAAAATGTCACCACAGCAAATTATAGAATGCAGCGGGCAGCAGACATGCTAGTGTCATGGGCAGAGAAGTGGCTTATCACAATAAACACAGACAAAACCTCCACAACACTGTTCTCCCTCGCCCCCAAGGACAAATCAGCTAACATACACCTAGGGACAACCGTGATCAAGGAAGAAAGCTACCCCACCTATCTTGGGGTGACATTTGACCAAAGGCTTACATGGAATAAGCATATTGAAAATGCAGAAGGAAAGGCCCGAAGACGACTAGGCATACTCAGAAAATTAGCAGGTACCAACTGGGGCGCAAATGAACGAAATCTAAAGAAGATTTATAATGGAGTAATAAGACCACACTTAGAGTTTAGCTCAGCAGCATGATCATCAGCTGCTAACTCACATCTGCAGTCTTTGGACAAGGTGCAAAATCAAGCTCTCAAGCTCATTACAGGAGCCATGAAAACTACACCAATAACAGAGATGCAGAAGGTTGCTGGATTACAGACATTGTCCCATAGAAGAGACACAAAAACCATGATCCAGATGGAAAAGTACAACAGTATGCCAATGCACCCAATGAAGGCAAGACTAGATGATCTGGCATTGGGACGTCTAAAGCGTAGCAGCTTTGTGCATCGGGGGAAAAGACTTATAAGACAGCATCAAGAAGACCTATCCATGAAGACAATACAACTGAAGCCCACCCTATACCCTGTACCATGGGAGCAGGCCAGCAGTGCCCTCCAAATTAATACATCAGTCAGTGGTCTCACAAGTGGATGTGAGTATAATGATCTGCAAAAACGAACTGCTACATTGAGTATGATGCAAGAAAGCTATCCCGATCAATCATGGATACATGCCTATACAGAAGGATCAGCAACTAATGCTGTTAGGAATGGAGGTGCCGGTATCTTTATCTCATATCCTGACAACCACTATGAGACTAGGCACATTCCCACTGGTAAATTCTGTTCCAACTATACAGCTGAGGTTCAAGCTCTAGAGCAAGCTGCAAATATGATTTATAACACCAACTCTGACTGCCACCAGGTAGTCATCCTCACAGATGCACTGTCTGTCCTGCAAGCTCTCAAAGGTGGTAAACTCCCGCATCTGAGAAATGAACTAAACAAGGTAGCTGCCAAAAAGAGAACCATACTTCAGTGGGTACCATCTCATTGTGGTGTACCCGGAAATGAAAAGGCAGATAAACTTGCAAAAAAGGGAGGAGAATGTGAACAAGAAGATAATGAAGTCACATACTTTGAGAAAAAGAGAGCTATCCAGACTATCAGAAGAGAACAGAACCAACCCAAAGACGACTATCACACTCTCGACCGGCAGGGACAGATAACTATTTTTCGACTCAGGACAGGGCATAACAAACTGAATAAACACATGCACAAGCTACGATTGTCTGCTTCATCACTGTGCACATGTGGATTAAACGAACAAACTGCTGAGCATGTTCTACAGGACTGTCCTCTGTATGACCAGTTAAGAAAGATATACTGGCCCAATGACTCAACACTAAACTCAAAGCTATATGGAGTTAAAGAGGAACTTCAAACAACAGTCGAATTCATCATGAGAACTCGTCTGACGGTGTAAACATCAAAGATGCGATCGCAAGAAGAAGAAGAAGAAGATGACAAAATTAATGTGCTACTGAACCAGAACTATGGCATAGAACTAATGTTGGAAGCTGTGGGCTGCACAAAGTTCATGGTGCCACAACTGAATATATGGCCATTGATATTTTTCATACTGTTCCCCCCTCCCCACTCTGCCATAGATCTGACCACTGATGAAGTGAACAGGTACGGAGAAAGTCACCTCGCTCTGCACACAGGCAGGATTATATTTCAAGCACTAACTGCCAAAAAGTGGGTATTCAAACTATCTGCTCTCACTGATGCTAAAACATAATACTGCATGAAATTGAAAATTGATACTGGTAAGAAAAATTATGAAGGTTGTGTTGGGGCAACTTTCAGGGTTGTGAAAGATCTTGATGGATAGGCAACAAGGGACATATTCTCTTCTGTGGTAGTTTTTATACAGCCTTCAGCTTTATTTCAAGACCTGAAAGAAATTCAGATTGGTGCATTTGGAACAGTAGCTGAAAATATGAAGCATTTTTCTGTAGCACTGAAGAAAAAACAACTCAAATTGAAAAAGACAAACCATCCTGTGTTTTGTGCGACAGAAGACAAGTCGTGCCGACAGTCACCTGGCATGATACGAAAAGATTTAACCTTATATCTACTGTTCACTCCAATGATAATATAAACAAGACAGGTAGAAAGACAAATTCTTTAGGGCAGAACAATTCAGAAGCCAGTGCTTGCAGAAAAATACAGCAAAAGTATGGGAGGTGTCGACCACTTCAGCCAACAAGGCGCAAGCTACCCCTACCCACACAAGGTCCTATTTTTATATCATTTCTTAGTTGAAACTGCCCTGGTCAGTGGGCACATAACCTACAACACTGCCAACTCTACAAAAAAGATCAAAGCAAAGATCAGGATGTCAGTATGACTCACATTGAACCTGCTTTTCTTCGACGCAATGTGACACCTTCAAAACCACAGGTCACAACAACACGACTTACTGAGCACCATTTCATTGATAAATATGAAAGGGCAAGGTACAACCCAGACTGTAAAGTGTGTAAGGCTGCAGGGAACAGAAGCCAGATTTGCATGTACTGCCCAGATTGCAATGTACCTCTATGCCTGATACCCTGCTTCAAGTTATACCACACACTCAAGAATTATCAACGATTCAGACAAAGACTCTTGCAGAGGCCTACAGCTACAACTTCAACCCCAGTTAATGAAAAAAACAGCTCAGACTCCAACTTAACTACTCAAACATTTACAAACGCTCATTGTCAGATGCCACAGACGCAGAATACATTCAAAAAAGACAAGCATGAAAAATACGGTTTTTTTTTTGCATTTTATTCACAATTTTATTAGCCTTTTATGTTGATATTTGTGGTTAATCATTAAATCAATACGTCAATCAAGCTTATTTTATTCATTGCCATCCATGTCACTAACATTTTATTGCTCTGACGTTGAACAAATTCACTAAAAACTGGGAAAAGATGTCTGCAAACACCCTTGGTAATGGGAGACGGTAATGCTCCGGATTGCTGGTCAGCAAAATGATAATTATATCTGAGAAAATTAGATGAGGAAAATATTAGAGTTTCCCATCCTTGAAAATCTGGACCTGGAAAATGCTTGAAGAAATTTGCTATGTACCCAGTAAAAGGTAAAGGTTGTCCAAAAGCATAATCTGCCATAGGGGAGTAAATTATTAGAGGCTACACCCCCCCCCCCCACGCTACGCTAGGTCCAGCTTTGAGAGGTGGGGTGACCCATTCCCTTCCTCACTGCCTTTGCCTTCCCTAACTTAAGAGCACAGATGGGTACATATTTGCAGGTGGGAGCGTGACACCACCATGTTACAAACTGGTGCTTTTTGCAGCTAGGGGCTAGTGTTCCAACCGCTCTGTCAATTTAGTGGACCCCGAGATATAAAACTTTAAAATTATTATCTTAAAATAGTAACATTTCCTCAGCAAGAGAGAGGTTGGTAAGAAAATGAAGATGGCTGTATACCGCTCCACCTATGTCCCAGTCTTGACATATGGATGTGAGTCATGGGCAATGACTACAACCCACAAAAGCCAGATCCAAACCTCAGAAATGAGGTATCTGAGGAAGGTGATTGAAGTAACAAGAAGAGACATGGTCTGCAACCAGATGATACATCAAGGCCTAAAATCCCACCCCCTGCAGACCCAAGTAGAACAGTGCCAACTAAGATGGTTTGGCCATGTCTGCAGAATAGGAGAAGATCGGCTTCCACGACAAGCATGGGAAACAAATAGCCAGCGATCCAGACCCCCCAGTATTCTTCTTCTTCCTCGTTCACCTTCAGACTTCCACTTTTATGACTCTAATAAAGGCAGTAGTCAACCCAAGGCTCCCAACATCTCCAAACAGTTTTTCATTGACAGAAGTGGGTTGTTGCCATATGCTACTCCGTTCATTACTGTAGGTTGGGCAGTATTGCAGCAGGTATGACCCAGAGTCCGCTGGGAGGACAACATTAGACAATCTTTGAAGGACCAAGGACTAGAATGGAACCAGGCCAGGAGGAAGACAGCCGATAGGATAGTCTGGCACTCTCTCTTCCAAACCTCTACACCCCACCGTAGAAGGGGAACGACTAAGTAAATTGTAACACTTGTCCGAATTTTACAACATATTTTGCAGTAAATCAAAATTTTAAATAAGATATAAGAAATCTAATCTGACAAAAGTTTTATAATACAATAGAATGTATTTGTGCCAAGCCTCATGTTGATTGATTAAGAAATAAGTAAGATATAAAAAAAAACTATTTACACAAAGCAAGGTTCTGAGAAAGTCATAGTTTTCATCACAGGAAAAGCACAATTTATAAAGAAAATACAATTTTCCAAATCAAGATACACATACTCAGAATGTGTTCAGTTAAATGATTTAGATTCAGGAGAATATAAATTATCAGAACATAGACTAATCCCAGTTTTCATTTTTGTCATGCACTACAGCTTCTCCTTTCTCCTTCCCATCCCCCCAAAGTACCAAAGGCTTTAGTGTAATTTTTTCATTTTTGACCAGACAGAGGTTCTGTTCCCTGGATGTCCATCAGACAGAAAACCTGGTTGTGGCAGGTCAGAATGATGGCTGGACCTCGTTTATATCCAGGACAGGTGAAATGGTAAGTGTGGTAAGAGGTTTTAGAGTATAGAATATAGGTTCCCTTGGACAATTAGATGAGTCAGATGACCTAGAATAGTGCCAGGTAAGAGACTGGTCTTATGAGCAATACCCCCTTCTCTGAACAGAGTAAGGGTGTATAGACAATCAAGGTGAGGTCAGACTATGCAAGTTCCCAGAGTAAAGGATGATGATGTTGAAAGTCTCTGGGTCCCTAACTGTCACCGCTCGAGATCTCACCTGACTAAAGAATCTGTGAGGGTGTGTATGGCAAGTGTCTAGAGTAATGTATTTTATGTGATGAAAGAAAAATGTCAAACAAAACTTTAACCCAATAAAATTAAAGTAAGTAAGACTTTTGATGAAGTTTAGGTAATTATTTTTTACAATTTAATCTCCCTGTACCTCAATTTTATGGGACAGGGATTGTCAAACTCAATCAAATTTTTATTTACACTATTTAAAATAAATAAATTGGAACTCTGTCCATGTCTCTTGTTTATACAAAAGAAAATCACTGAAGAAATCCACCCACTGTTCTGTTTACCGGCTTGTACTGATCACTGTTAATATGTTGGAAAGACTGTTGGGTTCATCACTTCAAGGTGATTATATTATTATTATTATGGTGGAACTTTATGATATCAATAATTTGTCAGTGCCTTTTCTAAAAGGACTTAACTGGCATGGATTGAAGAAAACAGTTGGCCCATAGGTCCTCAGAATCAACAAATGTAGTGCTCCTGGTCGAAGGTGTGGGGCTAGCTACAACTTGAATGCTGAGCGATCACTCCCAAGATTGTCATCCCTCACCAGGTTTCCTGCCACCAATAAGTATTCTGACATATAACCTGAAATAAGAGGAACATTCCCTCACATATAACTCTCATCTATAATACTTCCACACATAACCACCGTAACAACTCACCTTGATCAGCTATGTGTGCTGATCATTACACCAGTCTTTATTTTTCATTGTTTAACATCACTGCTGTGTAAACATTCTTCTTCATTTATTTCACTCCGAAAGACTGCATTCCTTCCCAGGCTATCGTAACACAAATTGTGGCTTACATGTTAATTAAATCAATACAAATATTTATTTTGCCTTACCCTCAAGTAAGAATTTCACATAACATAAGCTTGACTTGGCAGTAAATGGGTTCTACCCCTGCTTTAGTGTTCCAGATGGTGAAAGCTTTGGTCACACAGGCTCTCCCGCTGATGTCAGCTTAGTTAGTTAAAATTTCAAATGGCCGACTTTGCAAGCAATTGTTAATTCTTATTGCCCCATCCTCAACTACGCCTGACCAATCAGAACGCCCGTCAACAAATTTTAACTTTTTCCCCAAGCTACCAAATTGAGCAGTTTATAAGTGTGTTCGCTCGTCTGTTTTTATTTTATATATTATCTATCTCATTTATTTATGGACAGATTTTTAATATCAAAATAAATTATTAAGCGGCCAAATGCCCTCTATCTATCTATATAGGTGTTACGCACAGATTCTTTCATAGGCAATATATATATATAGAAAAATATCTACCTGTCTGGTGGAACACTTCATTGGATAGTCAAAGGTACATAACTCTTGATTAAGTTGATGTTACATTTTATTATGTTTGTTACCTTCTCTTGGGTCTTAACCTGGCGGATGAATATTAGATTTACGTCGGGTTGTTTCCTTGTTTAGACAGAACAGTCCGGTTTTTCTTGGAATGTTTATAACCTGAGTTGATGTTTATTCCCTGACCATTTAAGGCGATTTGGTCTTGTATCTTTGTTGGGTTGTGTCCAACATCGGCCCATCTTGAGTTGAACTCTGGGGTCATGCGCTTCTGCGCATGTGTCGAATTGTAGTTGTTGAGAGAGACTTCCGTGATGATGGGATCCTGAGTTGCTGTGCGGACAGAGAGGTCCGAAGTTTTGTCTCTGTGGTTAATTCTGGGGAATGAGATATTCTCTCTGTATGACTATCATGTCAGTGATTCTCCCCAATGTTCATTCTTTACGCCAAGGGATGGCGTGTGCTATTTGATAGTGTGATTTTTCTAGGACAATAAGGTAAAAAATACATTTACTGAACCTTTCCTATGCCTAGATGTGCAGACGTGCTATCGTCTGCCCATATGAGTGATTGACTATGTTAAGACGACATTTTTCCTAGCAGCACTATGTATTTAATGTACGCAGCACCAATTATAGGATATTCAGAGTCCAATATATTTATATCATGAACAGAGCCCTTTACTTGTGCTCCATTATACATCTTTGCTGGTGAATGAAGCTCACCGAAGATATGACTATTTCTGGATCCCGCCTTTGTATAGCGGAATATTGATCAGAGAACAGGGATGCCTTACTATCTGATTATGATACAGAGACCTGTCTACTATTAGGTACCACAAACTGATTTTTCATTTTGTTTTTACAGTGTCTTTGTTTATAGATCTTAATTGATCTCCTTAAGCCAAGAAATTTCCTTGTTAAATTTTAAAAATCGGACATCAAACAACCGAGTTACAGCATTTCAAAATTGTGTGGAATTACAAAATTTTTCAAACATCTTCGCACCGAACAAATTGCCCGACTTTGTACAATCATAACTACAGTCAACAAACACTTACCAAGTCAATAATGCTTTTTGTACAAAGTCATACAAGTCCTTATTGCAGAAAAGAAACATGGGAAGTACAACAAATCAATTAAATGAATTATAGTCCATCAAAATTGACAAAAAATACAATTTCAAGTCTCATTGTTGTGCTCGCAAAGTGCAAATATGCATTTTCATGCACTCATAAATAAAAAACTACACACAGGAAAGCTGTAAGATTTATTGAGCTTAAAGAGAGCTTTATATCCTTGATGCTTAATTTTTTTGAGCCACATGAAATACTGAATACTATAAAACTGCATTATGTGAAAATGGATCAAAGGCTAAATTTGCAGTTCGGAAGAAAAATCTCATGAAATTCCAAATGTTGTCATAAAATCATGAATATTGCAGCTATAGAGCTGAAAACTTCCATATTTATGTAATTTGAGTTGTACAATTCAAATTGATGGTTATTTTCTTGATTGAAACAACCTTTACTGCTTAAAATTGGATTTTTATAAACAAAGAAACTTTACATATTATTATTAGTCCGTGTCCAACTCACTGTCACTTGAGGTCAGCTGCATCAAAAGATAATTGTGTGTTCAGAAAGTCCTCAAGTGAATCTCCTCTCAGGGCACTGGCTTGTTGTACTGACATCTGTACTGTAGCTGTCCTTTACTCACATTCAGTTCGGATAGCACAGAGAAACCAAGAGGTCACCTGAGAGAAATTCGTTGGGAGGGACGGAAAGAGGACAAATTGCATGATTGTGTTATTTTATTAATACAAAAAATGTCGGCCAAATTATTTTTTTCTTTCCCTTTGCTAATCATTAAGCATTTATTGTGGCATTAATTTTTACTGCATTTACCATTTAAATCATTATATACAGTATATTAATTATACAGTAGATTGTAAGTCTCTCTTTTACATGGATTATGTCATTTGTCTTTTATGTTTGTAATTGTAAAATAAACTCAAAACCTGTAGAGGCTTCTAGGAAAGCTTCAACTACATAGTAGCCTAATGATTTTTAACATCAGAGAATGAGAGGAAATAATATGATTGATAAGGGTGGATTTAGGCTGACTTGAAGTACCACTGTGACGAAAGTACTGAGATTCTGTCTTTCAAATGGCCCATGTCTTTTTCTCCTTGCATTTTGTTCACTATTTTGGAGGGATTACAGAAAAATCCTCCATGTTTCTTCTCCTTCTATTATTTACGTTTTTTCAAGATGAGATCACGAGGGAGTTTGATCTCATCTGCTTTATGGTTCTTCTTTATGTGTTTAGAATGGGGGTGTAGGGAATTGGACAGTATTTTTCTAGAAGAAAGATTATAGAGGCTAGATCAGGATTTGCACCAGTTTTAGTCTTTTTAAAGATAGGGCAGGTGGCCCTAGACGCATTTTTCGGGAGTTAAATTATTTGCGGCCATTTTTGCTTCAATTTAGCAGTATAGGGCTGGGACTAATTCCCGTTTCTTTGTCTAGCAGTACTGGTTGCATCAGTATTGTTTACAATTCTGATTGGCTGAGAGCTAACTGCAGTTGAAATGCAGAGCTCCCATTGGCTTAGAACCACGCCGCGCATATGACGTCATGAAGTCGGCGCGTGGGGTCTTGATAATAAATACGCCCGAATTTCATAAGTTCGGTCTCTAAAAATTAATTGCCAAGCCGCGTTCCTGATTCAAATTATCGATTGCCTTCAGTGGGGAAATTCGAAATTTGGTAAGCAGAATTTTCGTGGTAACTTTATTTAATTTTTGTCTAAGCCTAGGCCGATCAGTAAAGTTTCTTGGGAAGTTTTAGTTTAATTTAATTCTTAACTCCAGAGCCATCAAATATTATCTTAGTGATAGACTTGAGAAACTTTAGAGGTTCATAATAATTCCTTAATTCAGGAATAGCGGAATGGTTAAAAAGTTGAGAGGCCACGGACGTGCTTTGTATTTATTGCAAAGTGGGTCGGGAGAGAAACCCGCATCTCTGTCGTAGGTAAATGTACAGAATAGCGGGAGTCTGTGTATTTGTGATTTTATTGAGAATGTAATGCTACAAGTTATTTATATTATATAGTTACCCATCTATCTGTAAGCACGGGAATGATAGAGGTATTAATGGGAGCACGTGGGTGCGTTCATTACGGTATATTTATGTGATACGAGGTTCAGAGGGATGAGGGGGAGAGAAGCACGTGGTCATAAAATTTATAAACACGTGGTTGAACTACGGGGTTTTCAATTTGATAATCTGGGGTTATGTATAACTTTTGACGGCATGTAGATGCTAGCGTAAACAGGGTTATATGTTATTGATTGTGCATTGTTATTCTGTGTATTCAGAAGATGGAGATGAAATTTATTTCTGTTAAGGGAATAATACTTTATTTCAATTTTGAGGTGATTAATCATACTGTCGGGAATTTTAGGAATTCCTAGAGAGGGCTAGTTTTATTTTGTATTAATCATTACGGCATTAGTGTCAGCATAAGAAGTAGGCCACAGTACGACTGCCCAGACCGGGCCAGTGAAAATATTGTTGTTGCTCGGAGTTAGTCAGGCAGAACAGGCGATCTGGGTTAGCCAATGTTTACCTTGTGGGCTCAGGTAGAGAATGGAACAGGAGAGGAGCGGACGGTGTTGGCATGATTTTTGTATGGAGGTGCATAACCTGTTGAAGAGTCAGGGAGGTAGTGTTATTAGAAATGTAGGTACTTGTGCGTTAATTCACCGGTTAAATCAAATTCTGGATATTTATTACCCAAACCGAGCACCGTACTCTTTCTTGACTGAAAAAGTGTCATTTCACATTGTCCTCTCCCCCCCTCCCCCGTTGCTTAGAATTTTTTTTAAAACACGCCTGCCGTTTGTAAGGTTGTAGTCACGTAGCAAATTCTGCCGTTGGGGAGTGAAGTGTTATAGACTTTGATGTACTGGGTCCCAGCTTTATGAGGTGGGGTGGCCTGTTCCCTTCCTCGCTGCCGTTGCCTTCTCTAACGCAAGATCAGAGGCAGGTACCCTTTTACAGCTGGTTAGACTGATGCATAACACCTGTTCCCTTCCTCGCTGCCATTGCCTTCTCTAACTCAGGATCAGAGTCAGGTACCCATTTACAGCTGGTTATGGAGTGTTAGAGACTTCACCATACTAGGTCCAGCATCGAGAGGTGGGGAGACCAGTTTCCTTCCTCACTGTCTTTTCCTTCCCTAACTCAAAGTTAAGTACCCATTTATAGCTAGGTAGGCCCCATCTCTCGATGCTGGACCTAGTATGGTGAAGTCTCTAACACTCCATAACAGGTGTCACGCATCAGTCAAACCAGCTGTAAAAGGGTACCTGACTCTGATCTTGAGTTAGAGAAGGCAACGGCAGCGAGGAAGGTAACAGGTGTCACGCATCAGTCTAACCAGCTGTAAATGGGTACCTGACTCTGATCTTGAGTTAGAGAAGGCAACGGCAGCGAGGAAGGGAACAGGGTCACGCATCAGTCTAACCAGCTGTAAATGGGTACCTCACTCTGATCTTGAGTTAGAGAAGGCAACGGCAGCGATTTCCCTTGTTTCCTGTGTACCGTTAACTTGTAGAACTGATTCAATTCCGTTCTATTGGTTTATAAAGTTTTTAAAAAATACGGGGGGGGGGGGGGGTTGGGGGGGGTTGGGGGGCGGGTCTGTCGTAAGCGTGTCAAGTAAGAATGCACGAGAAACGTTTTTTTTTTTTTTTTTTAACTTGCCTCCCAAATCACAATGTGAAATCAACCTTTTTCAGTCAAGAAAAAGTATGGTTATCAGTTTGGGTAATAAATATCCAGAATTTGATTTAACCGGTGAATTAACGCACAAGAACCGAAATGTATTATTACGGTTTGTTTAGCTGTTGTTTTGTTTTGTCTAAAACAGCAGGTGCCGGCTTTGTGGGGAAGAGCAGAATTTTTGATACCACAAAAATTTCTCCCACGGCACAGTTGTGGCATTCGTCGACACGCAAAGTCGTGCGTTCCTTTGCCAGTGGCGGACGGAGTGAAAGAAAATACGTTTTCCCAAGGCAGGGAAGACATTGTTCCAGTGAATAGGATTTTGGTGGATAAATCCTGAGCTCTGACGCTCGTTCTGTTACACACGCAGATTGGCATGCTGCCAGCATTGTTGTAATTTTATGTTCGCTTCGTCATGGCCATAATAAAGCCGAAAGCCCATCGCCCAGTCATAGGTAATCGGGCAGGTGAATTCAGAGGGGTAGGAGAAGCCAGCTACAGTTCCAGTCTAGAATCCAGTGGGGTTCTTTTTTTAAACCTTAGTCATCAGTTCCAGAATGGTGGAGAGAGAGAGGGTGACCATACTCTCCACAGAAGTCGTCGCAGTGTTGTCCCAAGTATAGCAGATGACAGCTGCTGACGTTTTTTTTAGACGAGTTAATTGTGTAGCAGTGTGCAAGAGATTTCAGGATAGGCTGTGTAGAACCAGAGTCTGCGCAGAGTTGGTGTAGACACTTTGTAGTTGTTCCAGCTGACTGTGCACTTAACATTTAATTTAGAATAGTTTGTGGAAGTGGAGGCTCGACATCTGAGACCCCCACCAAGTGCAGTGTGGTTTATTTAGTCTAATCCAAACTTCTGTCCCCATACAGGTTGCAACTGTGGGAGAAGGGTTGGGGTTGATGCATTTTTAACTGTGCTTGATTTTGTTCCAGGTGTGCACCCTCGCACTTTATGTATGGGACATGCATATGTTTGGTTGTTTATAGGTGTATAATAAACTTGTATAAATTGTAGCTGGCATCAGTCATTTTCTTTAGTACAGTAGCTATATGTTGTCTGTACCTTGGTGTTTGTGAATCTTAATTGAACCTTATCCCCATAGGGTAGTTAGAGGTGGTTCGAAACTATAGCCAGCAGAAACGTCCGAAATGGCGAGGAAAGAGTCAAATCTAGGTTCTCAACCTCGGGGCCAATAGTTTCACCTTCACATATGCACTATCATTTTCTTCAAAATCTAATTTTCCAGTCTTCCTTCTCACTAGTGTCTTGTCACTATAGGTAGACAGTCTCTAGTCATAAACCCATTTCGTGACAACCACCCCTATCGACACCGGGTAGATTGTGGTTGTATTGTAGGGTGTCCTATCTGGTTTTTATTGTTGCCGTGTGTAAGGTAGTTGGATAGTCCGCAGAGTACAGCACAGGCAAAATGACATGCAAAGTCATAGAAATGGTAAACTGCTCGTGACGTTTATATACCATTTTATTGCACACCACAATGACAGTCACGTTACATACGTCATAAGACATCACAGTTCAACAATTGTAGCATTCAGAAATAATATTGGTGCCAACTGATATTCATGTAGGATCCATTCCTCATCAGTCATAGCGTAAACAACAGTTTAAGGTTCACAGTGTCATAAAGTTATTATTCATAAATCTGTCTGAATAATATGGCACAGAGCTGGATGCATTAATATTCATTACTATCAATAGTGTAACAGTGTCAGCTGCATTTCATCAGTACACATACATAATAATCATTACTCCTCTCCTGATGCTGGCAGATCAGGTGTAATAAATAAGCCCGTTATCGTTTGCACGAGAAATAGCATTGAGGAGTACAGGTCGAACTGACCTTTATCACATTCCTAAGTCTAACCCTTTGACTTAGGCGTAATCGCTGGCATAGCGAATCCTGGAAAACAGACAATAGTCCTGTTGGTCTAAAGCGACCCATATATGTAAATTGTTCAGGTATAAAGAAACCGGTGGCGAAATCCTAATCAAAGTACCTCTCCATTTTGAATCACACAGGCGAGCAGAGAGCAACAAAATGTCGAACTTCTAGATGGTATCGTAAAGTTCAATAAAGAGGTATTACCTTTCTTCGGAATCAACCACAAAACATATGCCTCCAGGCGGCTTGAATAATACTGGGAAAAGTCTAGTTAGATAACTAACTCACAAAGACAATATATATTTCCCTCTGAAAAATCACAAGACGCAGATGCGTCCGCTCTCTACTCAGTACATCTTCTCAATCAATGCTGGGCGGAAGACGAAACTCAACTTCCCAAAGTCTAGACATGCGCAGAACGCATACAACTGACTAACACTCACAACGAACGATGATGAAGAACAATTTCAAAAGCTATGTTCAAAAATCACGCCTTAAATGGACATGGGAATACAGTCAATCCTGATTTCAAACATTCCAAGAAATAGTTGACTAACCATTACCGTATAAGGAGACATCGTTCGAAAAATGACTCAGCGAGTCAATACACAAGATCAGATAACCCACGAGCCAACCAACAAGAGAAGTTAACCCACATAATACAATGTACCCATAATTTTAAACAAGGTTATCTGTCTTAGATTTAAAAAAAATTCAAAGTGTACAATTCATACAGATTTAGTTTCACACAGTCTTAGGAAAAATTATGTGCGTAAATAATATGATATATAAACTTTACACAAGAAGGCGTACTAGCTCCCATGTTGCATTTTCCTAGTCCTCCAGAAGACAGAACTGTGCCAATAGTCTGTTTGTCACAGTAGAAATCGGTGGCAGAGCCCGACGTCTGCCTCTTCCCGTCACTGAAAAATGTGCATCATAACGATCGTCCCCTGAAATAATTGAGAAAGAAAAGGTCAATTAACTCTTAGTATACGAGCGGCCTTTCATGACTACCATTACAGACTTTGCAATAAATAATTTATTTATAAAGATAACATAAGTGTTATATATCAAAATGTGAAGAAATGAAACCCCTATATCATGCACATAACTAAATTGTTCAGTGGTTTTAAACATGCATTCAGCTATAAATTTTCGCTATTGACGGGGATCGATCATCGGCCTCTCTAGAAGGCCGCTTGTATACTAAGAGTTAAGCGAGAGAGGCAATTTAAAAAAAAAAAAAATTAACGATCACAAATGTGTAGCAAGCTAAATTCTAAACATGACCTTTGACATCCATCACGTTATCGAAACGAGGTCAGCGGTTTTACAAACTGTTACTAAGAGATATACCTTAATTCTGATACTGAATGTTTAGAAACTGGTGATGGTCCGATAAAACAACCAAATAGCTACATAAACAACAATACCCCACCCCCAAAATTGCTTAAAAAACGAAAAATGTTCTGTCTAAATGTGTGAATCGAGCAGCCACATTTGGCTGTTCTTTTACTAATACATCCACCCTCCGTCACTTGCCGTTGCTATATTGCAAATAAACAAAATAGGTCTGAAATGAATAGAAATAAAACAAAGTTCAAAACTTACTCAGAATACATATTGCGTCGACTTCCATTGGTGAAACTTTCAATTCAGCGTCTGAGTCATTTCGTGCTGTGTCCCCTACAGCCGGCCCATCGTTATCGGGATTGTCAATTGGAACAGCCGCCATTGCGCGTTTCCGCGCCGAGAAAGATCGGAGGTGTACTCTTATAACGTTCGTTCGCTCTTTCCTCAAATAACTCTGATCTTTAAAACGTTGATACGATTTTAGCAGAATGGTTGCTCGTTTGTTTGATGTAACACGAGTGTAGGTAGGCCTCCCAGATGTGTATTAAAATCCAAACTTTCTCATTCACTTTGAATTTACGATTTACAATATTGTGTTTTATCCAAGTTATAAGATAACCTGTCAAAAAAGAATATTACATCGTCGGATGGTGGATTAAATTTGGGTAATTTTAGGTGAACTTCCCTAAAATTATCATGTCTAGATGAAGAATGGCCTTCATGAGTTTTCTGAGAATTAGCTTCCTGAGCTAATTTAAAGTGTTCAAATCCATTTCCTTAATTTTTTGTTCATGTTGAACCTAAAGCTGATATTTTCTTGTATTTTCTTCAGCTATCAATCTCCTCTCTTCCATTTCCCTTTGCTTACCTTCCAATTCCATTCTAAGTTGCCTTTCTTTTTCTTCCCTTTCCCTTTGCTTACCTTCCATTTCAATTTTAAGTTGCCTTTCTTTTTCAGCAGCTTTTCTCTCGTTTTCTGCCGCCTCAAATTTCCTCTGTTCCATCTCAATTTGAAGTTTTCTTTCGTTTTCTGCAGTCTCAAATTTCATCTTTTTCTTATTTTCTTCAGCTTCAAATTTTGTAATCTTAGAGTTTCTAATTTTCTCTGTTCAGATTCTATCTCTTGAACGGGGCAAAGTCTACAGACAGGGGGTATGATGTGCTGGTGTTGTGGGTAGTGGGTTTCCCCCCTTGCTTCACCCTAGGCCTAGTGAATTCTGTTCATGAAAGGAGCGACCATTGCGGTGTTAGTCTCTTGGCCTAGCAAAACCTCTCATACCCCAAGATCGTTGTGCGTGGTGAAGAGCCACACCCTCCTCGAGGTAGTCCTGGTAACTGAGGGTGCGAATCCTCAGGCTAAACACAACGGATCTAGAGGAGCAAACCTCGATAATAAAACCGGTGCACTACACCGTACACGCCCTCTGTGGGTGGGAAGGAGCCAGATGGATACTGAACAAGTCTTGGGAGTGGGAACGAGTGTGGACTGCTCCCTGAAGATCGGAACCCATCGTACAGGCACAGAGACTCAGGACGTGACGATCCTATTGCCTTCAACTCTTGGTCACATGCCTAGAGCCTCGGAGAACTCGGCGTAACCAGCAGGCAATTTGGTGGCGGGGAAAGAGCACTGTGAGCCCTACCTTGGCTACATATCACAAGGAGACGCAGAAACACCCCCTTTATCTCCCCCAGAGCTGGCACAGTACACTTCTGGCTTCTACCCGGGGCGTTAGGAAATCCACAGGCACCCCAGCATCACAATGCCAAGAAGATGACAAAGTTGAAATTTACTAACTCAAACCTGGCAGAGCAAGTCCTCCAACAGATGCGGCCGATGCTGGGCCCACTGGCGCGTGGACACATCCTGATCCCCATCGAGACTTGCCCGGGGAGCCCACCCCGGCTCAAAAAAGCAGAGAAGGCCACTCTCCAAACCTCCGATGTCTTGCGGGCAGTGTTAGGATGTGCAAGAACATGGACAGGAAGACTCCACAACTTCCCCACTGAAGACACGCCCACGGCGACCGTTGCCTCAATTGGCTGTGTGTGTGGTGTACCCGGAAACGGGGCCTCCCAGTACTGAGACACAGTTAAGTCCCCGATGTCACTTATCGGTGCAGAGTTGAGAGAGATGGCTGAGCATCACAATCCCCCCTGTGTTGCAGCATGATGAGAACCCAGCATTGCACACTGAGCTTGGGGGGATCACTTGGGCACCAGACTTAATACTGGCTCTTGACTGGATGGCTGCATGCAGGAGATTTCTACAATGGAGGGTTGGCAGGTGGTGGGTATCTGGAAGTGGCTCTGTGCAGGACGTGAGGATTCCTTGGGTGAGCCCAGAACCAGAGTACAGCATTGTGCAAGCTCTGCATAGTTGGAGAGCCCCCTGGATGACGGGGAATGCACAGTGTGCTACCCCACCTATCCCCAACTGCTAACTTAGAACCAGAAGTGGGGTCCTCTGTATGCGTGCCAGGCCAGGATAAAATGCCTGGGAAAGAGACTGGAGCTCAGAACTCCCTAACTCAAAGTTGCAGGATGGCAGAAAAGCCATGGGAAAGACAGGGCTATTTTGAAGATAATGCAACCATATTTTCACCATACGAGCTCGGACGCCGCCTCGGTAAACAAGGTCCGCGCAGAGCAGTGACAACCCCAGGCTGCTTGCGAATAGTCTACTACTGGGAACATAAACAGATTAGGGATGAGCCCACTCTCCCGTTGAACAGGTGCTAAAGTCATAGATACTGGGCCAGAAGGCGCACCGGAAACCACAGTATCACGCAACTCGCTTTTTTTTTTCTATGGAGAGTACACCGTCAAATAAATCTCGTACTGGTGCTCGCCCTGTGGAGCTCCACCAGGCAGGTGCAGTGCCGGGCTCTGAGCCTCGACAGAGCCCACCCTCAGCTACTGGAGGACCCTCTAGACCGTCTTGTGGAGTCAGCAGACGGCGGAGGAAAACTACTGACCAAAACAAAACAGAAAAAGAGAAACCCAGAGTGCCACTTGTCATGATGCACTGGAATGCAGAGGGAGTGAACAGCAAGCAGGCTGGATACAGCAAAAAGACAGAGCTGGAAAACATCTTGTATGAGAAGCAAGTCAGTGTTTGCTGTATCCAAGAGACTCACTTGAAAGCAGATCAAACCTTTAAAATAAGGGGATATCAATGCTTCAGATCCGACAGAAAAGATAGACGAAAAGGAGGAGGAGTACTTACTCTTGTAAGGAATAACATTCCTGCACACGAAAGGAAAACCTTCATGGATGGAGCAGAATATCAGCTGTTGCAGATAAAGGTAGACAAGATGGAAATAGAACTCCTGAACTATTACTGTCCGAACAACAAACCCCTGAGTCTCAGCTCTATACAGGTACCAGCCACCAACTTTATAGCAGTTGGAGACTTTAATAGCCACTCCCAGAGCTGGGGCTATAACCATTTGGATCACAGAGGTGAAGAAGTTGAAACTTGGCAAGATGATCACTCCCTAATCCTAGTCAATAATGCCACAGATACTCCTACCTTCTACTCCAGAGGATGGCACACAACTTCAACACCAGATCTTGCCTTCTCCACACCAGATATAGCTGGATCTATTAGTAGAGAAGTAGGAGACCAACTAGGGGGAAGCGACCATCGCCCAATCTTTCTTACTGTCCAGAGTGCAACTCTCAGTACAGGCCCAGCCATTACAAGATGGAACTACAAAAAAGCCAACTGGGGTTTATTCAGGCATCAGGTGAACATGCTGCTGTCTACCCTCAAGGTACAGAACAGAGACATTAATGAAGTGGTAAAAGACTTCAACAGATGCATACTACAAGCTGCAAAAGAAACCATTCCCAAAGGATGCCGGCGTAACTACATACCATACTGGTCCAGCACACTCCAAGAACGTCAGGAAGCTATGGACAGGGCTAGAAAGGACGCAGAGTCTCAACCTTCACTTGAAACTCACAACAAATGGAAAAAGGCTGTAGCAGAGTTTCAGAGAACAAAGCTAGAAGAAAAACGGAAAAGCTGGAGAACTAAAACGGCATCGCTGAACCTTGAGAAAGATGGCAGGAAACTTTGGAGATTAGTCAAGTCTCTAAATGAAGAGCGTTCCTCACCTAGGCAGACTATCACATTGGATGAAGGTGGCAAACTTTTCAGAGGAAAACAAGCTGCAGACTTGTTTGCTAGAAGATACAGTTCAGAAAGCAACTTACCCATTAACATAGATCATCAGAGAGAGATAAGAAAAGAAATACTGGCAACCATGGGACAGACAGATACTCCTGCCCCAATGAGGGAACCCATCACACTAGGAGAACTACAGAAGGCTATTTCCAAGCTTAAGTTTCAAAAGTCACCCGGCCCAGACAAAATCAGCAACGAAATGCTAGTAAATCTGAGCTCAGCAGCAAAGACAAAACTGCTTGAGATATTCAACCACAGCTGGTTGAAAGGAACGGTACCCCAAGTATGGAGAGAAGCCATCACAATACCCATACTAAAGAAAGGGAAATGTAAGACCGAGGCTGCAAGTTACCGGCCAATCAGTCTCACAAGCTGTGTTGGGAAGACTATGGAGCGAATAGTCAACCACAGATTGAAATGGTATTTAGAGTCTGAGCAGATCCTGGTGCCGGAACAAGCTGGATTTAGAGAATGCTACAGTATAGAAGACCAAGTTACTTACTTGTCTCAAGCAATAGAAGATGCCTTCCAGGAGAAGAAAAAGGTCCTAACGATCTGGGTCGACTTCAAGCAGGCCTTTGACAAGGTGTGGAAAGATGGCCTCATTGCAAAACTTAGGAGAAGTGGAATCCAAGGCAACATGATGAAATGGATCCAGTCATACTTGCATAACAGGAGAACTAGAGTCACTCTTGACGGTCTGCAGAACAGAAAAGTGTTGCTCCATCAGGGGGTACCTCAAGGAGGAGTAATTTCCCCAACACTCTTCCTGGTTTACATCAATGACCTGGTGAAAGATCTCCCTGCAGGAGTTAAAGCTGCCTTATATGCAGATGACCTAGTACTCTGGTGCGCTGATGAAAATGTCACCACAGCAAATTATAGAATGCAGCGGGCAGCAGACATGCTAGTGTCATGGGCAGAGAAGTGGCTTATCACAATAAACACAGACAAAACCTCCACAACACTGTTCTCCCTCGCCCCCAAGGACAAATCAGCTAACATACACCTAGGGACAACCGTGATCAAGGAAGAAAGCTACCCCACCTATCTTGGGGTGACATTTGACCAAAGGCTTCCATGGAATAAGCATATTGAAAATGCAGAAGGAAAGGCCCGAAGACGACTAGGCATACTCAGAAAATTAGCAGGTACCAACTGGGGAGCAAATGAACGAAATCTAAAGTAGATTTATAATGGAGTAATAAGACCACACTTAGAGTTTAGCTCAGCAGCATGGTCATCAGCTGCTAACTCACATCTGCAGTCTTTGGACAAGGTGCAAAATCAAGCTCTCAGGCTCATTACAGGAGCCATGAAAAAAACTACACCAATATCAGAGATGCAGAAGGTTGCTGGATTACAGACATTGTCCCATAGAAGAGACACAAAAACCATGATCCAGATGGAAAAGTACAACAGTATGCCAACGCACCCAATGAAGGCAAGACTAGATGATCTGGCATTGGGACGTCTAAAGCGTAGCAGCTTTGTGCATCGGGGGAAAAGACTTATAAGACAGCATCAAGAAGACCTATCCATGAAGACAACACCACTGAAGCCCACCCTATACCCTGTACCATGGGAGCAGGCCAGCAGTGCCCTCCAAATTTATACATCAGTCAGTGGTCTCACAAATGGATGTGAGTATAATGATCTGCAAAAACGAACTGCTACATTGAGTATGATCCAAGAAAGCTATCCCGATCAATCATGGATACATGCCTATACAGATGGATCAGCAACTAATGCTGTTAGGAATGGAGGTGCCGGTATCTTTATCTCATATCCTGACAACCACTATGAGGACTAGGCACATTCCCACTGGTAAATTCTGTTCCAACTATACAGCTGAGGTTCAAGCTCTAGAGCAAGCTGCAAATATGATTTATAACACCAACTCTGACTGCCACCAGGTAGTCATCCTCACAGATGCACTGTCTGTCCTGCAAGCTCTCAAGGGTGGTAAACTCCCGCATCTGAGAAATGAACTAAACAAGGTAGCTGCCAAAAAAGAGAACGTCTGCTTCACCACTGTGTACATGTGGATTAAACGAACAAACTGCTGAGCATGTTCTACAGGACTGTCCTCTGTATGACAAGTTAAGAAAGATATACTGGCCCAATGACTCAACACTAAACTCAAAGCTATATGGAGTTAAAGAGGAACTTCAAACAACAGTCGAATTCATCATGAGAACTCGTCTGACGGTGTAATCATCAAAGATGCGATCGCAAGAAGAAGAAGAAGAATCTCTTGAACTTTTTTATATTCCGCCATAGCAAATGTTCTCACTTCTTCAGGAGGCAACTGAAGGGCTTTAGCTTGTTTAATAAAATAATCTAGTGAATACAATCTTATCACCCTAAGAAGTGTTACTCGTTCATGTCCAAGAACGGTATATGATATCATATAATTATCAATATATTATTAATGAAAAAAAAAAAAATTTATGCAATGAAATGTTATGATAAGACACAAGCAATAGACAATAGTAACAATCATGACGGGACAAGATAAATAGGACAAATGATCACGTACGCAGAGATCAAAGAAACTGGAATGTAGAACTGAAAAATAATTTTGCAAAAGATGCAACGATCACTGCGATGGAACAAAGGACAAGACCATAGACAACACAGTGTATAAACATTAAGGTGTAAAAAACTAAATGAAAGCAAGGTGAGACTGGACGAATGTTACAAACAAGGTACATCATAAAACTAAGGTATGGATAAAAAAAATTACTACAAAAACTACAATGAAACTGGACGTCACAACTAAACAGTCAGGTGTCACAGACAACCAGACACAGTGGACCTAGAATCCTTCGACACACAGGTGTCGGAACATTCCACTGCGGGAAGTCTGCAAATAAATCTAAAGAACAATTATGAAGGACCTGTGGTGAAACTGGTATGTTCCCTTCATAATTCACCTACCCAACCTCCCGCATAAAACATGGAACATAAAACATTCAATACAAATAGCATTAGTATGGACATCTTAAAAGAAAAGCTCAGCTAACGAAAACGGTAGAATGAACAACAGCATTATAAACTTATCTTATTTCAGTTATCGAACAATTTCCCGATCCTTGCAGGATTGCCGAATTTGGAAATCGGGCGCTTATTACTGAGCCTTAGTATCTTGTATGACGGAAGAACTTGATTCCATTCCACTTTGTCCTTGAAAATTGAAGTTCAGTGTTGACGGTTGAAGACTTTGAGTGACCTTGGCTTCCACGTTAGTTAATGTCGACTTGAAGTATTATATAGATTTCAATCGCTTATTTGATTGAGGGCTGTCGTTCCCATGAATCCGTTAAAATCCAGAACACACTGGGCCGCCATTTGTAACTGTCTTGTTTCCCATTTGTGGCTGTCTTATTTGAATGATAGTCATACGCTTGAATGGTGTATGGGATGACAGTTAACTATATGAGTGTTTAACGCGAATGTCAGTTTGCAAAGTGAATGTGCAACAGTTAATTCCAAATGGTCACATCAACTCCAACAGTGTCAAGGGAAGGACATTGGAACTCATGGTTGCTCAGTATTAATAACAGTTTATTTACGATTACGTGGACGCAGACGACAAGATGAATCATACATGCATATTAGATTAATTCTCGACATGTGGTATTTAGCTTCCATCATGTAGATAGTTGATCATCATATAAGAATATCGACATATTACAAAATGTTCAGCTTATAGTGTAGAATAGCTGGTTTAACAAAAGATCTATGCGACGGTTGACCTTTCAAGGACAATCCTTCATCGTACAACCAAGGGTATACAACCCATCAAAGAATACTCCTTCATATCTAGATTGTCAACAAAATACGACTTCTGGATATCATAATATAATCATTAACTTGATCAGTATAATATAGAATGAACTTCTGACTTTTGGTTCACCTCTCCATATAAGTCGTTACTCGTATGACGGCGATTCCAATATTCAATAACGTAGAGCCCTTACTTTCAATAAACGAGTATCATTATAAACATGCTCGAGACTTCCAATGCATTAATGTTCAAGTTTGATCCATTCTGGTCCCAACGCGTGAGGGTACCAGCTAGAGGTCGTCTTGTAGAATGAATGTCAATGACAAACTAATTCATATAAATATTTATTCAATTATAGAAATACCTTACTCTGTGATACTGGGGCTATGACTTGAATGCAGTGAGCCGATCACCAAGTAAAAATCAATATGCCCGAACGCAGGGCTAAAATATATCATCAGACCATTCTGTTCTGGTAGGGATACTGCTTGATTCTCCCAGCAGATACGTCATCTGCCTTTGTTTGACAACAAGCGCGTTAATTTCAAAATCTCCAAAAATGTGCGTTCTCATGCACAATAAATTAAATATACAAAACCTATTACTAATATCTTAGTTGGTGGGTACACTTTTAACAAAAACAGGACCTGAGACTGTCTATATTTGTTAATGCCTTAAAATGGACGCAACACCATGTTATGACCACAATTCCTTCATCAGGGACAAATTTAAAAAAAAAATAGGAGAGAAAGCAAACTAAGTGAAAAGCATGGACAAATAAGTGATACAACCAGCAACGATAATGCAAGGTTGTGTCACTATAATTTGTTTTTCATGTAGTTCTTGCTTTCTGTTTTGTTTGTTTGTCCCTGATGAAGGCCTTGTGATCATAACATGGGCAATTTTCATTGTCCTAGTTTTTAACCCAGTGTTTATGTTGCAGAAACATTAACTTAAGCAGTAGATATCAATATAAGGTTCTTACATGCCAGTAAGTCAGTGCCCTTTGAGTTCATGGAAAGAAATATATAATATAGAGTTTTATATTTAGAAGTAAAATTTGCAAAAAGCTTAAGGTAGCCGTAGGGTAGAAACATGAATTTTTCTTATATATAACTTTACATTTTGCCTATATATGTCAAAGTGTTCCTTGGTAAGAGATAAATCTAACAATTTGAGTGATTGCATAATTATGCTAATTAGCTATTCAAAATGGCTGCAGCAGTATAGAAAATGCTGGGTTACTTTAAACCCACATAATATAATTAAATACAAGTCCACAAATGAATGCAATATGTCCTAAACCAAAAAGTAAAGAACTATGCATCACTGGACAATATAAACCTATGTATTGTGGAGAGAAATGGTTTGTGTTATGATTAAAATTCATAACGATTGTGTCGATATCATTAAGTAGCTCGACAGGGCTCCTTGTTTGTTTATTTTATACGGAGTCACTCATTAATACAGGAAGTGACATCATGCCATTAGGGGGCCTGGGTGGCAGACGTGAAACTAGGAACACATAAGTACGGAGATCGTCTGCAGGGTCTTCTACCTTTGTGTGTCATGGCGAGTGGACGCAAGTGTTTGAGCTCCTGAATAATACAGAATTATTCTACATCCCTATGTTGTTCCATCACTAGTACATCAAGATCTTTTTTGAGGTGTATCTAGCTATCTTCTTTTAAAGGGAGTATGGATTCTAAATGTCGAGTGTAACAGATATAATAAAAATGTGGAAATTGAAAAGGACAGTGTCAAGACATGAACTGACGGCCTAGTGTTATATCGATGACTGCATATGGTATGCCATTTGGTACATTGGCTTTTATTATTATGCATTTGGAGCAGCGTCAATCGTGAATAAAACATTGTGCATATCGTCCACTTCGTCTTTTGTGGCTTAATTGCTTCAGATCGATATTGGCTGTTTGCGGTGTCTGCTTGTTCTACCCTAGCAGTGATCTTGGCCATAGTAACCATTCTGTAACTCAATAATGACATTCATAATATAAAAGACACGCAACAGTTCGGCTTAATAAAAACATAAGTGAAGTTTTTCACCAATTTTTATGAAATTCTTTTTCACCAAATTTAATGAAATTCTACCCTTTGGCAACCATAAGCTTTTCATGTCCTCTTGCTGTGGTGGTTTCTTTGGTGTTTGTTTTGCATGATGAGTTTCCCTGCCACCTGCACATATTCACGCTAGTAACCTGTTACAGCATGTATGTGGGATTCTAATCTTTCTCT
Organism: Oreohelix idahoensis; assembly: GCA_024509875.1. NCBI lineage: Eukaryota > Metazoa > Mollusca > Gastropoda > Stylommatophora > Oreohelicidae > Oreohelix > Oreohelix idahoensis. Next base: position 87,951 of record JAMPIV010021921.1, read on the forward strand.
CTGTCAGTATGGTTAATCTAAGTTAAGAATGTTCCATCAGCCTTGTCACTGTAAGCTGTATAATGTTCTATCAGTCTAACTAATCTAAGCTATAAAATGTTCTGTCTGTCTGGTCAATCTAACCTATAGATTGTTATGTCAGGCTAAGCTATATAATGTTCTCTCGGCAATCTAAGCTATAGAATTTTCCATCATTCTAAGCTATTGGTTTGGTTTGGTTTTAACGACAATCTTCATTGCACATGGACTACTCCATCAGTGCTCCCATCTCCTCCCTTAGATCACACAAAGAGGATCTCAGCACAGTGCATGAACTCTGTAGCACCGACGAGAATCCCAGTTTGTGTATAAAGGAATCACACATTCTATAAATATTTTTTGTTGTGGGTAGGTTTCTAATTTTTAAATTTTGCCAGGGCAGCGACTTGATAGGCCTACTCTTTACGATTTCCAACTGCCGTGGGATTTTTAACTTGCGCAACTTTCACACGAGACCTCCTTTTTTTTCGCCCTTATCCGAGAACGCTAGGCATCCGAGCTCACTACCCAGGAGACCAGGGGGAGTATGACATCATTAGGGCCACTGGTTCTAAAAAAAATTATTTTTCCTCAACTGGGAATCGAACCCGGTAACTCTAGAGCTCGAGGCGGACGCCATACCTCATAGCCACTCCTGCCCCCAAATCTAAGCTATACAGGTCGGTAGCCCAGAATGAGAACATCCAAAAATGAAAGTGCTTTCAGCTGACTTTTAGGTGATTTTCAAACTGATTCTTGAGCTACTTTGTGTGAAATGCTAAAACTGAAACACAACTGTCCCTGAGCGTTACAGATTCTGGATTACCAACTTGTAGAATGTTCTGTCAGTCTAAGCTATGAAATGCTGTGTCAGTCTGATCAATCTAAGCTATAAAAGCTGTCCATAGGAGACCTCATGTGGTGAAGAAGTATGTGATTCTTTGAGAGTGAGGGACATTAATTGAATGATTGACAGTAGAGAGATGATTACATGTTTTAGTCAGATTTACTTGTAACCTTTGCTTCCCTTTTTTGTAAATTCATCTAGATTTCGAAGAAACGTCTGCACACTTCCGAGATCAGTCACTTGGAGTTTTCTCCACGAGAGCCATATCTTCTGTGCTCAGCATCACTTGATCATACTGTTCGGATGTGGGATATTAGAATGATTGTCGATAAAAAGCCGTTAGATATTCTGCTTCATGAGGAAGGACTGAATTCAGGTAAGACATACCAGCAAGTATAACTGCTGGCACTTCTGCTTCTTCAAGTACCATGCTGGGTGATTTAGGCTAGGTCTCTCTGCAACTTCCTGTTTATCAATAATTTTGTTGACTTTTTTCCATGCTGTGATGTTATGCTATCCAGTATCTTCTCTCTTTGTCACCCTATGTCACTTTCCTTTAATCTTTCCTGTTGTCGCAATATATTTCATCTTCTAATACTTGCCTGAAGAAAGTTGATAGCTTACTTCTAACATGGCTAATAAGCTTCCGTTTTCAGGACATCCTCATTACTCTTTGTAGTTGTCTGTAGTATTTTTAACATTCTTCTGTAAATCCAAATCTCTGTGACCTCTATGTTTCCCTAGCTTGTTATTTTGCATCAAAAGAGATTGCATAAATTGTGTTCGCACTATAGTTCAGAATGAGAAATGCCTCTTTTAACGGTGCTTATTTCATAAAAGGAAAGAGAAAATAGAACTGGTGCAAGATGCCAAAGACTATAGGAAACAAGAGTGTGACATGATAACCTCTGCCTATCAGCTTGGTATTTGGTGGAGCATATGGATCATCCTGATAATTATCATCTTTCACTTTCTGAGGTCATAAGGATCTTTCTGTCAGACGCAGTCTGTTTCTATTCCTCTCTATCTTTGATGGTCTCCCCCAGTGATAAAATTGTGTGCTCTTTCATATCCACTTCTGTACAGTGGATCCCTGACCACTGCACTATATATGGAAGTGAGAAGGCAGATAAACTAGCCAAAGATGATGGGGGGAGGAGAGGAAAAAAAACAGTAGAATGTGTACTCCAGAATTGTCAGGGGGGAGAGAAAAAAAAACAAACATGTACTCCAGAACTGTCAGCTCCATGAGAGGAGCTGGGTGGCACATGCCCTACTCCAATCCAGTTGAGGGAGAAACTGTTGACAAGAGATGCCTAAGGTGGACTGCCATCTTTACAAGAGAGATAGATGTGGTTATGTGAGAGCGAACGACGATGAAGAAGAATATCCACTACTGTGATGTGCATCCATTTTCATCTGGGTCACATTCCTAGGTCTTTTGCTGTGAGTTTTGTTAATTTTTGTCTTGTCTATCTGACATCTGCTGTTTGTTTGACATAATCCCATCCACTTTAGTTTGTTAATTTCTCTGTTGTTGGTTATCAGTGATAATAATTCATTTTCCTGTTTGCTCCCTTTGAAGCATGGGACAACCAGTGTAGATGGTCCCTTTACAGGAAGTCTGCATCAAAACATTCATATTCTCTTGCAGAGGTGGTTTCTTTATAAATATTTTTAAAAACAAATTTAGGTTACCAGCCCTATGCACATAGAAGAGCTATCATTGAAGTGGGAGATTGATGGAGATTAACAGAAATTAGGTACAGCACAAAAAATCTGAATTTTCAATTCAGATGTCAAGTGATCATGTTGTATGGCTGTGAAACATGAACAACAACAAAAAGCTACAAATTTTCGTAAATGGGTGCTTGCTTAGAATATAAGGATTGAAATGGTTACCAAGATCACTGATGTGACTACAACCAGACAAGTACCAGTGGAACAAGTGATGAGAAGAAGATGCTGGAGATGGATAGAACACACATTGACAAAATCTGTTGATAGCTTTACCAGACAATCCCAGTTCTGGAATTCCCCCAGGGTAAGAAATGTAAAGGATGACCAAAGAACACGTGGAAAAGAGAACTGGAGAACGAACGAATGAAATCTTTATTTCATCAGGGTAAAGAAATAGGCATAATTGCTTTTTCACACTTCTTCAGACAGGATCAATTAATATTATCATCACAATCAGTAACTGAGCACACACAAGTACATTTACTCATAGTCATTCATGCACATAGAAAGAGAGAGAGAGAGGGGGGTCAAGCAATAAAGCTACTTAATATTAAAAATTCAATTTAAAATTGAAAAATATTACATGGAATTACATGCTCATGGAAACGTTGAAATAACTGAAACAGAATTGTCGTTAAATGTGTCTACAAGATTTCATGGCATGTGAATACAGACTTAAATACAGACTTAAAGACAGACTTAAAGACAGACTTAAAGACAGACTTAAATACAGACTTAAAGACAGACTTAAAGACAGACTTAAAGACAGACTTAAAGACAGACTTAAATACAGACTTAAAGACAGACTTAAATACAGACTTAAATACAGACCTAAAGAGGATGAAGAAGACATGGAATGACCTTGAGCTGATGGCATGAAGCAGGAAGACTGGGCATATGTTTGTTGACGGCCCATGCTCCATTGGGAGTTGAAAGGTGAAGGAAGAAGAATCCCTCTGCACAACCTTATATTAGTTGCCTGTTACTAAAAGCTTGAAGGAGTAGTAATCCTGTTTTTTATTTGATCTTCTCAGAGATTCTGTGGGGCAGTGATAATAGTTATGGAAGAAAAAAAATTGTATTATGTATTTTAGGAAGTTTTACTGTGTTGATGGTTTACTGATTTTGTGTCATCTGTGTAGCTTACTTCAGCCTGACAGATGGCACTCGCTTGTTGACTACAGACCAGTTTGATGAAATCCGTGTGTATCGTGCTCCATTTTGGCACCTGGAGACTTGTATCAAGCACCCTCACAGATTTTCCCATCGCATTACACCAATTAAGGTATCTTGGCACGGCTAAAGATCTTTTTGTTTCAACTATATAGATGGACCGGAGTGACAGAACATTTTATAGCTTAGATTGATGGAACATTCTATTGTTTAGAGCGACTGTCCTGACAGAGCATTCTATAGCTCAGATTGACCATTCTGGCATATATATGTATATGACAGAACATTCTATAGCTACGAATGGCTATTTTGAAGGAATATAGTTTAGATTGACTAGACTGATGGAACATTCTATAGCTTAGATTGACTATTCTGACATAACATTCTATAGCTTATAGTGACCATTCTGACAGAAGATTCTTTAGCTTAGATTGGCTATTTTAACATAATCAGTTTAGTGATCTTCAGTGAGACTGCATAATGCCTCATCAATTTCCAAAGTGATTCTCTGTTTACACTGTCAAATAGTCAATAATTTCCAATGTGAATAAGTGAGTTCCGTTCTAGACTTTGTTCCACTAGAATTCTTAATGTGGCTATCTGATCTGTTTTGTCTAACAACTGCTTGTTTGTCTGTCTGTGGATTGTTTTAATCTCTCAAGGATGATCGTGTCAGATATTTTTCCTGGCAGTGATAGTAACATTATTTCTGTGTATTTTGTGCACGCTTATAAATCTCCCTTAGGCAACTTGATCAGATATCCTTCCTTCCATTCTGCTGGTATTTCTTCAGTGTTTCCGAATAAACATATATTATGGAATGTAGGTTTAATGATGATGTTTGTACTTTTCAACATACTTTATTTCATTGTAATAATTAGGTTATACTTTTCGACATATTTTATTTCATGGTTATAATTAGGTACTGTGAATGACAGTACGCTATTATTTTACTTTTACAACATTGAATTCCTGTAACTTAATGTGTAAAATGCATGTTCGAATAAATGAATTCAGTATAAAAGACGAGAGAAAGGAAGGGCAGAATGTCAGACGGACCTATGTGCACAGTTCTCAACCCTTTGAAATTAAAGTTTGTTCGTTCTCAGCTGCTTTTCTTCCTTAGTTGGTCTTTCACAGTTGAATTGTAGTTATTCTTTTCCTGGCTGGATGTCTGGGGGATTTTATGGAGCTAGTCTATTGAGAAGGTCCTCAAAATGTTCTGTGCATATTCTCTTGTATATTGGTAAGCAAATTTCCATTCTTATCTTTGATGAGACCATTTGCTTGCTTATATATATCCCTACAAGCTTCTTTGTGCTGTTATACAAAGTCTCATATTTCCTTTAGCTGCTACTAGGAATAGTGAACAAAAGTGAGGATTGCCTTAACTTACATCATCACGTTAATATCCCAACTGTGCTGGCACACTGAGAGAGGACACATACATCAATCCTCTCGTGCGGCTTGCACATCGCACTAGGTCACTACCAGTCAGATCAACTATCATGAAAGTACCTTGGGCTACATATCCCTAGTAAAGTTACAGTTGTGCTGCATTATCTCTTCGCAAGCTCTTTGGTGAGCTAAAGGGTCTTGATTGATATGTCAGAAATACAAATCTTAACTTATACAGGTCTGTGACTGTTAAATATCCGTATGTGTGTGGTGGACGAAGATAAATGTTAATGTAATCACTGATAGATGTGATCAGCTTATTGTCGGGCTTACGGATGGCTGACAGGTGTGTAAGTGTGTCTATCTGTATACGCAAATGTTAAAGGTTCTCTCATCTAACAGACTGAAAATCACACACACATCAACAAACGTAAATAGTCAGGAAATGTTGTAACTAGTGGTCACGTTCTACACAGTTTATTGATGGCACAGCAACGTGGACATCAGAAACAGCACACTGTCACAGGTTACTACAGGTATAAAATACGTGCCAAATGGGTTGTAGCACATAGTATCAAACAGTCATCAGTATAATCCACAGGATCAAATATCCATCAAAGGGAACAACATCATAATTCTTATTACTTCAGCAACTCTCAGTGCAATAATATCCATGGGAACAAATATCCATCAGAGGGAAAAACATCATAATTCTTATTACATCAGCAACTCTCAGTGCAATAATATCCATGGGAACAAATATCCATCAGAAAATATGAATCATGATGATAATAATGGCCGGTACAATCCATGGCCTGAAATATTTTCAATCTCATATAAATTCTCCCTTTTATAAAAATATATCCACTGGAACACACTAGCGAGATGGAGAAAACGGCCATCTCGAAGCTCTGCCAGGAATGCACTGTCACGAAATAACAGCTGCTCAAAACAGCTCAGTCAAAATTCATTCAAGTGCGAACTCGCAGCTTGAGATGTGAGCTGAATTCATCCGCCTTTCCTCCCAAACTATTTCATAGAACATTCGAACAGTTTTTTTATCCTATTTTTAAACAAACTAACAACTAGTCAGGTAACAGTTTAAACATTACTGAGCATACAACCCCCAAACTAAAAAATCCTCTCATCACACAGAGCGTGTGTACTAGCGTGTAAAAAAATCCGACCCGTACATTCAAGTCTTTAACACTTAACTCCCCTTAATTAAAATATGACTTAACAGTGACCTTTTATCTGAAATTCTTGGGGACAGGTTTGTTTCAGAAACCACATTTTTTTGGTTTTCAGATGTTGCCTAAATCACGTTTGAAAAGTAGTCCAAGTTGCCCCAACTGCATTAAAAAATAGCCCAAGAGTAAAAAAAAAAAAAATCACCCACATTTTTATTAAAATGTTGCCCAAAGAAGACTTTGATTTTCAGAATATTTTGGTTTTCGAGTGTTCAAATGAAAGGTTATAGACCTTTAGGATTTGTAGAAATATCAGAAGCAAAATACATTTAAAGAAAAAATTTTCAGGCTTACTGGCACCCACTTGCTGACTGCATCATTTGTGGACGGTTTCCTGATGGACAAAACTATCCATATTTTGGTAATCAACGAATCATGGATATATATGATGCCAGTACTGGCAAGATGCATTTTGAGTTGAATGAGGCACCATGTACTGGAGTTGTTTCTGTAAGTTGTTTAAGATACTTTGTGCAGTTTATATGTTGTCTGAAATACAATATACAGTTTATGTGTTGTCTGAAATACAACATAAAGTTTATATGTTGTCCGAAATACAATATACAGTTTTTGTATTGTCTGAAATACAACATATACAGTTTTTGTATTGTCTGAAATACAACATGCAGTTTATATGTTGTCTGAAATACAACATACAGTTTATATGTTGTCTGAAATACAACATACAGTTTTTATGTTGTCTGAAATACAACATACAATTTATATGTTGTCTGAAATACAATATACAGTTTATGTGTTGTGTGTTGTAAAATCTCTATTTCATGTATTTGACAAAGCTGCAGTATTTGTTGTAAGGGCTATAGCATTTAGTTGTTGTCTTACTGTTGTTCAGAACCAACATCATTGCACTAGGCTAACCCTCAAGTGCTAGTCTCCCTCAGAAAATGGAGGGCATGACTGCTCATATAGAACGCTAGTTGGATATATCTATGACCCATCCTCTCATACATTCATCCCTGCTTGTCTTAAGTTTGATACCAAAACTAATACTGGCTCTTGACTGGATGGCCGCATGCAGGAGATTTCTACAATGGAGGGTTGGCAGGTGGTGGGTATCTGGAAGTGGCTTTGTGTAGGACGTGAGGATTCCTTGGGAGAGCCCAGAACCAGAGCACAGCATTGTGCAAGCTCTGCATAGTTGGAGAGCCCCCTGGATGATGGGGAATGCACAGTGTGCTACCCCACCTATCCCCAACTGCTAACTTAGAACCCGAAGTGGGGTCCTCTGTATGCGTGCCAGGCCAGGATAAAATGCCTGGGAAAGAGACTGGAGCTCAGAACTCCCTAACTCAAAGTTGCAGGATGGCAGAAAAGCCATGGGAAAGACAGGGCTATTTTGAAGATAACGCAACCATATTTTCACCATACGAGCTCGGACGCCGCCTCGGTAAACAAGGTCCGCGCAGAGCAGTGACACCCCCAGGCTGCTTGCGAATAGTCTACTACTGGGAACATAAACAGATTAGGGATGAGCCCACTCTCCCGTTGAACAGGTGCTAAAGTCATAGATACTGGGCCAGAAGGCGCACCGGAAACCACAGTATCATGCAACTCGCTTTTTTTTTTCTATGGAGAGTACACCGTCAAATAAATCTCGTACTGGTGCTCGCCCTGTGGAGCTCCACCAGGCAGGTGCAGTGCCGGGCTCTGAGCCTCAACAGAGCCCACCCTCAGCTACTGGAGGACCCTCTAGACCGTCTTGTGGAGTCAGCAGACGGCAGAGGAGAACTACTGACTAAAACAAAACAGAAAAAGAGAAACCCAGAGTGCCACTTGTCATGATGCACTGGAATGCAGAGGGAGTGAACAGCAAGCAGGCTGGATACAGCAAAAAGACAGAGCTGGAAAACATCTTGTATGAGAAGCAAGTCAGTGTTTGCTGTATCCAAGAGACTCACTTGAAAGCAGATCAAACCTTTAAAATAAGGGGATATCAATGCTTCAGATCCGACAGAAAAGATAGACGGAAAGGAGGAGTGCTTACTCTTGTAAGGAATAACATTCCTGCACACGAAAGGAAAACCTTCATGGATGGAGCAGAATATCAGCTGTTGCAGATAAAGGTAGACAAGATGGAAATAGAACTCCTGAACTATTACTGTCCGAACAACAAACCCCTGAGTCTCAGCTCTATACAGGTACCAGCCACCAACTTTATAGCAGTTGGAGACTTTAATAGCCACTCCCAGAGCTGGGGCTATAACCATCTGGATCACAGAGGTGAAGAGGTTGAAACTTGGGAAGATGATCACTCCCTAATCCTAGTCAATAATGCCACAGATACTCCTACCTTCTACTCCAGAGGATGGCACACAACTTCAACACCAGATCTTGCCTTCTCCACACCAGATATAGCTGGATCTATTAGTAGAGAAGTAGGAGACCAACTAGGGGGAAGCGACCATCACCCAATCTTTCTTACTGTCCAGAGTGCAACTCTCAGTACAGGCCCAGCCATTACAAGATGGAACTACAAAAAAGCCAACTGGGGTTTATTCAGGCATCAGGTGAACACGCTGCTGTCTACCCTCAAGGTACAGAACAGAGACATTAATGAAGTGGTAAATGACTTCAACAGATGCATACTACAAGCTGCAAAAGAAACCATTCCCAAAGGATGCCGGCGTAACTACATACCATACTGGTCCAGCACACTCCAAGAACGTCAGGAAGCTATGGACAGGGCTAGAAAGGACGCAGAGTCTCAGCCTTCACTTGAAACTCACAACAAATGGAAAAAGGCTGTAGCAGAGTTTCAGAGAACAAAGCTAGAAGAAAAACGGAAAAGCTGGAGAACTAAAACGGCATCGCTGAACCTTGAGAAAGACGGCAGGAAACTTTGGAGATTAGTCAAGTCTCTAAATGAAGAGCGTTCCTCACCTAGGCAGACTATCACATTGGATGAAGGTGGCAAACTTTTCAGAGGAAAACAAGCTGCAGACTTGTTTGCTAGAAGATACAGTTCAGAAAGCAACTTACCCATTAACATAGATCATCAGAGAGAGATAAGAAAAGAAATACTGGCAACCATGGGACAGACAGATACTCCTGCCCCAATGAGGGAACCCATCACACTAGGAGAACTACAGAAGGCTATTTCCAAGCTTAAGTTTCAAAAGTCACCCGGCCCAGACAAAATCAGCAACGAAATGCTAGTAAATCTGAGCTCAGCAGCAAAGACAAAACTGCTTGAGATATTCAACCACAGCTGGTTGAAAGGAACGGTACCCCAAGTATGGAGAGAAGCCATCACAATACCCATACTAAAGAAAGGGAAATGTAAGACCGAGGCTGCAAGTTACCTGCCAATCAGTCTCACAAGCTGTGTTGGGAAGACTATGGAGCGAATAGTCAACCACAGATTGAAATGGTATTTAGAGTCTGAGCAGATCCTGGTGCCGGAACAAGCTGGATTTAGAGAATGCTACAGTATAGAAGACCAAGTTACTTACTTGTCTCAAGCAATAGACGATGCCTTCCAGGAGAAGAAAAAGGTCCTAACGATCTGGGTCGACTTCAAGCAGGCCTTTGACAAGGTGTGGAAAGATGGCCTAATTGCAGAACTTAGGAGAAGTGGAATCCAAGGCAACATGATGAAATGGATCCAGTCATACTTGCATAACAGGAGAACTAGAGTCACTCTTGATGGTCTGCAGAGCAGAAAAGTGTTGCTCCATCAGGGGGTACCTCAAGGAGGAGTAATTTCCCCAACACTCTTCCTTGTTTACATCAATGACCTGGTGAAAGATCTCCCTGCAGGAGTTAAAGCTGCCTTATATGCAGATGACCTAGTACTCTGGTGCGCTGATGAAAATGTCACCACAGCAAATTATAGAATGCAGCAGGCAGCAGACATGCTAGTGTCATGGGCAGAGAAATGGCTTATCACAATAAACACAGACAAAACCTCCACAACACTGTTCTCCCTCGCCCCCAAGGACAAATCAGCTAACATACACCTAGGGACAACCGTGATCAAGGAAGAAAGCTACCCCACCTATCTTGGGGTGACATTTGACCAAAGGCTTACTGATGCGTGATGCCATATGATGATGGATGGCATCCGCATCATTTGGTGGCCATAAGCTGGTTTGATTCTGGTACCAGCAAACACGGGGTCCCTTACCCACTTCATTTTCAACAAGAATTCATCAGCATCCTTCAAGAAATTAACATTCTTCAATACAGTCAACATCTTCAAAATTTTCAAAGTACTCGGCGTTGCCCGGTAAAAGTCAAATTTCAATTTTTTGACGGAAACAAGAATTTGACAGTACCCGGCGTTGTTACATGTTGCCGGATAACTCGGACTGCTGTTATCTTTTACGCAAGTCAAGCAAGTTGCTGCTGTCAAGGTTCCAGTGCTGTCGTTTTTTGAGAAGGTCAAGTGCCGGTTGAAACGGGTTGTTTTCTGAAGAAGGCCAAGTACCGATTTCCATCAACTTACTTTTGGATTAGAAGGTCAAGTGCCGAAACAACTCAACACACAGTATGTCAGAAGCTCTTGTACCATCGTGTTAGCAGTGGAAGCCACCAAATGATGCGTGATGCCATATGATGATGGATGGCATCCGCATGTCTGGTTTTGTGTAGTGTGTAGATGTGTTCAGTCAAAACAATGTTCATGCAACAATAACAGGGCAATCCACATAGGACGTCAGTAAACTCACGACGTATAAAGTCAATGAGTCTTGAAACAGCCGTTGACGTTTTTCTTCATTATTTATTGTGGACGCCACAGTGACAAAATGGTTACGCAAATGTGTAGGCACATCAAACAGTCATTATCACAGCAACATTCAATACAGCAATAAACGGTAGACAGCATTACAATGATGAGTCAGATGCATGTTATATTTCATAGTGCTGTAAATGTAGTCAGGTGGAAAACTCCATCCTTTTCTATAACAGCCAGGAGATAACCAGATGTATGAGATCAGTTCACTCTCCTTAGTTTGACTTCAGCAAGACAGACACGTCTGCCGAAGTATAAATAATGTCCTCAAAAATATCCTCTAGATAATAAAGGTTTTCCAAACCTAGTTCATTTAACAAAGTAGCAAGTAATGGTCCTTGGTACCTGCATCAACCGATGCAGTACAATGCAGCGACATGTGAGCTAGGAAAACATCTCGTGACGACGACTTTCGCAGACAGGCTATGAATCGAAATCGCTCACGACCCAAAATCAATAGAGTTAATGCTTTCATGAAATACACAGAAATATCACGCCTCCCGACATGTGGGAAACACTAGAGGTATTATCTCGAATAAACGAAATATCCATTAAGAGGACTACACATCCCTGACAGAACAAAAATAGCGGAGATCCCCTCTTCAACGAGGCATCTCTTTCGCCATTCCAAATCGCTCACTCCCACTAGTGGTGGGCGGAAACCGATCGACAAAGAAGCAAGACAAGTCATGCGCAGTCCAGCGCAAAACGACCACAGCTCAAACTTAACTGCATTCGATACCAACGCGAGAAGACAAATGCTTACCGAGAAAAGTGACTATAAATTCCAAGCAGTTGTTGCCCTTGCGTTATAAAACAGATATTGAAATAAAACGATGTTGCGAGAATTTATCACGCAACACTTACATGGAATAAGCATATTGAAAATGCAGAAGGAAAGGCCCGAAGACGACTAGGCATACTCAGAAAATTAGCAGGTACCAACTGGGGAGCAAATGAACGAAATCTAAAGAAGATTTATAATGGAGTAATAAGACCACACTTAGAGTTTAGCTCAGCAGCATGGTCATCAGCTGCTAACTCACATCTGCAGTCTTTGGACAAGGTGCAAAATCAAGCTCTCAGGCTCATTACAGGAGCCATGAAAACTACACCAATAACAGAGATGCAGAAGGTTGCTAGATTACAGACATTGTCCCATAGAAGAGACACAAAAACCATGATCCAGATGGAAAAGTACAACAGTATGCCAATGCACCCAATGAAGGCAAGACTAGATGATCTGGCATTGGGACGTCTAAAGCGTAGCAGCTTTGTGCATCGGGGGAAAAGACTTATAAGACAGCATCAAGAAGACCTATCCATGAAGACAACACCACTGAAGCCCACCCTATACCCTGTACCATGGGAGCAGGCCAGCAGTGCCCTCCAAATTAATACATCAGTGGGAGCCGCGCTAGCGTAGTGGTTACAACACCGCTCTGGCGACCGGGTGATTCAGGATCAAACCCGGGCGACGGCATTTGAGGATTTTTCGTCGACCGGGAATTGGACTGGATTAACTCGAGACCTGGCGAGGACATTTGAAGGAGTGTTGTCGACCAGGGATAGGCGGCTCCTGAGCCGACCCAGCTGCAATGGGTACCTCCGAAATCGGAGAGTATTTGCCTGAATGGCGAGGGACACCTGTCTCTGTACAAGTAAAAAGGGATACTCACGTAAAATCAATGTCAGGTTAGACATAGTAATAACCTGAGATTTCGCCTCGAGTATTAGCGGGCGTACGAAAAACAAAAAAAAAAAAAAAAAAAAAAAAACAAAAAAAAAAAAAAAAAAAAAAAAAAAAAAAAAAAAAATACATCAGTCAGTGGTCTCACAAGTGGATGTGAGTATAATGATCTGCAAAAACGAACTGCTACATTGAGTATGATGCAAGAAAGCTATCCCGATCAATCATGGATACATGCCTATACAGATGGATCAGCAACTAATGCTGTTAGGAATGGAGGTGCCGGTATCTTTATCTCATATCCTGACAACCACTATGAGACTAGGCACATTCCCACTGGTAAATTCTGTTCCAACTATACAGCTGAGGTTCAAGCTCTAGAGCAAGCTGCAAATATGATTTATAACACCAACTCTGACTGCCACCAGGTAGTCATCCTCACAGATGCACTGTCTGTCCTGCAAGCTCTCAAAGGTGGTAAACTCCCGCATCTGAGAAATGAACTAAACAAGGTAGCTGCCAAAAAGAGAACCATACTTCAGTGGGTACCATCTCATTGTGGTGTACCCGGAAATGAAAAGGCAGATAAACTTGCAAAAAAGGGAGGAGAATGTGAACAAGAAGATAATGAAGTCACATACTTTGAGAAAAAGAGAGCTATCCAGACTATCAGAAGAGAACAGAACCAACCCAAAGACGACTATCACACTCTCGACCGGCAGGGACAGATAACTATTTTTCGACTCAGGACAGGGCATAACAAACTGAATAAACACATGCACAAGCTACGATTGTCTGCTTCACCACTGTGTACATGTGGATTAAACGAACAAACTGCTGAGCATGTTCTACAGGACTGTCCTCTGTATGACCAGTTAAGAAAGATATACTGGCCCAATGACTCAACACTAAACTCAAAGCTATATGGAGTTAAAGAGGAACTTCACACAACAGTCGAATTCATCATGAGAACTCGTCTGACGGTGTAATCATCAAAGATGCGATCGCAAGAAGAAGAAGAAGAAGATACCAAAACTCCAACAGTTTTGTCTTATCTGAAATGCAAACTAGCAGGGTCATATTTCTTTAGACAAAGTGCTGTGTGCACATTGATTAATTATTTGCGATTGATCTTCCTCACCTCTATAGGCTGCATTGGTTGCAGTCAGTTTCTTTTTTGAGTCATCTTCTTCAGCTCTACCCATGATGATGGACTTGGTTGTTTTGGTTTAATTTATTTGAACATCTAGAAGTCTTCTCAGTACAGCACTAACAGCAAATTAAGATTATGTTATAGTTGTGCACCTTCTGTATGGTGCGGAAGCTGTCGAGTAACAGAAAATCAAATGTCCAAATTATCCCCATTCCACACAACCAGGTTAAGGATAATCCTTCAAATTTTTTGGCCGAATAGCATGTTCAACCAGGAACTGCTTATAAGGTGCAGCCAAAAAGATATGCACTTTATCATTACGGTCAGATGCTGGAACTGGGTTGGCCATGTCCTCAGAAGAGACCCCCGACACATCACAAGAACTGCTGTGCTATGAAACCCAGAAAGAAGATCAAAGAGGGGCTGACCAAAGACAACCTGGCGGAAAACCATGGAGTCAGGGATGCAAAGCATGAACCAGAGTTTGGGCACCACACAAAGGATGGCCACCAACTGATGAAGAAGGTTGGAAAATTTGTTGGCAGTCAGACTTCCATGTTGGCCTTCATCTAGTCGTGTTATGAGCTTGTCCCCTGAGGATTCTTTCAGACAGACTGTTGGCTCTTTGTACTGAAACAAATTTTTGTCTGTGGTAGAATTATTGGCCCAGACCTAACGCTCTAAACTGTACGACTTGTTGGGCCTGCCTTGTCTGGCATGTCTCCCATGAAGCACACAGCTCCCATCAACAGCTCCATATATTAAGATGCACAAGCCATCCCGACGTCTCAAGGTGAGCCATATGAAATAAATCGGACATATTTTGAGTTGGCTTCCTTATGCAACCGGTGACCATGTGGTTTCATTCATCAGATTTTTCAGAAAATTTTTCTGGTTGTCTTTATCCGAAGATTGACACCAGGCCAGGAGGAAGACAGCTGATAGGATAATAGATAATATTCTGCTCTCTCTGGCAAACCTCTACACCCAAGGGTAGCAGAGTAACGACAAGGTAGTAGTAATCTTCTTTATCATTCTTTATCTACCATACTGCCTGTACCATCGAGACTCACCGTCTGCATTCATTTCTATCATACTTTCACTTCACTGCCCTTTCCTTCTCTTCATTTTTTTTTTCAAGCAAGTTGCTTGTACTGCCTGATGAACAGTTGTAGATGCTTGTTTCCTCATATGCCCATTTCATCACCACTTGCACTAACTTAATCTTTACTTCTTTTTCGTTTTCGCTCCTCATGTAACATGAAACCACCACTGCATAAGGGTCCCTTGTAGGAAGCCTGCAGCGGGCCCCTTGTAGGAAGCCTGCATCTGGGTCCCTTGTAGGAAGCCTGCATCTGGGTCCCTTGTAGGAAGCCTGCATCTGGGTCCTTTGTAGGAAGCCTGCATCTGGGTCCCTTGTAGGAAGCCTGCATCAAAGCATTCACATGCTGTTGCTGTGGTGTTTTCTGTAGCCATTTGTTTTGCATGATGAGGTTGTCAGCCCCATGCAGAAACCATCATTGTCAGCCCCATGCAAAAACCATCATTGTCAGTCCCATGCAAAAACCATCGTTGTCAGCCCCATGCAAAAAACCATCATTGTCAGCCCCATGCAAAAACCATCATTGTCAGTCCCATGCAAAAACCATCGTTGTCAGCCCCATGCAAAAACCATCATTGTCAGCCCCATGCAAAAACCATCATTGTCAGCCCCACGTGTAATCTTTGCTTGGCAGTGTGTTATCGGAAAGTTCCTTTGCGACACCCTGTTTACTAAGACAACAGGTATCTAAAACGAACAGCTAAAAAATAAGACTTGAGATTTTTGTTGTTTATTCTTGGTTGCAACCATGATATGGACACCACAGTTCTTCTTCTTTGATCCTTAGCCACCGACCGTCAAAGCAGTCAGTGGCCATTACGCCTGGTGGCATCTTGTAGGGCAACAACAAATTGATTCCACTTTGCTCGGTCGGTGGCCATCCTTTTTGCATCTCAGCCTCCACAGTCCTCCGCAAGTTGTTTTTGGTCGTCTTGTCTTTCGTTTTCCTTCAGGGGTCCATAGCATAACTGTTCTTGTGATGGCATCGGGGTCTCTTCTGAGGACATGGCCAACCCAACTCCAGCGTCTGCCAGCTATGATGGTGTGCATGTACTCTTGCTTGCTCAGAGTAAGCAGATCTTGGTTGGTGATGGTATTCGGCCAAAAGATTCGGTGAATTTTTCTTAGGCATGTGGACACCACAGTAATGCTGCTGTATTTGAATTACAAATTTTGTCTGTTTTATTTTCAGCTGTGTAAACTCAACAAGACAGGAGACAAATTGCTGTGTTCTATGGGTAAGAATGTTTTGTTTTGTTTTTACTGTCATCCATTCATCACCTTTCTGCTCCAGGAGGAGTATAGGCCTTCAACAAACAACAAAGTCCTGTGCCATCAGCTCAATGTCTTCTCCATCCCCTTCATGTCTGTCTCCAGTTATCTTCTCTGTGTGTTCTTTGGTCTTCCTATACCTCTTTTACCCCCAGGATTATGCATGGAGGCATATCTGTAGTCATCCTTATATGACCACTAGCTATGCAAAATCTACAATATATGTACGTGGAAGTGAACCTATGTCTGTGAGGCTAATTACATCCTCATTGACTCTTGAAATCATCCACACACTTCCAGGGATTCCCCCTGTGGTGAAACTTGTTGAGAACCCAGCATTGCACACTAAGCTTGGAGGAATCACTTGAGCCCCAGAAGTAACTCTTTTTACCTGGTTGCCTGCATACAGGAGGATCTCACTATGGGCCCATGATAGGCAGGGGGAGTTGAGAAGTGGCTCTGTGTAGGGCGTGATGATTCCTTGGGAGAGCCAAGAACCAGAGCACAGTATTTTAACTCTGCATATTTGGAGAGCTGCCTTGGATGGTAGGTAATGCACAGTAATCCACGCGCTTCTTCCTCCTAGCTTGTGACCATATGGAATGATACTGTAAAAGCAAGCCATGCTCATGGCTTGAACTGCACATGTTTCAGAATGGCAGAAAAGCCACAGGAAAAGCCTAGATCAACAGTATAGATAATACCAAGGTGTGTTCAACTTGGTATTGGCTGCAAGAGAGCGAGAAGCTCAGCAGCTCTAGTTAAACAACAACAAACCCCATATTAGTTGCCTTGAATGGCATGCTTGAGAGTGCAGTAATCCTGTACTGTCTTTGTCTCAGAGGACTATATTATTAACCTCTTTGTTAAATGTTTTCCTGCAGCCATTCCAGTATGTGAGGCTAGCTTGATTGTCTTACTCTTTATATTTAACTGTTCTACTGAATCTGTGAGCATCTGACTGACAGAGTGGTTAGAGTGCTGGCCTCTCACGATAAAGGTACTGGGTTCAATACCCGGTGGCATCATACTAGTTAAGTTAGTTGCTTATCCTTTACAGGACGTGGCAATCAACCCCAGCTTTTATTGGCTGTTTGTGATTTTTCTAGGCAATTTTTTTTCATTCAGTAGTTTGCCATTGCTTTCTGAACGGTATGGCGCTTATACCATTGTTAAAAATCCACACAAAGCTATCTGCTACCAAACCGCCTGCAGCAGGTTTCAAACCTGGTATATCTGGATTATGAAACTGCGTTCATATCCATTAGGCCACAGACGCAGACAATCATACTATCTAGCTATAAATGGGTACCTGGCTCTGTTCTTGAGTTAGGAAAGACAAAGGCATAAGGAAAAGAACTGGTCACCCTCACCTCTCGAAACTGGGCCTAGTATAGCGAAGTCTCTAACACTGCACTCCCCTACATCAATATCTGTGATGGGACTATCTTTTTCTGAAACCATATGCTCCATAAATTGATTGGCCATCATCATCCTTGAGATCCCTAGGGATTATATGCCTTCAGCAAACCTATGCCAGGTTTTCCTGGCCTGTGCCCTCAGCTTAAGCTCTTTCCAAGTCTTCCTCACCCCTTCCACATAAGTCTCCAGAGAACCTTCTTCTGTTTTGTTGTGGCTTTAAATTTTGACAGGATGGAGTAACAAGTCCCTTACCCAACCCTCCTTAGTGGACTGGTGTCACGAAGTGGGTTTCTTCTTCTTCCTCGTTCGTCCTAAAAAGGACGGTGGTTGCTTTGTGTCTGTTTGCGCCTAAGCTGTGATATCTGCACCTTTCGGTCGACACATCCGACTTCTGCACAGCATTTTTTAAGGACCGGGTTTGCCTTCCCATTTCGATCCATGCTCGCTCAGCCAGCCTGCACTGCTGCAGACTATTTCCAGGACCACCACGTGGAGGTGGAGCACAGTCTTGACCAGCTCTGGTTCACTGGTCCTGACGCAGGCAGTCAAGCTATGAGTCGCTGACATCATTCACTATTGCTGCATCTTGGGGTCCCGAAGTGGGTTTAAGACTAGAGGCTGTCTACATATAGTGACAAGACACTAGTGAGAAGAAAGACTGAAAAGATAGATTTAGATGAAAATGATAGTGAAATGTGACAAATTGAAACTATTGGCCCCGAGGGTGAGAACCTAGATTTGACTCTTCCCTCGTCACTCCGGACGTCTTAGATCGCTATAGCTTCAACTACCCTAAGGGGATAAGGTTATATCAAGATTCACATACACCATGATACAGACAACATATAGCTACTGTACGTAAATAAAGTGACTTATCCAGACTACAATTAAATAAGTTTATTTATACACAAAAAAACATCAAATTACATTTCAAAAGAAATAAAGTGACCTCCGAGGCTCCACTTTGCAGTTCGAGAGAACGCATGGCAAGTTCGTGTTGTCTCTCTGCTGCCCTTTCCTCTTCTTCACTCATAAGGTATGCCTTAGTCTTGGCCTCGTCCATTCCCATATCCTCGACTGCCTCACGCCAAGCAGCTCGTAACTTGACCAATTCCACCATCTTACTTGTGAACTGCTGTTACTCACAAATTACAGAGAATGACAGAAAGAAGCAAAAGGAAGGAACTACCTGTTACCTACTAGGAAATATGCTGTCGCAAAACCCCACACTCAGACTAGCACCAAGTCTGACTAATAACTACCTGAAAAAAATTGTAAGTTATCCAGCTACCCAAAAACCCCAAATTTACCTGCCTGTTAAGAAAATATTCGGTTAGCCATCAATTACCTCTAAGTCATGAACAACCTTACTACAACTACCATCTAAACTGACTGGAACCTGTGGAAAAAACTTATAGCTGGATCAGTCTTAATATAGCTCTAGTCTAAGGGATATTATAAAGAAAATCTATTCTCAGAACTTTCTACGGAAAACAGTCTATGAATCTAGATAAGATCACAGAATTGATCCCAACAAAGATGATCCACCGGACGATCGCCACCACTTTGTCACGAAGTGGGTTTAAGACTAGAGGCTGTCTACATATAGTGACAAGACACTAGTGAGAAGAAAGACTGAAAAGATAGATTTAGATGAAAATGATAGTGAAATGTGACAAATTGAAACTATTGGCCCCGAGGGTGAGAACCTAGATTTGACTCTTCCGTCACCACTCCGGACATCTTAGATCGCTATAGCTTCAACTACCTCTAACTACCCTAAGGGGATAAGGTTATATCAAGATTTACATACACCACGATACAGACAACAGATAGCTACTGTATGTAAATAAAGTGACTGATCCAGACTACAATTAAATAAGTTTATTTATACGCAAAAAAAAAACCCATCAAATTACATGTCAAAAGAAATAAAGTGCAATGTAAGCACACCTGGAAAACAAAGCACAGTAAAATGATTTATCGACACCCCAACCCTTCACCCACAATAGCCACCTGTATGGGAAAAGAAGTTAAGATTACACACAAACCACACTGAACTTGGTGGGGTCTCAGATTTCGAGCCTCCACTCCAAACTAGCTATTCTAAATTTTAATATTACTTCTAATTACACAGTCAGCTGGAACAACTATGAATTGTCTACACAATCTCTGCACAGACTTCATTTCTACACAGCCTATCCTGAACACTGCTACACCGCTAACTGCACCTCTAAACTTCAGCAGCTGTCCTCTGCTATGATCTATACAAACTATGTCTCAGTTCTGTCTTTCTGGTCTAAACCTGTAGAGAGGATTTTAACCCTGTTGCTCTCCACAACATCTGAGATTGACGACTAAGGTATAAAAAAAAAAGAACCCACTGGATTCTGGACTGGAAACTGTAGCTGGTTTCACCACTATCACTCTGGATTTACCTGCCCGGTTCCCCTCTCTGGGTTCAGGGCCTTTGGTTTTATTATGACCAGGACGAAGCAAAATAATTACGACAATGCTGGCAGCATGCCAATTTGCGTGTGTAACAAGATCGAGCATCAGAGCTCAGGATTTATCCAACAAATCCTATTCCACTGGTGAAATGTCTTCCCCTGCCTTGGGAAAACGTATTTTCTATTCTTCGTCTGCCTGATTTGTCTGAGATGCCAACCTTTGCCGTGGGGAAATTTGTGGTGCCAAATTTCGCTCTATCCCACTGTGCCACTACCCACTGTAGACAATAGAAAAATGCACAGCTGAACAACACATCAATAATATATTCCTATATAACAAATAATTCCCTTACTTTAACATTTAACTCCCCTGCTCTATTCCCGTTATGCACCACCATACCAATTAATCATGCCCAAAATCAGCTCTCCCACCACTCAACTCCCTTCTCTCGTTCCAAAGTAAACATCAGCTGACCTCGATCTTCTTTGTTCTGCATGACTAACCCTGAAACACAACAGTTTTTCACTGGGTTCTACCTGTGCAAAAATACTTTGGCCCACTTCTACACTGACACTAATGCAGCAATGTTTACCACAAATAAAATAGACCTGCCCAGAAATAGTGTAAATAATGCAAGGAGAAAAGACATGGGCCATTTAAAAAACAGAGTCTCAGTACTTCATCACAACTGGTCTTTCACATTATTTTCCTTTGCGCTCCTGACAGAGCACAGAGCTACCACTGCTGCTAGTCCCTTTCTATGAAGCATTCACCAAACGTACTCTTTCATCGGTGGTGGCCGTAGCTATTTGTTTTATATGATGAGGTTGCCAACCCTGTGTACAACCTCATATTAGTCACCTTGTACGGCATACCTGAGGGTGGAGTGGTCCCGTTCTTTCTTTGCCTGTCAGAGACTCCCAGGAACTATACAGGGCATGGAAAGTATTTATTACCCTTGATGTGAATTCTTGTGTTGAATCTCTCTTGTTCTGATGAAATCATGTTCTCTTTGGGTTGAATCTCTCTTGTTCTGTTGGGTTTATTCTCTTCAATCAATCAATCAATACCCTTTAGCTCTCCAAGGAGCATAGACCTTCAACGAACACATGCCAAGTCTTGCTGCCATGTGACATCCGCTCAAGTTCTTTCCATGTTTTCCTCATCATTTTCACCTCTATATCCAGCTCTCTTCTCCATGTGTTTTTTGGTCTACCTCTGCTTCTCTTTCCCTGCGGATTCCAGAACAAGGACTGCCTTGTAATGCTATCAACAGGTTTCCTCAATGTGTGTCCTATCCATCACCAGTGTCTTCTTCTCAACTCTTGTTGCACCTTGTCTGGCTCTTCTCATCAATTATTTGAGTTAAGATTCTTATTTTTGTGTTGGACTTGATTTCTCTTGATTTCCATATGTTTCCTAATGCAATGAAAGCTCCTCTTGCTTTTTGTATTCTTATTTTGATATCTTTGTCTGTCCCTCCAAGTTTGTCTATATTGCTGCCAAGATATGTGTACGATTCTACATCTTTTAGTGGTGATTCTTCAAGTTTGACCTTGTAATCATTTCTTTCATTTATTCTCATTATCTTTGTCTTTTCCCTGTGTATTTTCAGACCCACTTGTTGTGACCTCTCATCAAGTAATTCATTTTGTCTTGCATCTGATTATGGGACAGAAGAGCCACGTCATCTGCAAAATCCAGATCATCAAGCTGTTTAGTCAGATTCCAATGAATTCAAGTTCTGTTGTGTGATGTCGATGTTTCAATAACCCAATCTATTGCTAGTAAGAAAAGAAATGGAGACAAGAGGCATCCATGTAGCACACCCGTTCTTATCCTAAACGGTTCTGTAAGCTGTCCTTCATGAAGAACTCTGCATGTCATGCCTTCATAGGTGTTGCATCCTTTCTGAGTCCTTAACAGGCATAAAGTAGTCATAGGTCCTACTTCTGTTAAGAAAGTACGCACCAACTAATATGTTAGTAATATATTTTGTAGATGTAATTTATCGCGCACGATAGCGCACATTTTTGGTATGGGGATTGTTGGCGCGCTTGTTGCTAAACAAGTTAGATGACGTCATTACCTAGATGAGCAAGCTGGCATCAAAGTCAGACATGTTGTCTGTTTATTTTAAGCCCCATGTGATGGGTATACTACAAGTGATTGCTATTTAACACGGCCTTCTTATTAGAAGCTATAGCCATCAGTCATCACCGTAAGTCTTCTTGTTCAAATAGAATTGAAGAATAACATATTTTTATGCCATTTTAAACCACGTTGGTATCTAGTCCATACAGTCAACTATACTGAAGCACATTAAAAACGCATCACCTGTATAATCCAGGAACAGAGTGTGAAATGTAAATATAAGTGTTTACAAGTTTACATATTTGGAATCTTTATTCATTTTCCTATGAATCCATGCTGGTAATTATTTTGTACATTTGATTGTTATGAAATTCATTGCATTCTGTGCAGGCAAGGGAGAAAACCAAAAATGCAACCAATAAAAAAATCCATTCACACTATCCTCAGTATCTGGTATGTCCACCGTGTGCTTGCAAACAATCTTGGCAGCGGCTCCGCATGGAACGCACAAGTCTCTGAAGGAAATTCTGGGGAATCAAGTCCCATTCACGTGTAAGAGCAGCTTCGAGCTGTTGCAGATTAGCTGGAGAACCTTGCCTGTAGACTCTGCGTCCAAGCTCGTCCCACAGATGTTCTATAGGGGACATTTCTGGTGAAAGGACAGGCCAATCAATCGTCATAATGTTCTGCTGCTGTAGATATTGCTGCGTAATGCATGCGGTGTGCGCACGTGCGTTATCCTGCTGGAGAAGCTGCAAGTCTGGATAATTTGTGAACGCAGGAGCAACCAATGCATCCAGAACCTCATCTCGATATGTCACAGCATTAACATTTCCACGGAAGACGTGAAGAGGCAAGCGATGGTGAAAACTGAATCCTCCCCAAATATGAATACTGCCACCTCCAAATCGGTTGTGATGAACACAGCAATCTGCAAAGCACTCTCCACACCGTCGCCAAATCTGCATACGTCCATCAGCAAAGGATATGTTGAATCTGCTCTAGTCTGTGAATAGGACAGCATTCCACTGCAGTCTAGTCCATCTGACATGTTGCTCTGCCCATTGCAGGCGCTGCTGACGATGTCTGTGAGTCAAGTTTGGCCCAACATAAGGTCGTCTTGCAGTAAGGCCTGTATCTCTGAGTCGTCGTATGACTGTCATTCGAGAGACTTGCCCACGTCTACCCACTATTGCTCTTGATGTTTGACTTGCCGGGAGAGAACAATTCCTTAGGTGACTCAGCACAATATGACGATCTTGCGCAGGGGTAGTAACTCGTGGTTGGCCACTCCATAGTCTATCCCGGGCACTGCCAGTGGTTCTGTAACGTTCATTGAGATGTACAATAGTGCTGTGGTGGCAATTCATCCTTCTGGCAATGGCCCGCGAGCTCATTCCAGTCTCCAACATACCAATGGCTCGTTGGTGGTCGTTTTCAGATAGTCGTGGCATTTCAAGCACAGGTACTGGGTGTTTTGTCTCAACGGCCTTTTTATACCGAGTATACTGCCACAACGCGTACACATTTTCAGGGTCATAGCTGCTGGGAATCGTGTTGCACGTGTAACTTTCATTGTTTTCATGTAATCTGTACACAAACCCGTGGGTTGAATCATGCACTTTCCATTCCAGCAGCCATTCGCTCTCTACCTCATGACAAACATCGGGGGAAAATCTATTCCCACACTTTTTTTCCAGCTTCTCGGCATCAGTATATATAATAGTGGTGCGTTTTTAATGTGCTTCAGTATATATTGTATCGAAATGGACAAACTGATAAGGGTGGATTTAGGCTGACTTCTCAATGATGATAAGGCCACACCGTCTGGCTACTATAACATGATAAAGCACAGATCTGGCCACTATGGACGTTGCTAGTATAAGTCCAAGTACGTTGTAAAATCTTCAGCTCTGTCAAATACCACCCCTATTGACACCAGGTATATTATAGTTGAAGAGTAGGGTGTCTTATCTGGTTTTTGTTGTTGCTATGTGTATGGTAGTGAGGTAGTTCACAGAGTTACAGCACATGAACTATGACATGCGAAGTCATAAAAAGGGTGAACTGCTCTGGACGTTTTTCATCATTTATTTGACGCCACAAGTACAGATACGTTACATAAGTCATAGACATCAACAGTTCAATGAATGCAGCGTTCTAAAGTTTCTTCATGGATCTGCATACATAAGGTTCATCAAAATACTGCAACAGTGTCAGCTGCATATTATCAATGTTCATTAAACAATAATCAATACTCCTCTCTGATGCTGGCAGATCAGATGTACAAAAATAAGTCTATTATTGTCCGCACAAGAATAGCATTTCAGGAGTACATGTCAAGCTGACCTTTATAGCATCCCTAAGTCTAACCCTCGACATAGGTGCACCCGCTGGCATACCGAATCCTAGAACATGGAAATTGTTCTGTGGGCCTAGAGCGACCCGTATATATATATATATATATATATATATATATATATATATATAGTATATAGTAGATATATATACGAATATATATATTTATATCAGGTATAAAGATACCGGTGGTGAAATTTCCTAGTAAAGAACCTCTCCATTCTGTAACACACAAGTGGGCAGAGATCGACACAATGTCTAACATCTAGGTAGATCACAGAGTTCAATAAAGGAGGGTATTACCTTGTTCAGAATCAACACCACAAAAACATACGCCTCCAGGCGGTTTTGAATCATATAGGGAAAGCCTCGTTAGCCAACTAAATTCACAGGAGGCCTATAGAATCCCTATCAAAAATCACAGATGCAGCATGGCGTCCTATCTCTGCTTAGTACATCTCGTTGAATACCTTGGGCGGAAGACGAACCTAACTTTCTTAAAGTCCAGACATGCGCAGAACGCACACGCCTGAGTAACACTCAAAACGAGACGATGTAGGAACCATTTCAACAAAGCTATGAAGAAATCACCCCTAATATGGACAGGGAATAACATCAACTCTAGTTTCAATCATTCCAAGAAATAGTTGACCGATACAACCATATAAGGAGACATTGTTCGAAAAAATGAATCAGCGAGTCAAGACACAAGATAAGATAACCAACGAGTCAACCAACAAGAAAAGTTAACCCCCATAGCAAAATGTACCAATTGTATAAACAATGGTTATATGCCTTAGATCACAAAAATTTAAAGTGTACAATTCAGGCAGATTAATTACACACAGTGTTAGAAAAATTCTGTGCGTAACACCAACATTGAAGTCAAGTCATTGAAAGCCAGCCTATATATATATATTTTAAAGGAATTGTGGTTATAGAAAACGTAACTACAACATTAGACAATCTTTGAAGGACCGAGGACTAGAATGGAGCCAGGCCAGGAGGAAGACAGCCGATAGGATAGTCTGGCGCTCTCTCAGAAGCTTTATGGCTTTCTTTATTTCTTCTCTACTTGGTCATTCACAGCTGATTTGTAGCTCCTCGTCTGCTGGCTGGATGTCTGGGGGATTAGTTGGAGCTGGTCTATTGAAGAAGTTCCTCAAAATGTTCTGTCCATCTCTTCATTTGTTCTTGTATATTATTAAGCAATTTTCCATTCTTATCTTTGATGAGGCCATTTGCTTGCTTATATTTCCCCGTTAGCTTCTTTGTGTTGTTGTACAGGTCCCTGTGTTGTTGTACAGGTCCCTCATATTTCCTTTGGCTGCAGCTTCCTCTGCTTCCCTTGCCAACTCTTCAATATACTTCCTCTTGTTTCTTTTTCTTCTTTATTTGCTTCTATGTACACTTCACGAGCCTTGGCTTTGGAGCTTCTGGTTTTGCTTCTGTTTAAATCTGCTTTCTTGTTTTTCCTGTCTTCTATCTTACTAATGGTTTCTGTTGTTATCCATGCTTTGTGTTGATGTTTTCTTTTTCTCAGTATTTCTTCACATGTCTCGTTCCATATATTTTTTACTTGTTGCCAGTGGTGTTCTGTATCTGCTTCATCTTCCAGCTGTTGGAGTACTTGGTATTTATTGGATACTGTGATTGAAAATTGTTCTCTTATTTCCTGATTTCAAAGATATCCCACATTATACTGTTGTCTATAGCTATATATTGTTGTAAATTTCTTGAGCTTTTAATTTAGTTTTGGCTAACAGAAGATGGTGATCTGATACCATATCTGCTCCTCTGTATACTTTTACATCATGCAATGATGACCCAAACTTCTTATTTATGCATATGTGATCAATTTGATTCTCAGTTCTGTGGTCTTAGTGATATCCATGTTGCCTTATGTATTCTTTTATTTGGATATATGCTACCACCTAAGCTAGTTGATTTGAAGCACATAAGTTAGTTTATAGTTCCCCATTCTCGTTCATCATACCTAATCCTTGCCTTCTGATGATTTCTTCAAAACCAGTGTTATCTGTTCCTATTTTTGCATTTAGGTCCCCCATCGAAATTGTGATGTCCTTTCTTTTCTTTTTATCCAAGACATTTTATAGTTTGGCGAAAAATTCTTCTTTCATAGATTCTTCTCTATCGTTTATTGGTGCATAACACTGGATGATGTTTATATTTAATTTTTTTTTGGCTGTTTTAAACATTGCTGTTAAAATTCGGGGTCCCCTTGCTTCTCATTCTATAAGTTCCCTCTGTGCTTCTCTAGACAGCATTAGAGCCACTCCTTCACTGTGGTGGGCACTTTCCTCTTCATGTCCTGAGGACAACATCATTTCTCCTGTGATCAATTTCTTCCTCTCTGTGCCCTTCCACCGTGTCTCGCAGAGACCCAGGATATCTATCCTGTAATTTTGTCATTTCTGCTGCTACCTGTGCAGTTTCCCTTGTTCATATAGAGTACGAACATTTCAGGTGCCAATCCTGGAGATTTTCCTAGACGTAAAAAGGTTAGTTGGCAACCCAGACTCCTTTCCAGAGGACCTTCTTCTGTCTTGGGCGCTTGTGTGTTGATCCCACAGGTTATAACTTTTATATGTGGTCACATCAAACTCATTTATATGATGCAGTGATGTCCAAAAGGCAGGAGAAGGAATCAACATGCATCAGACTGTTTGTAAGAAGCCAGAATTACAGCTCAGCGCGCAGTGCCCAGCAGGATTTACGCAGTCGTTTAAAAAGTAAAAGGAAAGAGGAAAACAAACTTCAAAACACAGCATCAGTGCAAAGTAAGAAAAGGAAAATCATTGCTGAAGCCCACCATACCAACTGTGGTGACAAGTGTAGAAAAGGAAAAGAAAATGACAAAATATTGAAGTGTAATAGAAAAGGAAAACATTAGGTGATCTCTCATGGTAAACTAAGATATTTTGAATTATGTGAAAGAAAATCTTTTAATAATAGTTTAGATTTATTTTCTTCACAAGTTCCAGTAAGTGAACTGGAGAGAGACTGTTTTCATTTATATGCTGGATATTACTAGTGGTAAATATTTCTTTGCTGTTCTATTTCTTGTAAAAGAATGTTTTATTTGCTGCGCTTTTATTTTAAAATTTATTTCTGCTGTTTTTGTGTTTGTTTTGCCCTGAGTAAATTCTTGTTGACCATTATAGTGGTATTTTTGTTCTTGTAATTCTAATTTTTTTTTAAAAATCATATTTTAAAATGACATATATATCAGTGACAGAAAACACTGTACAGAGTGTTACGACCAGATGCAGAGGCCGCCGGATCTTCAGAAGTATTCCCCCAATCAGACTGTTGCCTCAGCCCTTTTATCTTCTTTACACGTTGAGGGGTGGGTCTTGAAGGTTGTGAGTCCCCAAGTGTCAGCCTCCTGTTGATTTTCTGCCTGCGCTGGGAATTGAACCCACCCCAGTGAGGATTATTCACTGAGTAGTAAGCAGGGTTCGTAGCGACCTTGAAAAACCTTGAAAAACCTGGAAAACGAAAAAAAAAATTCCAGGCCTTGAAAAGCCTGGAAAAATGGCTAAAAGCCTTGAATTTTCTGCGTCGGACCTGGAAAAAAAATACAAATCGGAAGTCTTACGCTTTTCGTCCATTTTTCTGTTATTGATGGTATTTTTCGTTAAACTTCAGTTACCGTAGAATTTTTACTTCCCTTTGCGCACTAAATCCATTTCCAGACGTTTTCGGGAGTTTGCGTTTTCGGAGGTTTGCGTTTATGACGTGTTCGACCGAAAATGGCGGCCAAACCCGTATCGCTGGAAAAAGGACGCAATCGCGACTTTCAAAATTAGCTACAAATACAGTAGCACATATTTGTATCTACGGTCCTTTTTCCAGCGATACGGGTTCAGCACCCGTATCGCTGGAAAAAGGACCTTAGATACAAATATGTGCTACTGTATTTGTAGCTAATTTTGAAAGACGCGATTGCGTCCTTTTTCCAGCGATACGGGTTTGGTTGCCATTTTCGGTCGAACCTTAGTTGTCGTCACTCTACTATAGGCCTAGCGTCTGTAGTCTGTTCATTCGAATGAAACATCGCCACCTTTTAAAGTCGAGATTTTGACAGCATCCTTCACTCTTCAATTTAGAAACCGAAAATCTGTAAATTGAACAGCAAGTTGCAAACCATTGTGTAAAAAAGTAAAATATGTTTGACCAGCATTTGAGATAAGTGCCAAGTAAAGACGCATGTTACTGGCGAAAAAAAAACACGCAAACTAAACACTTGTCTCCTGGCACAATTTCAAGTTGTAATTAAATTACGTTCATGTTTTCAACTTAGGGTAAATTAATAATTAAAATTAATCTTAATTATTATCTCATTTATATAAAAAAACATGATTTAACATAAGTCAAAGTTTATAGATAAGGAGCCTACTGGATTGTCGCGTCTTTTAAAGTTTACAATATATTTAGGCGTACTAGTTTTTTACTTTTATTACCCATAGGGCTAAAATTTTATAGGCCTGGTGTATTTGAATGAAATTTCTCTAGTTTACACTAGTTTACGGGAACATCTTTGACACACAGTTTTAAGCATAATTGTCAGGAATTGAAATTGAATGGCGATTCCATATCATAATACCCATGTAATCAGAAAACTCATGTCCCACTGTTCCATCTATCTTTTGGAAATAAATATATTTTGAATCTATTTTTATCTCTTAATGACAGCCTAAATCGGACATATCTCGAATCAAACTTCTGAAGGTTTGTTAGAGGGGGCTCTATAAATAAGGATAGTGTGGTCCTAACATGTTTTTTATCCCAATTCCAGATTAACATGAATAACCCGCTGATTCATGAAAAGCTGCCATAACTTATGTCTTAAATCACTGTATAGGCCTGAATTAGCGAGCATGAAAACATTAGACTACCAAATTTGTGCATTAGATGATATGGCCTAATTTTTAATTTTTAAAAATATAAAATAGGTAATAAGTAAATTATAAAGCTTGGTCGGTCCCCTTTGGAGCTAATGACGAGAAGAAGAATGTAAAATTAAATATATATTTTTAAAAATATCTAAAGCAAACAAACGAGATAAAACCGAAAAACAAAATTCTAACAAAAACACCCGAAACAAAGATTAGTCAAAGATGGGGAAAGGTGGTAAGGAAAATGATTCTGTTTGCCTGAGTAAGATAATGTTAACTTGAATTTTTCCACATATCCGTATAAGAACCTAATATCATACATACCATCACCCTCCCCAATTACTAATATATTAAACTTTTTCTTGGTTCTGGTTTAAATATTGTTTTGACTTTATTATTCATGCGTTGTTAGACTAACTTTTGAATGGTATAACATTATACCAAAGCTTCTGCCCTACTCATAAGTATAGTTTGTGTTTCCAATATTTATTTTTTTCTAAAATCCCGAAAATAAACAGCATCAAACCCAGGAAGCATACTTATTTTGGGGGTTCCCTCATTAAAATATCAATGACCATCTAACACTACTACCGCCCGGTCCGACACTACTGTTTTTATCGTGAATAGAATGTATGTCCTCGGGGTGACAACTCATAACAACGTCTAAGACGACTAACTAGGAAGACCAACAGAGTGACAAACATTTGTTTGACCAAGGAGTTGATAACTCTCAGATAACTCTTGTATGGATACAATTCTGGACACTATTTTCTATCAGTGAAAATTCTCCAACATAGTTATTGATAATATTGCAATATACAGTGATGATATCCTAGTAAATGAAGATTTTTCAGCAAAATGTTTCCATCATTAGTTCGGAGTATGCCTCAGACCAGGTTCGGTCAAATCTGAAATCTAGGAAAAACTAACTCTCTCTACATCAGCCTCGTTTTGTGCTGGCCTCACATATTTCACCTGATCATCTTGATTAGCTAGCCGAGGCTAAACTTCAAGGTAACAGGTATGTTACATTGTTGCTTGACGCAGTTGATCTGAATGAAAGCATTGCAAAACATAATCCATAGCAGCTAAAGTCAAAATTCGGATTTGTCCACATGGTACTTCGTATCTGGGATTGTGTAAATGTGTATGAACAAGCAACACTGGTTTATCATAGACATTCAATAGTTTGCTTTGGACCCATGCTACGAGCTCACTTGATATCGGGCAGACTGGTGACATTTGACTGATGCATGCCTGCAATCATTGGTAGAGCAGAACATATAGGTACGTTGATACCACACGACATTCTTATAATCTCGCAACTATCCACAATAAGATGATTCCCTTAAGACGATGTACATAAATTGCGTCCCTTTCCAGTTGACAACGATAGTTAAACATAAGTAGCTTACTGAACCAGCGAACAATGGCATAAGAATACGCATGGCAATGTTGTAAGCGGTGGGCCCCCTAGCGCGCACCAAAGGTTCGGCCAATCTGTTTGCCGACATCACGCGAGATAATTAATTGCGTTCTGCCATTTGTATTGAAGGTTTTGTTGTGGGCAGACGTCAGGGTATGTATCTAGCCAAAGATCCAAGGGATTATCTTGATTATGGGGACTAAGGCAACCATGGACTACTTAGTTCTTTCTTGGTGGTAGTCCTTTAACTCAGCCCTTCACCTTTATTTCAATCGAAACCTTACAAAAATCAGAATTGGCTGCAATGTTTGGAACAGAAAGGCTGCGAAGTAAATAAGTATGCTAATATTTTACCTTTAGCAACTGCTGCGAAGTAAAAGAACAAATTCAGATACATATTATGCGAAATAAAACGAACAAATCATCCAGTGATTCTTTGTTTTTAGCGACAGGAAATAGCTGGTATTGAACGGCATGGGTCCGAACATCGTGTCACTTTCTGGCATATATAAATGATTTTAAAATATCAAAACGAATGAAACTGTAACCTTGGTCCCGATGAGAGTTTCACACATAAACTACAAACAAACTGCCAATCTTGGTGTCTAGCCAAAAAAAAAGTATCAATAATAGGCACCGATTCATGATTGGAGGTCCGATAAAAGACTCTAATTGAACCGTTGCTATTCTTCCTACCATGCTGGGACACCAGACAAGACCACATTGTCACCAAACAGTACAGACGACTTACTGACAGCACCACTTCATTGATAAATATGAAACAGGGCCAAGAGTTCACCAAACCAGGAATGACCGACGTTAAAGTGTATGGTAAGTTGCCCTTGCAGTGAAACAGAAGAAGGCCATCCATCGGGCATTCTACTGACCACAGCATATAGCAATGGGTACCGCCTGTATGCCTGAGAATACCTACCGCTTCAGAGTTATAGATCAACCACAGTCAGAGGATTGATCAAACGATCACAGACAAAGGAGCTCGTGCAGAGACCTGCAGCTAGAACCGTCTTACTTACTTACTTAGCAATTTCTCCCTGTCCCTAAGCCTTACTGAAGCTACACGGTGTGACACAGGTTGTGTAGAGAGTCAGTTTGAGGAAGAGATGTGAGGCACCGGCGACAGACAAATCCAATTCTTTCAGGGGATTTTCAATCACATTAAACAACCCATTCAATACCCCAGAATATAATGAGATCAAAAGCAAGCGCATACATAAATCTTACTAACAACCCAAGTAGATTCTAACGAAGCAAATCAACGGACCGTCAAGTCTACATGTTAAAAAAAATACATCTCATATAGATAGTCCCCGATGCCACAGACAGCATAATACAACATTTCTCAGATAAAAGCACGAACCTATTACGCGGCGAAAAGTATTGAACTATTTTTATTGGGCTGGATTATTCACAAATTTGATTAGCTCATATCTATCGTTCTAGATTGATTAACATGGGCTTATAAAAGATCCGTTAAATCAGAATATGTTCAAATCATCTTTGATGTGTACTATTTTCATTAACCATTTAGCATATTACGACTAAGGCGACGGCTATAAAATTGGCGCTGGACGTTGAACAGTATTGCTACTAAAAAAGGCTGTCGTCAATGAGCAGGATGTGAAAGTGTTTATTCCAATTTATCTTCTTTATTCATACGCAACATTGTTGGAACTATTAATAAAAAAACACTGGGAGTTTTCTCCCTATATCTAGAGTAAAATAAAAAATCTCATGCAAAAACCACCACATGCGTAAGAAGTGGGTGAGATGTCTGGAACTCGCCTGGATTGCCTGAGGTCTGTGCTAAAGTGATATAGATGGTAATAATCATGAGAAGAAAAATTAGATGAGTATTAAATATGTATATTAGTTTACCCCATACCTTCTTACTAAAATTACGTGCTGGACCCTGGAAACAACCTGGAGGAATAAAGTCCTGGAAAATGAGACCATCTTAAAAGCAAAATTGTTGCTTCATCTAACCCTTAGTAAGAAACACAAAGCATGCTTTACTTCATGTATTAATAATTTAATGTAGATCAAGCTAAGGTTTCATCAACAGTCTGGAGGGGAGTGGAGAGTGATGCACAATCCTGGTTAGGGCATGTAGAATTCTAGAAAGGACTGAAGCTTGAAAGGGAATGTTAACTAGCCCTGAATCAGCATCGGCACGCAGCGAAAGTTTCAATTAATTTCTGCAACAGATCATTTTAGGTTTTTCCCATCGCGTCAAAACTGATAACCAGTTTTTTTTTGCCACAAGCGATGCTTTAGAAAGAGCAGTAAACATAAGGGCTGGGATCTTTACAATTAAGTAATTAATTGATATGACTAATTTTAATCATTTATTCCATTTTTTTTACAATGTTTATACTTTTGCTTAATTTGCAAGAGCATTTCCAAATTGGGAAATATAATGGATGGATCAAGAGAAATCGGATCCAACACGAAAATAAGAATCTTCAACTCAAATGTGAAGTTAGTCCTATTGTATGGCTCTGAGACATGGAGAACAACAAAGACAACAACCAAAAAGCTACAGACTTTCATAAATGGGTGTTTGCTAAGAATAGAGGGATTAAAATGGTATGACAAGGTTACCAACGTGGAACTGATGACAAGAACTAGACAAGTGCCAGTGTAACAAGAGATGAGAAGAAGACGATGGCGATGGATAGCACAAACTGAGGAAACCTGTTGACAGCATTACAAGACAGTCCTTGTTCTGGAACCCCCAAGGCAAGAGAGGCAGAGGTAGACCCAGAAGCACATGTTGAAGAGAGCTGGAAACAGGTGAAAATGATGAGAACGTGGAAGGAACTTGAGATGATGGCATGTCACAGGAGGACTTGGCATGTGTTTGTTGAAGGCCTATGCTCCTTGGTGAGCGGATGGTTATGAAGAGCAAATTTGCTATATTAGGCGTTGTGATATGGAATTTGAAAAGTATGGACAATAATAATAAATTGTCTAGTATTAACTTCAGTATTTTCATTATATCTTCAAGACCTTATAGCAAGTAAAATAAATAAAGTTCTTTGTGATTTAAAATTTATGATTGTTTAAATAATTTTTCAAATTGTTTGAAATTGATCAATTAATATTCAATTAAAGAAATGTGATTAATCGATTAAGAATTTATTTTATTATCAATCCCCAGGCCTAGTAAACATATATGTTTATGGGGAAAAAACATTTCGCAGCATTGTAGTAAGTTTTATATGCAACAAATAGACTTGTTTTATACAGTGCAAAGTTCAGAGACAAGGCAATCTGAATATGACCAAATTGATGTACCAAGTGGCCCTTATGAGAATAATATACCAGTTAGTGGCACACTAAAAAATGCCTTTTTAAACACCTTTTACTTTCATACCAGCGTTGTTTGTATGTTTCAGATTTTTTAGCCCTTGGTTCACTAGGTTTCCAGATAACCTAGAGAGCTGAAATTTAGCATGACTCTCTATTGTGGTGTATTTTAAATAATCAAAATTTGAGTGACCTTTCTCAGACCCACCATATAAAAATTAAAGCCAAAAAAAAAAAATCATAATTTTTTACAATATTTTAGCTGTGAAAGGATCACATAATTTGGTAACGTACACACATTTGTGAACATGATCACATAACTTGGTAACCTACACAAATTTGTGAACATGATCACATAACTTTTTTACAATATTTTAGCTGTGAAAGGATCACATAACTTGGTAACATACACAAATTAGTGAACAGGATCACATAACTTGGTACAGTACACACAAAAATGTGAATGCGATCACAGACCTTGGTAACGTACACAAAAAATTGTGAACAGTATCACAGAACTTAGTGTCATTACTTACTTACTTAGTCGTTCCTCTTCTACCGTGAGGTGTAGAGGTTTGGAAGAGAGAGCGCCAGACTATTCTATCAGCTGTCTTCTTCCTGGCCTGGTTCCATTCTAGTCCTCGGTCCTTCAAAGATTGTCTAATGTTGTCCTCCCAGCGGACTCTGGGTCGTCCTGGAGGTCTGGATCCCTGGCTCTTTGTTTCCCATGCTTGTCGTGGTAGCCGATCTTCTCCCATTCTGCAGACATGGCCAAACCATCTTAGTTGGGACTGTTCTATTTGGGTCTGCAGCGGGTGGGATTTTAGGCCTTGACGTATCGTCTGGTTGCGGACCATGTCTCTTCTTGTTACTTCAACCACCTTCCTCAGATACCTCATTTCTGAGGTTTGGATCTGGCTTTTGTGGGTTGTAGTCATTGCCCATGACTCGCATCCATATGTCAAGACTGGGACATAGGTGGAGCGGTATACAGCCATCTTCGTTTTCTTACCAACCTCTTTCTTGCTGAGGAATCCTCGATTTATGGCCTGATAAAGTCTCCCAGCCGCTGCTTTTCGAGTGGCCAACTCTTCTTTGATGCCCCCCTTTCGGTCTATAATAGCTCCGAGATATTTAAAGTGGTCGACCTGCTCCAGGACCTGTTCTCCCAACTTAATCTGATGTTTTCTTTCTTCTCGTGATATCACCATGGATTTTGTTTTAGAGCTGCTTATGACCATCCCTCTCTTCTCCAGCTCTTCCTTCCAGACTTGCAGGTTGGATTGGAGATGTGTCTCTGATTTAGCAATCAGGACAACATCATCAGCAAATGCTAGCTCTGAAATACAGACCTGTCTCATCTTCCAGTACCCCACTGAATACTTTCTTGTTCTCTCCTTACATGCCTTGATGACATCGTCCATGAGAAGTATGAAAAGATAAGGTGACAGGATATCGCCTTGTCTTACACCAGTGGTGGTCTTGAACTCTTCTGACTTATAGTTTGCTGTCCTCACATAATTTCTGCAAGACTTGTAGAAGCTCTGTATAGCATGTATCAGAGGTGCTGGAATGTTCTTCCTTGCCAAACAGTCCCAAAGTTTGCTCCAGGGGACCCTGTCAAACGCCTTTTCCAGATCTATGAAACAAAGATGGATCTCACTCTTGTACTCAAGGGCCTTTTCACTCAGCTGCCTGAGTGTGAAGATTAGGTCTTGAGTACTTCGGTTTGCTCGGAATCCGCACTGGGCTTCATCCAATTGTGGCTCAGCTAGGCATTGGAGTCTCTGCTCTAGGATTCTAGAGTAGATTTTACCAGGGACACTGAGAAGGGATATGCCTCTGTGGTTTCCACATTGTCGATTGTCACCCTTTTTGAAAATCGGTGTTATGATGGCAATCTCCCAATCCTTTGGTATGGCCTTGTTGCACCATGCTGCTTGTAGGACCCTTAGGAGTAATAGGTCGCCTGATGCTCCCATGTACTTAACCATTTCTGGTGTTATACCATCATGCCCTGCTGCTTTGCCCATCTTGATTTTCTCCAGTGCTGCCTTCAGTTCTTCCATCTTTATGTCATCTTCATCACCATTTGTATCCTCTTCTGTGCTAGTGGTTATCATTTCTGATGCTCTACCTTGCTCACCATCAAGGAGTTAACTTAGTGTCATTGCATACAATAATTGTGAACAGTATCACAGAACTTGGTGTCATTGCACACAATAATTATGAACATTGTTTTTAATAATAATTGTGAACATTGTTTTAACTTTGTTGCTATTCATATTGTTGGGAGCAATTGTCCAGTTAAAGACTTTTAAGGGAATTTGGTAACAGTAATAAAAGTGGATCCTTAACTTGTTCTCATTTATATTTGTTTCTAAATTGTATTTTGCTTATAATCTAGATCAAGTCTTCCGCAGACACCCCTTTGAGGTCCATGAATGGATTATAGAGGGGCCATGTACAAAACTTCAACATTTGAATTTTATTGTCACCATTGTTTGTTCTGGGAATTATCATAGATTATTGCATTTAAAGAAATGTATTATTTTTAACATTTTGTTTTTGTATTTCAATATGACTATGTAAGCTTAAAGATTTTCATTTGTAACAAAATATATTATTTTTTGTGCATCATTTTTAATTATGTGTTTATGTGAAGTGTTTTTCTCATGGGTCACATCATTTACTGGACCAAAGGAAACAAAAAGGTTAACTAGTGACATCTGATGCTTGCTTACACAGTAAAGTTGTAAACACAAACATGCCTTGTAAAATAAAAAGTGTACATTCTTTATTGGTTGTTTATTTTAATTTTTTTCAGCCAGAATTTAATAAGCTGTTCAGATTTTAACAATACTTTTTTTTTTCAATTGCTGTTTCTGCAATTTTTGTCTGCAAATAAACCACATTTGGGAACAAGAGAAAGAGGACACCTTGGTGGACAGAGGAAGCCAAAGAGAAAATAAGAGAGAAGAAAATGGCATGGAAACAATACTTTGGAGCTAAAAACACAACAGGACAAATGGAAAAATATAGAGAATATGTGACACTCAGAACAGAAGCAAAGAACAAAGTGCTAGCAGCAAAACAGAAGTCCTGGGAAGAATTTGGAGAAAAGCTAGAAAAAGATGCACAAGAAAACCAGAAATTGTTCTATAAGACCCTAAAGAACATGAGGAAGGAAAAACAATGCCCTCTCAAATTTATAAAGGACAAGCAAGGCAAATTGCTTACTGCCCCGAAGGAAGTAATGGAAAGAATATTTCTCAGAACTCCTGGATGGTGAGCATGGTGAAGCATCAGAAATGATAACTACTAGCGAAGAAGAGAAAACCAGTGATGGTGAAGATGACATAAAGATGGAAGAACTGAAGGCAGCACTGGAGAAAATCAAGATGGGCAAAGCAGCAGGGCATGATGGTATAACACCAGAAATGGTTAAATACATGGGAGTATCAGGCGACCTATTACTCTTAAGGGTTCTACAGGTAGCGTGGTACAATAAGACCATACCAAAGGACTGGGAGATTGCCATCATAACACCAATTTTCAAAAAGGGTGACAATCGACAGTGTGGAAACCATAGAGGCATATCCCTTCTCAAGTGTCCCTGGTAAAATCTACTCTAGAATCCTAGAGCAGAGACTCCGACGCCTAGCTGAGCCACAATTGGATGAGGTCCAGTGCGGATTCCAAGCAAACCGAAGTACTCAAGACCTAATCTTCACACTCAGACAGCTGAGTGAAAAGGCCCTTGAGTATAAGAGTGAGATCCATCTTTGTTTCATAGATCTGGAAAAGGCATAAGTCTTGCAGAAATTATGTGAGGACAGCAAACCATAAGTCAGAAGAGTTCAGGACCACCACTGGTGTAAGACAAGGTGATATCCTGTCACCTTATCTTTTCATACTCCTCATGGATGATGTCATCAAGGCATGTAAGGAGAGAACAAGAAAGTATTCAGTGGGGTACTGGAAGATGAGACAGGTCTGTATTTCGGAGCTGGCATTTGCTGATGATGTTGCCCTGATTGCTAAATCAGAGGCACATCTCCAATCCAACCTGCAAGTCTGGAATGAAGAGCTGGAGAAGAGAGGGATGGTCATAAGCAGCTCTAAAATAAAATCCATGGTGATATCACGAGAACAGTCCCAACTAAGATGGTTTGGCCATGTCTGCAGAATGGGAGAAGATCGGCTACCACAACAAGCATAGGAAACAGCCAGGGATCCATGCTCTCCCCCCCAGGATTGACCCAGAGACCGCTGGGAGGAACAACATTAGACAATCTTTGAAGGACCGAGGACTAGAATGGAACCAGGCCAGGAGGAAGACAGCCGATAGGATAGTCTGGCGCTCTCTCTTCCAAACCTCTACACCTCACGGTAGAAGGGGAACGACTAAGTAAGTAAGATATCACGAGAAGAAAGAAGACATCAGATTAAGCTGGGAGAACAGGTCCTGGAGCAGGTCGACCACTTTAAATACCTCGGAGCTATTATAGACCGAAAGGGAGGCATCAAAGAAGAGTTGGCCACTCGAAAAGCAGCAGCTGGGAGACTTTTTTCAGGCCATAAATCGAGGATTCCTCAGCAAGATAGAGGTTGGTAAGAAAACGAAGATGGCTGTATACCGCTCCACCTATGTCCCAGTCTTGACATATGGATGCGTGTCATGGGCAATGACTACAACCCAGAAAAGCCAGATCCAAACCTCAGAAATGAGGTATCTGAGGAAGATGATTGAAGTAACAAGAAGAGACATGGCCAGCAACCAGACGATACGTCAAAGCCTAAAATCCCACCCCCCTGCAGACCCAAGTAGAACAGTCCCAACTAAGATGGTTTGGCCATGTCTGCAGAATGGGAGAAGATCGGCTACCACGACAAGCATGGGAAACAAAGAGCCAGGGATCCAGACCTCCAGGACGACCCAGAGTCCGCTGGGAGGACAACATTAGACAATCTTTGAAGGACCGAGGACTAGAATGGAGCCAGGCCAGGAAGAAGACAGCTGATAGAATGGTCTGGCGCTCTCTCTTCCAAACCTCTACACCTCACGGTAGAAGGGGAACGACTAAGTAAGTAAGTATAAACCACATAACCCATCAGCTCCTCGTGGAGCATAGGCCTTCAACAAACTTATGCCAAGTCTTCCTGTACTGTGCCATCTGCTCAAGGTTTGTCCATGCCTTTTTCATTCCTTTCATATCTGTCACCAGTTCTCTTCTCCATGTGTCCCTCTACCTCTCTTACCCTGATGAACAAACAAAATCTTTGTTTCCTGGGTGGGGAAGAAATTGGCGCTATTGCCTTTTTTTTAAAACATGTCTGCCCTGCAGTAATTTTTTTTTTTTTTTTTTTTTTTTTTTTTTTTTTTTTTGCGTTCGCCCGCTAATACTCGAGGCGAAATCTCAGGTTATTATTTTATGTCTAACCTGACATTGATTTTACGTGAGTATCCCTTTATTTCTTGTACAGAGACAGGTGTCCCTCGCCATTCAGGCAAATACTCTCCGATTTCGGAGGTACCCATTGCAGCTGGGTCGGCTCAGGAGCCGCCAGTCCCTGGTCGACGACACTCCTTCAAATGTCCTCGCCAGGTCTCGAGTTAACCCAGTCCAAATCCCGGTCGACGAAAAATCCTCAAATGCCGTCGCCCGGGTTTGATCCTGTATCACCCGGTCGCCAGAGCGGTGTTGTAACCACTACGCTAGCGCGGCTCCCTGCAGTAATATAATTCTGAGAGTGTTTTCATATTAATACATTCTTCTTCTTCTTTGATCCTTAGCCGCCGACCATCAAAGCAGTCAGTGGCCATCACGCCTAGTGGCGTCTTGTAGGGCAACAACAAATTGATTCCACTTTGCTCGGTTCGTGGCCATCCTTCGTACAGTGCCCCAACTCTGGTTCATTCTTTGCATCTCACCCTCCACAGTCCTCCGCCAGGTTGTTTTTGGTCGGCCTCTCTTTCGTTTTCCTTCAGGGGTCCAAAGCATAGCTGTTCTTGTGATGGCATCGGGGTCTCTTCTGAGAACATGGCCAACCCAGCTCCAGCGTCTGCCAGCTATGATAGTGTGCATGTCCTCTTGCTTGCTACGAGTAAGCAGATCTTGGTTAGTGATGGTATTCGGCCAAAAGATTCGGTGAATTTTTTCTTAGGCATGTTGTGTGAAAAGAGGACAATTTCGACATTTCCTTCTCTGTAACTCTCCAGCATTACATTAGACAGGAGGGGAACGGCGGATCAAAAGAAAAAAAATATGACTGGAAAGGCTAAGGAGACGCAATGGGGGGGATGGAGGAAAGTAAAAATTCACGTCCCCCAAATTGACACGAGGTACGGAATTGGACGTTTTGCGATACCAAGCCTTGATTTGAATTCAGCGGCTAAAACGCAGATGTTAGGAATATTACAAAAATTTAAAAAGTAATTTTTCTTAATATTAATGTTAGGAATATAAAAATTAGCTGGCCGGATGGCCTATTCTGAGCAATGAAATAATATGATCTTAATTTTACAAACGGATAGATAATATTGAAGATAATGACAAAAGACAGTGTAGTTTACATCATCGACAGACTGCCTTGAATAAAAAGTGTCGTTATTTGCACACAAAACACGACCTTGGGGACGCAGGTGTTCAAAGTTACTTGGCATAGAAGTGAAGGGACATTGGTGGTAGCTGAGTCTAAATATAACTTTTTACGACAAAATTTTAAGGGGAGAGAAAGGTTGCTTCAAAAATCAAGCACATTTTTTTTGAAACACAAGTAGAGACGGACAGACTAACAGATAACCATCCATACTTGACTGAAGCATGACTGAAATGACTTTAGTGTAGAAATTTGAAATTTAAAATAAACCTCGGCAGTGATTGGCCACAGACAATCATATCATTAGCGCTCAGAGCGCATTTGGGGTCATTCTTCAATAATTGTTCAGTGTTAGACACAGATTTTAAAGTGTGGTGTTTTCCCATATGAAAGACAGTGAGTTAAATTTAGGGACGCCATCCTATAGCCAGCAGCTCAGCTGAGTTTTGCTAGCACTTCTGTGTTAATTATTCATAATCTGGTAAGATTGAAATTATTTCTTTATATATTTTGAATATTGTTTCATGTTCGAGTGATTTGATACTGCCATATCAAAATCTAGCCTTACAAACAAGTAGGGATTTGCTCTAGACCCCCCGCCCAAGTCAGGGTCTAGGGACCAACAAGGTACATAAACTACAGCAAGGATTATGCAAGATAGATCAAGCGTTGAAACAGGTTACCTATCTTCTTTTAGGGCCGACAACTAATAAATATTTTTCAGAATCTATGGTCTGGGAGGATCTGTCTGATGTAGGCCCACCATGGTAACTGTGCTGTTTGGTCAGAGAGATCTGACCTGTCTGTATGATGTGGTTGTTGTGTCAGTGTTGTGTCCAGACGTGGGTAGAGAATAGATTTTGACACATGGCCCATACTTTGATTGCAGAGCTGTGAGTTTCTATCGACAACAAAGCAGAGTCTATTCGGTGGGTGACTGTACTCGAGTGTATCTGTGCAGTTCTTGTGACAGAGACCACCATTATTGCCCGCCAGCACGGAGAGGTGGGACCGCAAGTTTTCAGCACCAGAGCTACAAAAAGATGAGTGAGCCTCTGGTCTGCTGGACATTCACCAACTATTGGTAGTGACTAATATCCCCGTAAAAATTCCCACCATTTTCTGGACATTGTGTAGTCAATATAGACAGGTGTGATGAGGCCACCCCAACAGCACAAACAGTAAATATCCTCCCAAAGAGATGACTACTCGAACTTTTTTTTTAATAAAACTAACTAGTCTAGTACTTAAATAGGTACGCTCTTGCATTTATTATGTAACATTCCATGCATTTTTTTTTCATAAATTTTCAATCCTTCTTTTAAAACAAGTTCTGGTCACATAAAACTTGATCCAGAACCAATAAATGTAATATAATTATATCAAAAACTTTATACACGTGAGTTAGTTCAGTGTATTTTAACACTTGTTAATCTTATTAGTCTTCTTAAATGTCTGTGGGTGTATTTATAACTAACACACCACATTACACATCATTACCCTAGACACTTTACGTAGCCACATTCATTAAGAAAAAAAAAAAAATTAAGTGTGAGGTCGTAGTGGTAGCAAGAAAGGCCTTCTGATAATTCTCAACTACATTTTATCTCAGGAGCCTTCACAGCTGGCCTCATACAAGTTACATGTAGTAATAACACCATCATACAATACCATCAACACCACTACATAAATTGGGGTCTTGTCCAGGGATAATTAGCCCAACAGTAAAATTAGGATCTCCTGGTGGGAGAAATAAAAGTAGGGAAATAAATTGTAAAATTTCCTTTAAAATTAAAAGTGTCCCTGCAGATAAAAGTTGGTGAATCTTCACAGCCAGTAATAATTAATTAGTTAACTGGTTAGTTAGAATTAGTTAGACTATAGTCATATAGTAATTAGAAGTACTTAGTGTATTTACTGGTTAGAGATTTATCTTGTATATTATTATATTGTCCAAAAAGTATGGCAGAGCTAGCAAAGTTTAGATCAGCTGCTGTGCTCACTGCGAAGGAGATGGGGATGGATGGTCAAATTTTAATTCAATACGTAACGACTGAATGTGATAAATATATTGAACGGGAAGAAAGGAGATTAGAAAAAGAGGCTGAAAGAAAATTAGAGGCTGACAGGTTAGCTGAAGAAAAGAGATTACAAATTGAGGCTGATAGAGAAATTAAGAGGCTGCAGATTGAGGCAGAAGAAAAACGACAGCAAAGGGAGGCAGAAGAAAAAAAGGCCGAAAGGGAGGCAGAAGATAAAAAGGCCGAAAGGGAGGCAGAAGATAAAAAGGCCGAAAGGGAGGCAGAAGATAAAAAGGCCGAAAGGGAGGCAGAAGATAGAAGGTTGCAGAGGGAGCATGAATTACGACTAAGGGAGCTGGAATTACAAGGCCCGGCTCCTGAAAATGGTGCCAGCCCTTTTGCCTCAGATGCTACGCCCAGTATGGGAGCCTCAAACTCAGCTATGGGGTTTCATTTAGACCATTTTGTTGAAAAAGACGATGACATAGAGGGGTACCTAGGACGTTTTGAGTTATTAGCTACTACATATGGGTTAGAGAGAGAGAGAGGTGGAGCTTAAAGCTATCACAGGGATTGAGGGGTACTTCTTACGAAG
The DNA here is from genome assembly GCA_024509875.1 of Oreohelix idahoensis. Lineage (NCBI taxonomy): Eukaryota > Metazoa > Mollusca > Gastropoda > Stylommatophora > Oreohelicidae > Oreohelix > Oreohelix idahoensis. Next base: position 131,572 of record JAMPIV010021921.1, read on the forward strand.
TATTTGCCAAAATGAACAGGGAAGACCAAGACAATTATGACATGTTAAAGCAGGCTTTGTTATTAAGGTACGAAAAGAATGGTGAATTTTATCGTAAGAAATTCAGAAATGCCAAACTGTTGTCTGGGGAGACATACCACCAATTTTCTGCCAGAATAGAAACCTATTTGGAGAAATGGACGGCTCTGGGGAAGACCCAAGATCTTAAAGAAATGATCATGATTGAGCAATTGAGAGAGTCCATGGCTCCAGACATGAGAAAATTTCTCATGGAACAGGGTGCAGAGAAGTTGGGGGAAATTTTAAATGTTGCTGAGAGGTATCAGGCAGCTCAGGCAGAGGTAAGTGGTGCTAAAAAGAAGCACATAGACAATTTTAAAGCTCCACAGCAATTTAATAAATTTGATAATAGAGAGCAGGGAAATAAAGGGTAGGACAAACTTTGAGCGGCAAAGAAATGACTATCGCGACAGAAACTCACAGTTCAATGACCAAAAGTTCAATGAAAGAAAACCGTTGAACCAAGGAAAAAGATGGTGCAAATGGTGCAAGAAGGATAACCATAACACCGAATTTTGTAGAAGGAAACCTTCAAACATTGCTGCAATGAAGTCGGGGACGCAAAGAGTAAAGGTTAATCCTAAGGGACAACAGGAACCTTATCACCCCCCAGTTTGTGAGGATGTTATTTGTAATGGGGTCACCATAAGGTGCCTTTATGATACAGGTTTGGATTATGATTCAGTTGTGAAGTCTAGCCTAGTGGACCCAAGTCAGTATACCACAGAAACAGTGGAAATACAAGGGGCGACTAAGGACATACCACTCATGACACTTCCCATCGCAAGGATAACGGTGAAAACTCGCTATGTGGAAGGAGAAATCAGAGCAGCAGTGAAAGATGAACCAATCTACCCTCTGATATTGGGGTGTAGATACGTCTTCTTGGGGAATCCCGAGAAACCTGTGATCATGGCGACAGTGCAGACCAGGTCACAGAAGAAGGAGGAAGAAGGTGAACCTATAAATGCTCATCCAGCGGAGATGAGGAAGACGCAGGCGGAAGATAAGACACTCAAACCATATTTTAAAAAAATTACCCAAATGCCACACACCTCCGAGCAAGGGGGAATATTTCATGAAGAACAAACTCTTATACAGGAAGGCCGGAACTGGAACAAATGGTCACAACCAGCTGGTTCGTCCCATTTCATATAGAGATAAAGTGATGGAACTCGGACATGCGATTCCCTTCAGTGGTCACATGGGGGATCAGTCGGTACCGGACAGCCAATAGCTTGCTTGTCATTACTACTATTGGCCAGGGTAAATGTCGATATAAAAAGAAGCATGTCGTATTTCATGAGGGCCCAGAATGTCAAAGGGTAGCTCCAAAGCACTGGACTAGAACCGCTCCGGGGCAACTTTTAGGCCTGAAAGGGAAAACTAATGCCCATACACGGGGAGACAAAGTTTGAGAGGGTTGCAGTGGATATTGTAGGACCTCTCACTTGAATGGATTAACATGGCCACTATGCGAAGAGTACAAAGTTAAATTTTACCTCAGGTAGGATGACAATCCCTTGGTCAGACTATAAACTGGAGGGACAGACACGAGAGCGAAGATATCTCATAAACAATCTTATGTGGGGAGACAAACCCCAGCGAAAAATTGGTCGTGGCCGATTTGTGAGTGATGATTCTAGGAAGAAAAGTCCCATCATTAAGCTTCTAACGTGGGGGACGGGATAATGGTTCTCATGAAAAATAAGTATGAAAATTAACGGATCCAGATGTAACTTTTTTAAGGACCTGGACAGATGAGAAGCGGAAGACTTTCATTTAGTCATCGTATCAATCCACAAGGGAACGGACCACTCGTAGAGAAAGCTGGATGGAAACTGGCAAATGATAATTTGAAACAAGCCAGGAAGAAACATGCAGCATACTTTAATAGGAAGGCAAAGGACAGGGAACTGGCAGTCGGAGAGAAGGTGGGATTTTTACTACACGAAGAGCCGCGTTTGCGTACCGGGTTACAACACCACATTAGTTGGCGACCGGGTGATCAGGATCAAACCCGGGCGACAGCATTTGCTATTTGGGAGGCCAATCGCTCCCGGGAATTTGGAAGCTCTATTAAGGACCTGGACAGATGAGAAGGCGGAAGAGACTGTTACCTCATCGTATCAATATGCGAACGAACTGACCACTCGTTTGAAAAGTATCTGCCTGAATGGCGAGGGACAAAATGCACAAGAAAGGGATACTTAAAAACAAGCCAGGAAGAAACAACCAGGAACATAACCTGAATTTTCGAGTAATAAGGGGAAGTACGAGAAAAAAAAAAAACTGGCAAAAAAAGAAAAGGTGCTGCTTTTTACTACCCGGAAGCCAGAATAAATTACAAATTGGTTGGCAAGGTCCATATACGGTTCTAGAGAAGGTGTCTAGAACAAACTATAAAATTGACAAAAAGGGGAAGGAAAAAGTTTATCATGTAAACCTGTTAAAGAAGTATCTGGACAGACCACTCCAGGAAAGCACCCCCTTATTGACCTTAGCTATTGCAACCCAGATGCAAAAGGAACCACTCACCTCACATGAATACCCATTACATCCTTGTGAAACAGCAGCACAGGTAAAAGTCAGTAAGCACCTGACTAAAAACCAGAGGGAGAGAGTTCAAAAGGTTCTGGAGGAACATACAGATGTATTAACAGATAAACCAGGCCATACAAATTTGCTACAGTATGACATGAAACTGGTAGACTCAAACCCAATCTGTATGAGAGCCTATTCTATTCCGTTCGCGAAGGAGAAGGCATTAAAGGAAGAAATAGATTATTTATTGAAGGAGGGGATTATTTCGCACAGTGAATCATCTTTTAGTTCTAGTGTCGTTTTGTTGAGGAAACCGTCTGGGGAACACAGACTGTGCATAGATTACAGGAAACTGAATGCTGTCACAGAAGGACAAGTGGATCCATTACCAGACACAAAACAGCTATTTGCCAGACTGAACAAGGCAAAATACTTTTCAAAGGTGGATCTTAGTAAAGGCTATTACCAGATCCCAGTGAAGCCTGAAGTGAGACCTTATTTGGCTTTTAGCACTTCGGATGGACATTATGAATTCAATATGCTACCATTCGGACTGAAAAATGCTCCGAGTGTGTTTTCAAGGATGATGCGAAAATTGTTGGACCCCCTGAATAACCCATGTATCACAAATTTCATGGATGATATTCTCGTCGCCACCGAGACCTTTGAAGAACACATTGAAGCTCTGGAGATGTTGTTTGATAGACTTCGGGAGGCGAACTTAACTGCTAGGCCAACAAAATGTTGTATTGGATGCAAAGAGTTGGAATTCTTGGGACACACTGTATATCAGGGTAATATGACCCCTGATCCTAAGAACTTGGAAAAACTGCAGAGAGCACCTAGGCCGCAAACAAAAAAAGACGTGCGATCATTTGTGTCGTTATGCGGATTTTATCAGAAATACATCAAGAATTTTAACGCTATTTGTGCTCCTCTGACTGATCTGACTCGCAAGGGACTTCCAGATAAAATTATTTGGACTGCACAATGTGAACTAGCGTTCCAAGAGTTAAAGGAAAAACTCACTAGCAAGCCTATTCTCAAACTGCCTGATTTGACACAGGACTTTGTCTTAAGAACCGATGCAAGTAATGTGGGACTCGGAGGGGCTTTGTTGCAAAGATCATCTTCACCTGATGGGGAACTGAAACCAGTCGCTTATGCAAGCCGTAAATTGAATAAGGCGGAACAAGGATACTCCACAAGCGAAAAAGAATGTTTAGCATTAATCTGGGCAATAAAGAAGTTTCAAATCTATCTATATGGTAGGACATTTGTGGTGGAGACGGATCATCAGCCTCTCGTGTTCTTGTCTCAGGCTAAGCATGAAAACGCAAGATTGCTGAGGTGGTCTTTATTGCTTCAACCTTATCAGTTCAGTATCCAATATATCCCAGGCAAATTGAATGTCGGTGCAGATTTCCTCAGTCGGCACCCCTGTGATCAAAATTAGAGTAGTGGCAGACGTGAGGAGTAATTTTACCTATGTGTATCGCTGGTTTTGGAACTTGCCATAGGCATGTTTTCAAGTGGGGAGATGTGTAGTGAAATTGACAGAGATACAACGGTAAAATACTCAAAAGATAACATTTAAGGATAAAAACATAATGCGTAGGCTGCTGATGTACATGATCGCCTAGACCGCGGGTCATCACCCTCCATAAAATTGACTTGCTAGACAGGAGGGGAACGGCGGATCAAAAGAAAAAAAATATGACTGGAAAGGCTAAGGAGACGCAATGGGGGGGGGGGGGGGGGGGGGGGGGAGGAAAGTAAAAATTCACGTCCCCCAAATTGACACGAGGTACGGAATTGGACGTTTTGCGATACCAAGCCTTGATTTGAATTCAGCGGCTAAAACGCAGATGTTAGGAATATTACAAAAATTTAAAAAGTAATTTTTCTTAATATTAATGTTAGGAATATAAAAATTAGCTGGCCGGATGGCCTATTCTGAGCAATGAAATAATATGATCTTAATTTTACAAACGGATAGATAATATTGAAGATAATGACAAAAGACAGTGTAGTTTACATCATCGACAGACTGCCTTGAATAAAAAGTGTCGTTATTTGCACACAAAACACACGACTTGGGGACGCAGGTGTTCAAAGTTACTTGGCATAGAAGTGAAGGGACATTGGTGGTAGCTGAGTCTAAATATAACTTTTTACGACAAAATTTTAAGGGGAGAGAAAGGTTGCTTCAAAAATCAAGCACATTTTTTTTGAAACACAAGTAGAGACGGACAGACTAACAGATAACCATCCATACTTGACTGAAGCATGACTGAAATGACTTTAGTGTAGAAATTTGAAATTTAAAATAAACCTCGGCAGTGATTGGCCACAGACAATCATATCATTAGCGCTCAGAGCGCATTTGGGGTCATTCTTCAATAATTGTTCAGTGTTAGACACAGATTTTAAAGTGTGGTGTTTTCCCATATGAAAGACAGTGAGTTAAATTTAGGGACGCCATCCTATAGCCAGCAGCTCAGCTGAGTTTTGCTAGCACTTCTGTGTTAATTATTCATAATCTGGTAAGATTGAAATTATTTCTTTATATATTTTGAATATTGTTTCATGTTCGAGTGATTTGATACTGCCATATCAAAATCTAGCCTTACAAACAAGTAGGGATTTGCTCTAGACCCCCCGCCCAAGTCAGGGTCTAGGGACCAACAAGGTACATAAACTACAGCAAGGATTATGCAAGATAGATCAAGCGTTGAAACAGGTTACCTATCTTCTTTTAGGGCCGACAACTAATAAATATTTTTCAGAATCTATGGTCTGGGAGGATCTGTCTGATGTAGGCCCACCATGGTAACTGTGCTGTTTGGTCAGAGAGATCTGACCTGTCTGTATGATGTGGTTGTTGTGTCAGTGTTGTGTCCAGACGTGGGTAGAGAATAGATTTTGACACATGGCCCATACTTTGATTGCAGAGCTGTGAGTTTCTATCGACAACAAAGCAGAGTCTATTCGGTGGGTGACTGTACTCGAGTGTATCTGTGCAGTTCTTGTGACAGAGACCACCATTATTGCCCGCCAGCACGGAGAGGTGGGACCGCAAGTTTTCAGCACCAGAGCTACAAAAAGATGAGTGAGCCTCTGGTCTGCTGGACATTCACCAACTATTGGTAGTGACTAATATCCCCGTAAAAATTCCCACCATTTTCTGGACATTGTGTAGTCAATATAGACAGGTGTGATGAGGCCACCCCAACAGCACAAACAGTAAATATCCTCCCAAAGAGATGACTACTCGAACTTTTTTTTAATAAAACTAACTAGTCTAGTACTTAAATAGGTACGCTCTTGCATTTATTATGTAACATTCCATGCATTTTTTTTTCATAAATTTTCAATCCTTCTTTTAAAACAAGTTCTGGTCACATAAAACTTGATCCAGAACCAATAAATGTAATATAATTATATCAAAAACTTTATACACGTGAGTTAGTTCAGTGTATTTTAACACTTGTTAATCTTATTAGTCTTCTTAAATGTCTGTGGGTGTATTTATAACTAACACACCACATTACACATCATTACCCTAGACACTTTACGTAGCCACATTCATTAAGAAAAAAAAAAATTAAGTGTGAGGTCGTAGTGGTAGCAAGAAAGGCCTTCTGATAATTCTCAACTACATTTTATCTCAGGAGCCTTCACAGCTGGCCTCATACAAGTTACATGTAGTAATAACACCATCATACAATACCATCAACACCACTACAAGATCTTCCAATGTAGAAAATGTAGTCCATCTTATTCCTCTTGGACTGCCCTCCGTTGTCTGGCGCATCACCCAGTCCATGACTGTTAAAAATAGAGTGGTTGATAAGGGGCATCCCTGTCGTATTCCTGTCTTCACCTCAAAGGTTAGGTTGCTCTGCCCAACACTACACGTAAAGTTGGCATAGAGGCTTTTTATGATTGACACTATGCAGCTTGGAATTCCTTAAGCTCTCAGTATTTTGCATAAACTGTCCCTATGTATGCTGTCAAAAGCCTTTTCAAAATCAACGAAATTAATGTAAAGCTGTCTTTGCCATTCTGAGCACTGCTCTATAATGTTCCTGAGAGTGAATATATGATCTACACATCTCCTGTTCTTTCTAAATCCTGCTTGTTCTTTCCTCAGTTTGTGGTCTACTGCCTTTGAAATTCTCTGTATAATTTTCCTGCCTAGTATTTTGCTGGGAACTGAGAGAAGAGTGATTCCTCTCCAATTATTGCAGTCTGCAAGATCTCCCTTCTTGGGCAATTTGACAATTATTCCTTTGTTCCACTCTGATGGTGTTGTCCCCGTTTTCCAGACTTGTGCAAATAGTGGTTCTAATAGTTCTGCTGCTAGCTCAGGGTCTGTCTTAAATAGCTCATATTAATACATGATTAACATGAAATAGTTAATGTTAATATTGCATTTATCAGTGTAATAAACACACATACAGAGAGAGAGAGAGGAAGCAATGAAGTAGTTTTAATGTTAATATTGCATTTATCAATGTGATATACACATACAGAGAGAGAGGAAGCAATTAAATAATTTTAAAGTTATAACACTTATAATTAAATAATCATTATATTAACTAATATATTATAATTACCGTATTTACTAATATATACTGAAGCACATTAAAAACGCACCACCTGTATAATCCAGGAACAGAGTGTGAAATGTAAATATAAGTGTTTACAAGTTTACATATTTGGAATCTTTATTCATTTTCCTATGAATCCATGCTGGTCATTAATTTGTACATTTGATTGTTATGAAATTAATTGCATTCTGTGCAGGCAAGGAAGAAAAGCAAAAATACAAAAAAATGCACGTACGTGCGTTATCCTGCTGGAGAAGCTGCAAGTCTGGATAAATTGTGAACGCAGGAGCAACCAGTGCATGCAGAACCTCATCTCGATATGTCACAGCATTAACATTTCCACGGAAGACGTGAAGAGGCAAGCGATTGTGAAAACTGAATCATCCCCAAATGTGAATACTGCAACCTCCAAATCGGTTGACACAGCAATCTGCAAAGCGCTCTCCACACCGTCGCCAAATCCGCATACGTCCATCAGCAAAGGATATGTTGAATCTGCTCTCGTCTGTGAATAGGACAGCATTCCACTGCAGTCTAGTCCATCTGACATGTTGCTCTGCCCATTGCAGGCGCTGCTGACGATGTCTGTGAGTCACGTTTGGCCCAACATAAGGTCGTCTTGCAGTAAGGCCTGTATCTCTGAGTCGTCGTATGACTGTCATTCAAGAGACTTGCCCATGTCTACCCACTATTGCTCTTGCTGTTTGACTTGCCGGGAGAGTACGATTCCTTAGGTAACTCAGCACAATATGACGATCTTGCGCAGGGGTAGTAACTCGTGGTTGGCCACTCCGAAGTCTATCCCGGGCACTGCCAGTGGTTCCGTAACGTTCATTGAGACGTACAATAGTGCTGTGGTGGCAATTCATCCTTCTGGCAATGGCCCGCGAGGTCATTCCGGTCTCCAACATACCAATGGCTCGTTGGCGGTCGTTTTCAGATAGTCGTGGCATTTCAAGCACATGTACTGGGTGTTTTGTCTCAACGGCCTTTTTATACCGAGAATACTGCCACAACGTGTACACATTTTCAGGGTCATAGCTGTTGGGAATCGTGTTGCACGTGTAACTTTCATTGTTTTCATGTAGTCTGTACACAAACCCGTGGGTTGAATCATGCACTTTCCATTCCAGCAGCCATTCGCTCTCTACCTCTTGGCAAACACGGGGAAAATCCATTCCCACACTTTTTTTTTCCAGCTTCTCGGCATCAGTATATATAATAGTGGTGCGTTTTTAATGTGCTTCAGTATATATATATCATAATATATTAACAGAAATCAAGTCCAGCACAAAAAATAAAAATCTTCAACTCCGATGTCAAGCCATTCCTATTGTATGGCTCTGAAACACGGAGAACAACAACAGACTTTCATTAATGGGTGCTTGCATAGAATAGAAGGATTGAAACAGTATGACAAGGTCACTAATGTGGAACTGATGACAAAAACCAGAACGTGCCAGTGGAACAAGAGATGACAAGAAAACACTGGCCATGGATAGGACACACTTTGAGGAAATATCTTGATCTGGAATCCCCAAGAAAAGAGAGGCAGATGTAGACCAAACAACAAGGAGAAGAGAACTGGAGAAATAAGTGAGAATGTTGAGGAAAGAACTTGAGGTGATGTCATGTGACAGGAAGACTTGGCACATGTTTCCTCCTTTGGGAGCTAAAGGTTGTTGACTGATTGATAATAACTAAGACAGAACTAGGATTGCCTGGTAATGCTATCAACAGGTTTGTTCAATGTGTGTCCTATCTATTTTCAGCATCGTCTTCTATTCTCTCGTTTCACTGCTTGTCACCAATTCTTCGTCGTTAGTGATCTTGTCATACTGCTTCAATCCTATTCTATACAAGCACCCATTTATGAAAGTCTGTACCTTTTTGGTTCTTGTTTTTGTTGTTCTTCATGTTTTAGAGCCACACAGTAGGACTGACATGACATTTGAGTTGAATATTAATATTTTTATTTTGGACTTGATTTCTCTTGATTGCCGTATTGATCCGAATGCAATGAAAACAAGAGAAAACTGCATGTTGCAGTAGAAATGAAGCACCATGTCCACTGACATATATCCCTCTACAATGCCCAAACTCTGGTCTTGTTTGCCTTTTCTATGTACTATATTCTTTGTGTGTTACAATGTTCTTCAAGTACCATTCCTGGTGGTATAGGCGATCATGCCTCTCTACAACTTCGTGTCTTCTATTCTGTTTGTTAATTCTGTTGCTGACTTCTGTACATGCCAGGATGTCAGACTGTCCTGTAAACTCTCTCTTTGTCATCTTGTATCTCTTGTGACCGTTTGGGTTGACAGAGTGTAGTCTCAGCTCTACATGTGATCAATATAGTGAGTTCGTCTTTCACTCCTTAAGTCAATTCACTGGCATCTTAAGACTTCACAGTACGATGAGTAAGGACATGCATTACTCACTGAATGTCTTTTCAGTATTTTATTTGGGTACCTCCCAGTGGTAGAGCATACGTACAAATTGGTGAAATCGTTGAACAATAAATATGTAGACATCATATTTCTCATGTATGAAACAGTACATTTCTTTCTTTCTGGCACGGGGTACCCTGGTTTCAGTCTCTTATATTTCTCTGTTCTGTTTTGACTGCATTACTTTATGTTGCTTTATTGTCTATCTCTCGCAACTTCATTGAAATATCAAGTAGTCTGGTAGATGCTTGGAAGTAACATTTTTGTAATGACCGGACAACCCCGGGGATCTTGCTTTAGTTTTCAAGACTTATTTCAACTGAACTGATGTAGTGAGGTCTAAAGTTCTTAAGTCAAGAGACACGTAACTTTTATTTGGTGGATCTCTCCATCCACTGAAATTCTCTTCTTCTTCCGTCCTTAGCCACCAACCGTCAAAGCAGTCAGTGGCCATTACGCCTAGTGGCGTCTTAGGGCAACAGCAGATAGGTTTTCTTTGCCATTGTTTCCCATCACGCCTATTGGCGTCTTTAGGGCAACGGCAAATCAATCCATTTGCTGTTGTTTCCGTAATCAAAGTGACTGGCAAACGGGTGATCAGCCCGTTGGTATCCACTGAAATACACACACTATAATTCTCACTGAAGAACTCTCCTTTTAACACAATCATCTCTTGATTTCTGTTGTTTCGTGTTTGCTTTGATTTTCTGTTCCCACAGATTGCTTAGACCTAAGCACATTTCAAAGCATTCCACACTATATGAAAAACTCCTCAACTGAGTTTTCTCACTCTGGTCCTTCACCAATGAAGGCCAGACGCGAACTGCCCAATCGTACACTTCGTTGCGCTATCTTCCTACCTCTCACGTGAAAATGTTAAGCTCATGTTTAATTCTTCCTGAATAGACCTCACCTCTTCTCACGGACTCAAGATATACCTAGTGCCCTCTCTGTCCAAAATCAAGAAGACGAACAACTCTTTTCCCAACTATAATTCTAGTTGTGATTATTTCCCTTTACCACACTCCTTTTAAGGTAGTCATCATCATCAGTTGCCATCTCCACAACGAAGGTTGGCTGTAATGGATCTCCAACGTCTTCTGTCTCTTGTCTTGGTGGTGCACTCTGATAGACTCTTTCCTGTCCATCTCTTGATGTTGTCTTCCCACTTATAGCGCTGTCTTCCCCTTGCACGTTTGCCTTCAACTCTCCCTTCTGTTATGGTCTTCTGCAAGGTGTTATGCCTTTTTATGTGGCCAAAGTATTTTAGCTGTCGAACTTTGACCTCCCTCATTAGTTCTCTTTTCATACCTAGATTTTCTAGGACCTCCTTATTTGTTTTCATCTCTTTCCATGAGATACGCCCCATTCTTCTATATATCCACATTTCAAGAGCCTCAATTCTTTCTTCCAACCGCTTATTCATCGTCCATGTTTCTGCACCATACAGAAATGCAGAATATATATAACACTTTATGATTCTCAGTTTTAATTTGTGAGATAACTGTTTGGATGTCAGTATATGTTTCATGTTGTTGAATGTAGCTTTGGCCATTCCTATTCTCTTCTTGATTTCTGTTTCACATCTGCCATCTTCTGTTATTATATGACCGAGATATACGTAGCTCTTGACTTGTTCCAGGATTTCCCCATTTACGCTTATCTTTAATGTGGGTTTATCGTCTGTTTTGCTAATTATCATAGTTTTTGTTTTCTCAATATTAATGTCGAGTCCATATTCCTGACTTATACTGTTCACTTGCTTCACTAGTTCTTGTAACTCCTGTTCGCTTTCAGCTAACAACACGGTATCATCTGCATATCTAAGGTTGTTTATTGACCTTCCACTGATGTTCAGTCCTGGTATTTCTTGTATCTGTTTGAAAATTTTTTCGGTGTATAAATTAAATAGGCAGGGGGACAGCACACAACCTTGTCTGACACCTCTTTTTATGTCTATGTATGGTGAATAATTCCTTCCAGATCTTACTGTGGCAGTTTGCTCCCAATAAAGGTTACTGAGTATTCTTATATCTTTTCCATCAATACCTATGTCTTCGAGGCATTCAATTATTTTCTCATGATGGACTCTGTCAAAAGCCTTCTTATAGTCAATGAAGCACATATACATACTTTTTTGGACCGCTGTATATTTTTCTGCTAATATTGCCTCTCTTGTTCCACTGTTCCGTCTAAAACCAAACTGCTCTTCCTGGATTTCGCTGTCTACTTTACTTTTTATTCTTTCCTGTATGATTTTGAGCAGTATCTTAATTGCATGACTCATCAGGCTGATTGTTCTGAAATCTGAGCATTCTGTTGCATTTGGTTTTTTGGGCAATGTTATAAAAACTGATGTCTTCATGTCGTGTGGTATATATCCTGTATTGTATACATCGTTGCATATTTCTGTGATTGTATCTACACCAAAGCTCTCCAGAGCTTCTATCATTTCAATTTTTATGTTATCCATGCCTGCTGATTTTCCTTTTTGTATCATATGAATGGCATTCTCTACTTCTGATCTGAGAATGTTTGGGCCTTCATTAGAATCTGGTGATGGTTTTTTACCTCTGTTGTCCTCGAATAATTCTTTTACGTATTCTGCCCATCTGTTTGATATGTCTTTCTCATCAAGTAATATTACACCATTTTTGTTCTTGATACAGCTTCCTCCTTGTGCAAACCGTGACCGATTTGATAATTTCTTTATTTCTTCATGCATATCTCTTGTCCTGTGCTTTGCTTCCAAGTCTTCTATTTCCTTGCATTTTGTTTCTATCCACCGTTCTTTTGCTTCTCTACACAAGGTAGTAGTATACCTTGATAGGGTAAAAAACTCAAATTTTCCTTTCAGAATCAAAAAACCATGGGTATATTGTTAGTATGGACTTAAAATGTTTGTCCACATAAAGACCTCATTAATTATGCAAATTAGCTATCCAATATGGCCGCCGTAGTGAATAAATTATACACCTTTTTTAAAACATCATAACTATGTTATTTGTACAAGGATCTGACTGAAACTTGGCAAATTGAATCATTATATATAGCGTGAGGTCATGAACTAAAATGACAGAGATTGACATAAAGGTTAATTTTTAATGAATTTTCAAAATTTATATTTCTGGAATGTTTTATATTTGTGCCTCATTATATATGCATGATGGTCATAAAACTAAAACTTTAAATTCAATTGTATCCATTTTAGGTCAGAATCTGTAAGATTATATGACAACCAACTGTGTTAATTTTCATGTCAATTGAATGTACAGATCCAGAGATATCTTGTTTCAAAGATCACCAATTATGCTAAAAAGACAATTCCGAGAAAACAAAGAAAAACAGAAAAAGAACTCACAAAATGAAGTTTAATGAGCTCCTGTTGAATAAAAGTCTCCTTCTACTGCCGTTGCAGTGTCTATGAATCCCCTTTTCAGTGCTCTCGGGGTCTTTCCATTGCAATGTCCTTACTTGCTGAATAGATCCTGTGCAGCGTTCTCCTGTATGCTTTCTTTGCCATGGGTTGACTTGTGTTCATGAATATGGAAAAATTCTGCAATGCACTGTGGCCTTTCCCAATAGAACGCACAAATGCCACCATCCGCACATTTACTTCTTTGTTTGTGAGTAGCTGAAGATGAAACATCAGAAGTATTGAAATTGGCATTCCATTCGCCACAGTTTGTGCACTTGATACTGATTTCATGACAAAAGCCATTCCGAGTCTCTTCGACGATCTCACAGGTCAGTGAGTACTGATAAAATTTGTCACATCTAAAGTTAGCGCATAAAAACCCAAACAGTAGTTTTACATCCATAAGGATAAACCCATTTCCTCTGTTGTCATTTTTAGCTTGTCCGTCACTTTCTTGGACCTTTATGACCTTTTTTTTTCTTTGCTGAGGAGCACAGAGGCTTTATAGCGTCACTATCGACAATAGGTGTCTCATTTTCAGGCAACAGTTTGTTGGTGTACACGCCTCCCAGTCTTTGTCTTATTTCCCATTGTGAACCAAAGAAGCTCTGCTAACTACTATTATACAGAATCAGTATAAAACTAGCAATAAATAGAGTTGATGTTGGTGAAAATGCACAATGCATGTAACAAATGTTGAAATTTACGATCAAAGCTTTCTAGACACACACTTTTGAAAAATTCATAAGAAATCATTGAGTGATTCCCCAAGGAAAAATTATAAATATCTTTTTCCTGTTGCCTCAGTATAATTATAATTTCGCAGTTTTACAATTACGCACCTTCATGTTTGGTCATTATTCACATGGTAACCAACTATAAACATTGGTTGCTATGCAAACCACTCAAGGGGGTGTGTGTAGAAAAACACTGATTCCTATCAAACCAGAGTATCTCTAAGCTTCTATGAATTATTTTTAGTTCAAGAACCGTTTTTTCATGTGAACCGTTAATTTGTAGAACTGATTCAATACCGTTTTATTGGTTTATATACTTATATTCCTTTTAAGCCCCTTTGTGAAAAACCTGTCACACTCTCTCTTTGCAGTTATCACGATATATTCCAGCTTATAACATACCCAAAGTAAGTGGACTGCTTTCTTATAATTCGAGTCAGAAGCTTGCTTTGATTGTTAGACTCTTAGCCTTAGCTTACTTACTTACTTACTTACTTAGTCGTTCCCCTTCTCCCGTGAGGTGTAGAGGTTTGGAAGAGAGAGCGCCAGACTATCCTATCGGCTGTCTTCCTCCTGGCCTGGTTCCATTCTAGTCCTCGGTCCTTCAAAGATTGTCTAATGTTGTCCTCCCAGCGGACTCTGGGTCGCCCTCGGGGTCTGGATCCTTGGCTTTTTGTTTCCCATGCCTGTCGTGGCAGCCGATCCTCTCCCATTCTGCAGACATGGCCAAACCATCTTAATTGGGACTGTTCTAATTGGGTCTGCAGGGGGTGGCATTTTAGGCCTTGACGTATCGTCTGGTTGCGGACCATGTCTCTTCTTGTTACTTCAACCACCTACCTCAAATACCTCATTTCTGAGGTTTGGATCTGGCTTTTGTGGGTTGTAGTCACTGCCCACGACTCGCATCCATATGTCTAGACTGGGACATAGGTGGAGCGGTATACAGCCATCTTCGTTTTCCCACCAACCTCTCTCCCGTTGAGGAATCCTTCACTTATGGCCTGAAAAAGTCTCCCAGCTGCTGCTTTTCGAGTGGCCAACTCCTCTTTGATGCCCCCCTTTCGGTCCACAACAGCTCCGAGGTATTTAAAGTGGTCGACCTGCCCCAGGACCCGCTCTCCCAGCCCAATTCCATGTCCCCTCTCCTCTCGCGACATCACCATGGATTTTGTTCCCGAGCTGCCCATGACCATACCTTTCCCCTCCAGCTCTTCCTTCCAGACTTGCAGGTTGGATTGGAGATGTGCCTCTGATTTAGCAACATCATCAGCAAATGCCAGCTCTGAAATACAGACCTGTCCCATCTTCCAGCACCCCACTGAACACCCTCCCGCCCTCTCCCTACATGCCTCGACGACATCGTCCATAAGGAGTATGAAGAGGTAAGGTGATAGGATATCACCTTGTCTTACACCAGTGGTGGTCCTGAACTCTTCTGACTTATGGTTTGCTGTCTTCACATAATTTCTGCAAGACTTGTAGAAGCTCTGTATAGCATGAATCAGAGGTGCTGGAATATTCTTCCTTGCCAAACAGTCCCAAAGTTTGCTCCAGGGGACCCTGTCAAATCTACACCTCTGTGGATGGGAAGGAGCGAAGCTCCTGACCGGGTTGGAAGGAAAGTCCTCAGGTTCCCCAGCCTCGCAATGACATGTCATTGGGCCGAAGGGCTGAAAGCCCAAGTGCTGCCGGTTAAGGAAAAAAAAAAAAAAAGCATGAATCAGAGGTGCTGGAATATTCTTCCTTGCCAAACAGTCCCAAAGTTTGCTCCAGGAGACCCTGTCAAACGCCTTTTCCAAATCTATGAAACAAAGGTGGATCTCACTCTTATACTCAAGGGCCTTTTCACTCAGCTGTCTGAGTGTGAAGATTAGGTCTTGAGTACTTCGGTTTGCTCGGAATCCGCACTGGACCTCATCCAATTGTGGCTCAGCTAGGCGTTGGAGTCTCTGCTCTAGGATTCTAGAGTAGATTTTACCAGGAACACCGAGAAGGGATATGCCTCTATGGTTTCCACACTGTCGATTGTCACCCTTTTTTGAAAATTGGTGTTATGATGGCAATCTCCCAATCCTTTGGTATGGTCTTGTTGTACCACGCTGCCTGTAAAACCCTTAAGAGTAATAGGTCGCCTGACGCTCCCATGAACTTAACAATTTCTGGTGTTATACCATCATGCCCTGCTGCTTTGCCCATCTTGATTTTCTCCAGTGCTGCCTTCGGTTCTTCCATCTTTATGTCATCTTCACCATCATTGGTTTTCTCTTCTGTGCTAGTGGTTATCGTTTCTGTTGCTTCACAATGCTCACCATCCAGGAGTTCTGAGAAATATTCTTTCCATCTTTCCATTACTTCCTTCGGGGCAGTAAGCAACTTGCCTTGCTTGTCCTTTATAAATTTGAGAGGGCATTGTTTTTCCTTCCTCGTGTTCTTTAGGGTCTTACAGAACAATTTCTGGTTTTCTTGTGCATCTTTTTCTAGCTTTTCTCCAAATTCTTCCCAGGACTTCTGTTTTGCTGCTAGCACTTTGTTCTTTGCTTCTGTTCTGAGTGTCACATATTCTCTATATTTTTCCATTTGTCCTGTTGTGTTTTTAGCTCCTAAGTATTGTTTCCATGCCATTTTCTTCTCTCTTATTTTCTCTTTGATTTCCTCTGTCCACCAAGGTGTCCTCTTTCTCTTGTTCCCAAGTCGGACTTCACCGCATGCTTCTGCAGCAGCTGTCTTTATGATATCTTTGAATTTATTCCAGAGGGTTTCCAAGTCATCAGGTCGTTCTTCTGTGTTGCTCACCGCTGCAGCAATGAGCCCCTGATATCTGGTCTTAATTTCTGGCTCTCTCAGCTTGTAGGTCCTAATGCTCATTTCTCCCACTCGTTTACTTGGTTTCTTGCGTGATGTTGGGCAGTTCCTAGGCTGAGCAACTCTTTCAGTTCTTCTTTGGATTGTTAGCAGGTTGTGATCACTTCCAATCTCTGGCCCCCTCCAGACTCTAGCATCTCGGACATATTTGAATGAGCTTCTCCGAACAATGGCATAGTCGATCACTGACTTCTCATTCTTTGTTGGTTCACATCTAGTGTATGCATGTATGCGCTTATGGGGGAACTTTGTGTTTGTAATGATCAGATTCTGCTCACTGCAGAATCTAAGGAGTCGCTTTCCATTGTCACTGAGAGTGTCTTCTCCATATCTTCCGATAACTCCACCCCATCTAGCATGGTCATTTCCAACTCTGGCATTAAAATCTCCGAGCATGATAACTTCATCTAGGCAGTCATCCACTGTCCTTTGAAGCAGCTCGAAGAATTCCTCCTTGACCTCTGCTCTCTCATCCTCATTTGGCCCATACACTATGACCAGGTTGACTATGGTTTCTCCTTCTTTTAGTTTTACAACCATAATGCGCTCCGAGACAAAGTTCCATCCCTCGATACTATCTTTTTAGTTTTTGGCCACAATGCAACCCACGCCCCCTTTAGCTCTTTCAGATATGGGTACACCACTGTAGAGCAGCATGTTGCCATCGAGATCCATGACTCCTTGTCCTTTTTTCTTTGTTTCCGTTATAGCCAGGATTTCTAGTTTTACTTTCCTCATCTCTTCCACCAGCTCCTCTTCCTTCCCATTTATACTTCTTGTGTTCCAAGTTCCATAAGTCGTAGTCCGTAGTCCGTTCCAGTTCGTCGCCTTTAGAATCAGTCCAGGAATACTATGTGATTTTTTGTTTTTCAAGCGGCTCTTCAATTTTTTTAAATGGAGACAAAGTTAAATATTTGGCTCTTTGTCATTGAAAAATTCCCAACCCCTGTTCTAAGAGAAGGTACGTTTACAATATTTATAAACCTTACACCTCAAGTAACAAAGATAGACATTCATGTTAAGAACCAACAGGGTGTCAGTCTTGAAACTAAAGCAAGATTGACCAGTTTCCTGATAAATTCAAGCATCGCCTGAAAGCAGTAAACATGAAGTATAGTAAAATAGACAATTATAATGAAATAGACAATCAGTCCAAAAGTAGAAACATTTTAGTTTTTTTTAATTCGTTTGTATTTTTATTTCTATTGTTTGTTTGTTTCTTGCAAAGGGGATGTCACACACAAAAGCATTCACATAAATTTAGTTCTGATTTACTCGATTTGGACTGACTGGAGGGGGAAAGCATGTACTATATTTGGATACCGGAAATCTGACTTTATTTTCTTGAATTAGTACACCAAATGTCCTAATTATAACCCATTAAAAAAAATTCTGTCAATAGATTGAACTATGACCAGTGACGTAGCAACAAGAATGTCATAGATTAAATGGTTAAGATTACTTGTAAAGCGCAGAGTACAGTGCAACGTTTCCATCAACAGCACTGCGTACATTATTGTGACATACGTGAGAAAAATTGACAGTATTCAGATTACTTACTTACTTAGTCATTCCCCTTCTACCATGAGGTGTAGAGGTTTGGAAGAGAGAGTGCCAGACTATCCTATCGGCTGTCTTCCTCCTGGCCTGGTTCCATTCTAGTCCTCGGTCCTTCAGAGATTGTCTGATGTTGTCCTCTCAGAGAACTCTGGGTCATCCTGAAGGTCTGGATCCCTGGCTTTTAGTTTCCCGTGCTTGTCGTGGTAGCCGATCTTCTCCCATTCTGCAGACATGGTCAAACCATCTTACCTCCCAGCTTAATCTGTTGTCTTTTTTTCTTCTCGTGATATCACCATGGATTTTGTTTTAGAGCTGCTTATGACCATCCCTCTTGTTTCGCTACGTGTTATCATGTTAGCCATTTTTCTAGTGAGCTCGTTTAAGTTTCCACATTGAATGGTTTAACATGCTATTAATAATTATTGAGTTTCGCGCTTCACGGTAATTGAACGCGAAACTGATAGAATTGCTTAGTTTTAATAATGACGTGTTTGGGTTATTATGCTAACCCGTGACGACACTATAAGTGTACCCTTGGTAATTTATATTCCGTCCTAGCGAGACGCGAATCTCAACATCCCGTTTATAATAGTAATGGTGTAGAAGTTTTCAAGATGATGTGGCACTAGGGTCTGCCGAATTGATATGGATAATTATAACGTCTCATTTTTTATGTATGACTAATTCTTCAGGTACCAGAATAGTCGCAGGGAGTATTTTGTTATAAATATTAGTATCCAGATTGTTAATGATTGATTTCAACTTTGAATATTCATTACCGGATAATTACCGACATACGGAATCACGCGTAAATATTCAGAACGTTGTGACGATATCTGGAATAAGGACACAGGAGAACGCTGTTTTATGTATATGTTTGAACTTAAATGACCTTATGCTTAATTCATGTCATGTCTCGTGGATTGAATACTGTCAAATAAAACGTAATGAATTTATGTGGACTCGAACCACCTATGGACTTGTCAAATATCTACCATGATTGAAGTTTGGACAGTCTTAACTCCGCATTCGCAACCTTTATTTAAGCACGATTGCTCGACAGAAACCAAGTCACAATAATATAAAAATAAACTCAAGACAGGGCCAGAAAGTATATAAAACGATACTTTTTTATGAATAACATAATTATGAAAAATGACAGTAAACAGATAAACCAACTGCCAGAGCGAAACCCGCCATAACAAAGTGGTGGCGCAGTATGGGGATACGAAAAAAAAAATTTTCTTCATCAGGTTAGATCTAGAGTGACACGTTTCATCACAAGAAGACTGTTTACGATTATAATGCGCTCACGTGACTTTATAAAATATTGCTCCATGACGACTAAAGGTCAAATTCAGGTCCATCACCCATTTCGGTCAAAGTCAATGGCAGCCGTTAGCACTTCACATGAATGTCAAACCTAATGTCCTGCAACAAGCTTCGATGCAAGGAATATATCAAGAAGAAAACCGTCAAACTATGAAGTTCAGCTCACCGTACCTAGTATGGCCGTTGATTTGCATACTAGCATTAACCGAAGAATATCTCGGGGCATGAAAAGATAAGTAACCTTTGAAACCTTTTGTCGGTTCAAAAAGACTAACAGTGGTCCATTTAATTTTATGTGGGCATGTCTATCTGCAATTAATTTTTATATGTTCCATTTGTGGTTAACTGTCTGTTTGTTATTTTATCATGTAAGCGGGTTGGTTTGGCAGGGGATCAGAATACTGTTATGTCAGCGTCAGCAGCCCGCAGATATTCTGATTGTTCTTAGGGATTATTGAATTTCTTTTTCTGCAATTTTAACAGGGTACGGGAGACCCCCTAACAAATTAAATGGGGAACGTTCTGCTTGTCATTGCAAAAATTCGAGATTAGGTGTTTTAGCTGTAACGTTGCGTTATACTTGGTGTATTTTGCTGTAATAAGTTTTAATTTTTATTCAGTTTCGTCAATGTTCATATCCTAAATCGTCATCCTGACCTTACTATCTTTTATTTTTATAATAATTATAACATGTTTTGTAACGGTTCCTCTATGAGTCCATTGTGACGTCACCATTCTTAGTGTACGTGTTTTGACCTAGATTTAATTTTACCTTGACCCCTACTTCCGATTTTTCTGCTCATTTCTGTAAGAATTTTTTATGTCTGGGAAAAATGTCGATTATGGTGTCCATTTTGTCTTGTAACATTTTAGTTGACTATTTGTCTTTGTAGTTATTAACTTATAAATTGAACTGTGTAATAATAATAATAGTGTAAAATTAATTAGGTAATAAGATGATATAAATATTTTAATTAATTTTGAAGATAAAAAAAAAAGTGACTGGATGGAATGATTGCAAAAATTTTTGCACTATTGGTCCAATTCAGTATTGGTTTATACATCATGACTAAGGCATGATGTTCTAATATATTAATAAATATTTATAAATCTATAACTTACCTTGAATATAAATAGGCATAGTGAAGAGTACTTGATACATTATTCTAGTTATAACACTACTTCGTTGGCCACTGATTTTCACACATAGGTAATTGATTACAGTAATATATATTGATTAATACATATAGTTTCATTAAAGAAATAGATTATTAATTACAAGCATGCTACTTTAGACCATTTTGTAAAACTCGGGAAAGATTTTAATATGAAAGGACAAGAACTTCGTGAATATGCAGAAAACGAACTTACGAAATATAAGGGAGAATTAGAACAACAGAAAGCTATAGTCTAAACTAGGAGGAACTTGAAAGAAAAGCGGAATTGAAGCGTCAAGAAGAAGAACTTAGGCAAAAGAAGCAAGAAGGATAGCAAAACAGGAAAGGGAAGAGATTGAAAAATAAAAACAGAAATAAAAGAAATAGAGGAAAATAAAAGGAAGCAAGATGAAATTATAAGACAACAAGAAAAAGAGTTAATACAAATTGCGTATGGCTGAATTGAACATTTAAAAGCTCAAGTAGCTTCAAATATAAATAATACTGATCCACTTAATGCTTCTTCATCCTAACCAAACTAAAACCAATTAACACTAAAAGATACCCACATTCAAATTAAATGTGGATGATTTAGCAGCATGGCTGCTTCGTTTTTGAGAAGATATGTAAGGTTAATAAATTAGATAAAACTGCATGGACACTAAAACTTAGTGAATTTTTAGATGGTGCTCCCGCAAGTGCAGCTCAGAATGTGGATCCAACAATAGCTGGTGATTTATGATGCCATTAAGGCTTTATTACTACGTCGATTTCATTTAGATGAGGAGGGATGTAGGCTAAAGTTTAAAAACTCTTCTGCCTGAATCAAACAAAGATTTTACAGGTTTGTTGCGAATATACGCAATACCTTCAATAGATGGGTCGAACGTGCTGGTGTAGATAAATCTTACGGCAAGTTGGTTGATTTGATCCTTAGGGATAAGGTCCTATCTTCTGTAAGTCCACCATTCTTTTCCTTCTTACAGGAACGCAAAATATCCTACTATAGAGGAAACTTGAAAAGATGGCAATAAATTACTGTACTGCCCATCCTAATATTAGTATATCCAATTCACAATTAAGGGAACCATTACCAGTAGCCTCCAATATGGTATATCATGGTTTTGATAGATCAAGAGCTCAGAGCCTTGCGAGACATTTTTCAAATAGAAGAAATAATTACAATAATTATCAAGGACAAATTAATTCTCACAATAATGGAAATTTTAACCGAGGTAGGCAACAGTTTAGAAACCAGTCACCTCAGTTTAGATATAACAACAGTTATCAAAACAAATCAAATTGGAATAAATCATTTTATGGTAATGCCAATAACAATAATAGCAAGTGGTATAATGATAATAATAACAATTACAGACCAAGAAATAAGAGTTTTAATGGCAGGGGCAAGAATAATAATAATCATGATTATTCAGGTGGTCATAATAGACAACCATTTCTACCTCAAGAAACCAACAAAGATTTGACCATACTACAGGGGCAACATTGACTAACAATGCAACCCCAATTGTTCATAATAGCGATATTCCAACGCATTCATCTTCATCATGTTGTGTTGTTGATAATAATGTGGCAAATATTTGTCCACAATGCCATGCTATTTTTCAGAAACCCAGCCTTATGCCTATGAGAGTTACACAGGATGTTCCTGAAATTAGTCTCACTGCAAACGATGGAACAGGGACACTGATTTTTAATAAAGGATTGGTCGATGGAAATATAGTTTCAGTGTTGAGAGATTCCGGATCTACCACTATCGGCATCCGACAATCACTAGTACATCCTCGCCATGCTACTAATGAGTTTGTACGTTGCATAACTTTTGGTGGGACCATTGAATATTATCCCACGGCTATAATAGATATTAACACCCCATTTTTTTCAGGTAAAGTTAAAGTATGCCTACTTCAGAGTCCAGTTGCTGATCTTACGATCGGACGTATCCACGGCAGCAAGGACTGCACACCTGAGGAAATCTCAGAAAGGGAAAGACTAAATTTGGCTACAGCCAATGCGGTAACGACACGAGCTCAGGCTCAGGAATTAGTACAAGAGAATACTCCAAGTATCAAAGTGGATGATAGTATTGACAAGGAACCTAAGTCGATAATTGATAGAGAGTCGTTTCCTCTCCAACAAAGGGAAGATGATTCTTTAAAGAAATTTTTTACATTGGTAAACAAGTATGATGATATTGCTTTCAATAATAAGATTAAGCACTGGTTCACTATTAAAAACGATATCTTACAGAGAAATTGTATGGACCAGAATAAATTAAAACAACAGGTTATGGCACCATCTCCTTTACGGATATACATATTACGACATGCACATGACTCCCAATGCGCGGGTCATATGGGCTACACTCGCACACGTTTTCGAGTGTTGTCATCCTTTTTCTGGCCGGGAATATCACGAGACGTATCATCGTATGTACGTTCCTGTGTAATTTGCCAGGAAGTCAAGTCTCGTGGAGCGTTCCATAATGCTCCCATTCAGGCATGCGATATATCAGTGCGGCCTTTCGATAAAATGGCAATGGACATTATTGGTCCACTTCTACCAACTGCAAGAGGTCACAGATATATATTAACGTGTATTGACTTATGTACACGGTGGCCAGAGGCCATGCCTCTTAAAAATATAACTACAACGGACATAGCTGATGCTTTGTACATAATATTTTCTAGAATTGGGTTCCCAAGTAAATTACTTTCGGATCATGGGCCCCAATTAGTGTCTGACGCAATGAACGAGGTGATGAGAACTCTTAAGATAGAAAGAAATCTCAGTAGTGTGTACCATCCCATGAGCAATGGCGCAGTTGAGAGGCTCAACCGCACCATTAAACAGTTATTGCATAAAGTGACAGTTGATAACCCTCAAGACTGGGACAGGGCTATACCAGCAATCTTGTTTGCATACAGAGAGGTCTCGAATGAGCAAACCGGTTTCTCTCCGTTCGAGTTAGTGTTTGGTGCTCCACCAAGAGGTCCTATGGGACTGATCAAAGACTTACTACTCGACTCTACGATGACTCAGGAAACCCAGTCATCTTATGAATACGTTATTAATTTACGTAGACAAATCATAGATGCTTGTCAAAGGGCAACAGCTTCCCCAGAAGCAGCAAAAGAAAAAGCTAGACAGTTCCAAAATAAAAATAGACGATTACGCCAGTTACTTCCTGGGGACGAAGCTTTCGTGCTACTTCCACGAAAGGACAATAGACTGTTAATCGCTTGGAACAGTCCATATAAGGTTGAAGACATAATTTCTGACGTCGACTACATACTGGACATTAAAGTTCAGAAAAAAATTTACCACATAAACATGCTGAAAGAGTTCTTCACTCGTCCTCAACATCTACAATCTATTTTTCAGGACTTGGACAATCAATCTATTGGTTCTTGCCAATATTCTAATCTTTCGGTGATTCAGGAAGAGGAATCATCATTTCATGAAATCCAAATGTCATTTCCTATACCTGAATTACATTCTTCTGAGTCTTGGAGAGATGTCACTATTTCTTCTTCATTAACATCTCAAGAAAATACTACAATCTGTAAACTCTTAGAGACGTATTCTGATGTCTTGACTGATATACCGGGTTGTACATCAGTCATTTCTCATGACATTATACTGAAGGACGACACGCCTATAAAACTCCGTTCTTATTCTGTTCCTATTCACTATCAAGATAGAACTTCACAGGAACTTAATCAGATGTTAGCATTACGGATAATAGAAAACAGTAACTCGCCGTTTTCATCACCGTTAGTTATTGTTAGAAAAAAGACAATAATATACGTCTTTTTTCGATTACAGAAAACTTAATGCACAGACTGTCGCAGACAGTGAACCTCACCCTCTTATAGACGATCTACTTACTCGTCTTTCTACAGCAACATATTTTACAAAAATCGATTTAACCAAGGGATATTGGCAGATTCCCTTAACAGAACAAGCCAAATATTATACAGCATTCTCGACTCCACAAGGTCTTTACCAGTGGAATGTCATGCCTTTTGGGCTAATGAATGCACCTGCTACGTTCATTCGCATGCGTGCGAAAAATTTTGGCTGGTAGATCTGACATTATCACATATATTGATGATATTTGTCTATTTAGTCCTTCATTTGATGAACACGTGTTAGGATTAACTTCAGTATTAGACATTTTAAGATCTAACAACTTAACAGCTAGACCAAGTAAGATGCAAATAGCTTTCCACGAAATAACTTTTCTTGGACATATTATAGGGGCTGGATGTATCAAAACCATTCCCCACAATGTATCAAAAATTTTAAAGTTAGCGGCCCCACAAAATAAGAAACAAGTTCGAAGTTTACTGGGTCTTGTCCAGTATTATAGCAGATTTATACCTAATCTGTCGTCCATTACTGCTGTCTTGTCTTCACTATTGCGAAAAGACAAACCAAATAAAATTACATGGACAACAGACTGCGACAGAACATTTAATAACATTTTGACCATCTTCTCCAGGCCACCTATTTTAAGGTTGCCAGATATTCACAAAATTTTCATTCTTCGAACAGATGCAAGTAGTTACGGATTGGGAGGTAGCCTTCTACAAGACCATAACGGCGTACTCCACCCAACTCTTTACATATCAAGAAAGGTTACCGATGCTGAAATCAAATATTCGGTCATAGAAAAGGAACTCCTCGCCGTAGTCTAGGCGATCCAGAAAATGGAAAAGTTCTTGCTTTGCGCTCCATTTATCATTCAGACCGATCAACGGGCGGTCGCTTCACTTAGAAGATCAAATCACAAGAACGCCAAGTTGGCTCGCTTCTCAATATTGCTCCAACCATTCCAATTCACAATAGAAGCCATTCCAGGACACGAGAATGTGGTGGCAGATTCCCTATCTCGACATCCGTCATCGTTAAATGAAGAAAATTAAGAACTCAAAGAACTGGAACTCTGTCGATACTAGGAGTTGTTCAACAGTATACAAGTTATGTCAAACTTACAACTTACGTTATGCAAAGACATTGAGTTGTTTACAGACAGTGGAACATTTCATTATTGAATTTTGGATTTACTGGACTTACGTGATCGATCATGAATCAAACGAATGAAAGCAAAATCACTACTGAAACTTTCAGAAAACAATTGTACTTTTTTAAATAGTCACATGACGACATCAAATTCTTCGCATAAAGGGCTCGATTGAAATTCAAGCATTTTGCTACCAAGATACAGGTGCAACTCAAAATTTCTACTGTCAAATTACGTTTGAAAATAGGATTGGACATATGTGTACATACTTTCAAGTACTGTTATGTGAATTCAGGATCATCTATAGCTGCATGAAGTATTGGTAAACGAACAGTACATCTGTTCAAGGACTTCGCACGGCTTATTGATCGAAATTGACACTAACTGTAGTAAATTAATTATTGATTAATTACTTCCGTTAACATAATGATGATATTTAATAATTTGCATTTCTTTTATGAATTGATATATTAAATTAGTTAGATTTAGTTATGTGATTTCTCTTACACACACATATTCTAATATACTAATTTCTTATCACTATCTTTTCACACATTCTTCATTTCTTTTTTTCCTTTCTTTTCTGGTATGTTTAGTAACAATAACATGATACTTTAACTTATTCTAATAACATTAATTCTCACATTACATTTAGTTAATAGTTAATTAGTTTTAGATCATAATGTTGATTAACACAACACACATTGATTAGTTATAACAAAAGTTTAGTTACATATATAATGACTTAGTAGGTTAGCTGACAGTTGACATTTATTTAGTTGACTTATCACATTTTAANGTATTTTATGACAGTTACTGTAGTTGACTACGACCTTCGACAATATTAACGAATGCATCGTGAGTCGTATGTCGATAATTTTTTGAAATAATTATTTAAAAAAAAAAAATCTATTCCATAGATTTTTTTTACCCCCGTCGTTCAAGGGGATGTTACGGTAGGTGTTATAATGTTAGCCATTTTTATAGTGCGCTCGTTTAAGTTTACACATTGAAGGGTTTAAAATGCTATTAATAATTATTGAGTTTCGCGCTTCACGGTAATTGAACGCGAACTGATAGAATTGCTTAGTTTTAATAATGACGTGTGGGAGCCGCGCTAGTGTAATGGCTTCGGCGTTGTACTGGCGACCAGGTGTTCATGGTTCAAACCCGGGCGTCGGCGTTTGAAGAAATGTTTACGACCGGAAATTTGACTGAATAGCCTGAACGGCTCCTGTGATAAACCCTCTGTGGATGGGAAGGAGCGAAGCTCCTGACCGGGTTGGAAGGAAAGTCCTCAGGTTCCCCAGCCTCGCAATGACATGTCATTGGGCCGAAGGGCTGAAAGCCCAAGTGCCGCTGGTAAAAAAAAAAAAAAAAAAAAAAAAAAAAAAAAATAATGACGTGTTGGGTTGTTATGCTAACCCGTGACGACACTATAAGTGTACCCTTTGTAATTTATACTCCGTCCTAGCGAGACGCGAATCTCAACACTCCCGTGTAAAATAGTAATGGTGTAGAAGTTTTCAAGATGATGTGGCACTAGGGTCTGCCGAATTGATATGGATAACTATAACGTCTCATTTTTATGTATGACTAATTCTTCAGTACCAGAATAGTCGCAGGGAGTATTTTGTTATAAATATTAGTATCCAGATTGTAAAGATTGATCAACTTTGAATATTCATTACCGGATTACCGACATACGGAATCACGCGTAAATATTCAGTCGTTGTGACGATATCTGGAATAAGGACAGGAGACGCTGTTTATGTATATGCTTGAACTTAATGTATGCTTAATTCATATCATGTCTCGTGGATTGAATACTGTCAAATAAAACGTATTTTATGTGGACTCGAACCACCTATGGACTTGTCAAATATCTACCATGATTGAAGTTTGGACAGTCTTAACTCCGCATTCGCAACCTTTATTTAAGCACGATTGCTCGACAGAAACCAAGTCACAATAATATAAAAATAAACTCAAGACAGGGCCAGAAAGTATAAACAATACTTTTATGAATAACAGAATTATGAAAAATGACAATAAACAGATTGACCAACTGCCAGAGCAAACCAGTCATAACAAGGTGGACAGTATATTTTGAAAACCTTCTCAATAGACCAGCTCCACAAAACCCCCCGGACATCTAGCCAGCAGAAGAATAGCTACAAATTAACCGTGAAAGACCAACGATGGAAGAAATAAAGAAAGCCATAAAGCTTCTAAGAGTTGGAAAAGCGTCTGGACCTGATGGCATTCCAGCAGAGGCCATCAAACCAGATATCGACACGGCTACAGAGATGTTATATAAATTATAAATTGGTAAAGTCTGGGAAAAGAAAGAGATACCAGCAGAATGGAAGGAAGGATATCTGGTTAAGTTGCCTAAGAAGGGAAATTTACAAGAGTGCACAAATTAAAGAGGAATAATGTTACTATCAGTGCCAGGAAAAGTATTAAACGGGATTATCCTTGAGAGATTAAAAGAGTCCATAGACAAGAAACTGAGAGATGAACAAGCAGGTTTTCGACAAAACAGATCATATACAGACCAGATAGCCACTTCGAGAATAATAGTTGAACAAAGTCTGGAATGGAATTCACCTTTATACATCGGATTTGTGGACTACGAAAAGGCATTTGACAGTGTAGACAGAGAATCACTTTGGACATTGATGAGGCATTATGGAGTTCCCCAGAAGATCATTAATTTAATAAAGGAAACATATGAAGACATGACATGCAGAGTTCTTCACGAAGGACAGCTTACAGAACCGTTTGGGATAAGAACAGGAGTGCGACAGGGATGCCTCTTGTCTCCATTTCTTTTCTTACTAGCAATAGACTGGATTATGAGATCATCGACAACACACAACAGAAATGGAATCCAGTGGACTCTGACTAAGCAGTTGGATGATCTGGATTTTGCTGATGACTTGGCTCTTCTGACAAGTGCCAGTGGAACAAGAGATGAGAAGAAGACGATGGCGATGGATTGGACACACACTGAGGAGACCTGTTGATAGCATTACAAGGCAGTCCTTGTTCTGGAACCCCCAGGGCAAGAGAGGCAGAGGTAGACCAAGAAGCACATGGAGAAGAGAGCTGGAAACAGAGGTGAAAATGATGAGGAGAACGTGGAAAGAACTTGAGATGATGGCACGTGACAGAAGGACTTGGCAAGTGTTTGTTGAAGGCCCATGCTCCTTTGGGAGTGGAGGATTATGAATGAATATAATTTAAAATCTGATTTTGATAGCTTTCATTTCTAGTTTGTCTATCTCGTCAAAGCTAACATCTTTATTTGCTTCTGGAAATGCACCCGGCTCTTTGTAGCGAAAGGTTTTTCTAGTATGATAATAGTGGTAGAGAAGAAGTAGAATCTCTCTCCAGAAAGTATGAAGTTCCAGTGCCCGAGAAGTACACTGGCATCACAAGTGAGTTACAGCTGTGAATACTCTGAGCTGGACAATAGATTTAGGCTTCAGAAGTATAAGTTGCTACTTTCGCTATAGTAACCCTATGTGATAATATAATTAAATTAGAAAAAGTAACTCAAAATTTAACAGTTAAAAATTTAACAAGTCAAATGCGTACAATTTCAGTATTTATTATGTTCATCTATATATTCTTGTAATGAGAAATGGGTGTTGGAAGATGGTGAAATGTATGATTATTTATAGTTACACATTAAAATAAATAATAGAAAAAGTCTTGGATTTATCTTCCACTGAAATTACAAACAAGTTTGTCACAGTATCTCTTTGATATCTCTCGCTAGCTAGTTCTCATCATAGACAGTCGTTTTAGAAACTGCTCACAATGTTTGTTGGATGTATATACATAACTCATCTGATATTAGCCACGTCTGCTCGAGGTTCCTGAGACACACTTGAATAAAAAGACTGTCCTTCAGCCCACCCTATAACTACGGGGGACTAAGGTGTTGAAGATTGGTTGATCTCTAGGCTTCAGTTAGCAGGATCAACGGTCCTCAAGTCTTTTGGTTAAATTCGGTCAGGAATGATCATAAAAACTTGATCATAAAAACCTGGAACAAAAGGTAATAGGTGGCCATGGTGTTCCAACAATCTCACCACCAACTGCTGTTCATGGTGCGACCATGTCTTCAGTGTTTGTATATAAATGAATGAATCATGGTAGTATGTTACAGAGATAGCATGATAAGATAATGTCTACTGTGCAGAATTAACAAAATGCATGAATAAATCACATGTTATGATACATGGGTACGATATAACCTTTGCCTTCCACTCATGGATGCCAAGTCACTTATGTACTTGCTGGTATGTCGTAAGCTTCCAGGCAAGAACTAGCCATGATATATTTGGCTAACCAATTAATGGTTATGCTTCCTGACAATGCCGGTGGAGGTTATCTCTGGTTAGCGTCATTCCCTTTTTATTATATCTGATACAATAAAATCGTAAATAAAATGTAAAATAAAATGATATTAGTCATACCTATCTCTTTAATAAACTTACATACCCTCTTAGGATTAATAAGTTCACGGTGAAACTGTATTGGCTGAATTTAATCTGCCCTGCGTGCAGCGTGAAAAAAGAACTTTTTTTGCAGATGCTGTCTTCCAGTTTCTCACTCTGGCTTCTGGATTTGGTGTGTGTGATTTTCAACGCGCCCCTCTGTCCTTATATTTGGCTATCTCGCCCGTCCGAGAAAGCACCTCCTAAAGTCCCAATAGATTTTCATTTCAGAATAATATCCTTTTGGGTATAATTCATAGTCTATCTCCTTTAGTGAATTATTTTTATTTAATTGTATTCCAACCAGGCGTTCTCTTGTAGTTTTAAATTTAATGTCCAGTAAATGCAAACTTTTAAAGTCGGCCATTCATTCCTATATTCGCTATTTCCTACTTTCAGCAATACCGTCTGGCTAACCGTAATTCACATTTCCGCCGTCTTCAAACTTCAAAGCAAGATCCGCCGAGTGTTATTACTGCGCTGTGTGTGTATGTGTGTCGCGCTACACAACAAAGCAAGAGGTACCAAATCTCGTTACAGAGCCCTCTTCTTTAAAACAGTGCATGCACAGTTAACTTTTTGGTAACTCATGCTGCAGTTTCTCCTTACTTTTCTGTTTCTCTATATCTGCCTTGATAGGATGACGACTTAAAAAATCGGTTCCAAGATTGTCCCGTCCTAGAATGTATCTCACATTGAACGAATATGGAGATAACAGTAAACTCCACCTTAAAAGACGTGAATTTAATTTTTTAGACACTGCTAAAAACATCAGAGGCTGGTGATCGCTTTCCACAATGAAGTGTTTCCCGTAAAGAAAAGGGGCAAATTTATTGATCGACCAGCTGTAGTAATGTTGCTCCGATGCATTTGTTCTACATTCTTTGTGAGATCGGGAAGGGCAAGTATAGGTTGGTTTATTTGTCAGCTTATTTTTCACAACTCTGTATATAAGCCTGTTCCACACTCCGCGGTCCATTGTCATTTTATCCAGCTGGCCTTTTTTGGTTAAGGTCGGTTAATGGCGCGCATCTAAGTGAGTTAAAAATTGGGTATATATTTTCTTGATATAAAACACGCACAGTGAACAACACAAAGGATCTTACATCCCATCTTCTAGTTTGTGGTCTTGGTGCTTTTCTCATTTTCTCTACATTCTTTGGGTCAGGAGACATTTTGCCCTGTAGAGATAGTGATGTGACCTAAAAATTCCAATGTCTCTCACTCCAATTATGACACTTAGTTGGACGTGCTGTCAATCCCGTTTCTCTCCCTAGTCTATCCACTACACAACATGGAGAGTGCTACTACTTTTACTCGAATGTAGTGGTAGCAAATCAGAATAGCATCCATTAAGTTGGTAATATGAGGATTTGTAATGGTCCCAACAATTTCCTCATCATTCTGGAGAAGATACTTGGAGCATTCTTTAAACCAAATGGGAGTACATTGAATTCGTAATGTCCATCCGGTGTACTAAAGGCTAACAGTTTCCTAACTTCTGGTTTCACTGGTATTTGGTAGTATCCCTTGCTTAGATCTACTTTTGAAAAATACCGAGCCTTACTCAATGTAGCAAACAACTGATTGGTGTCAGGTAATGGGTCTACCTGAAATTCAGTGATAGCATTTAGTTTCCTATAGTCAATGCATAACCTGTGTTCACCACTAGGCTTCCTTAATAGCACCACACTTGAGCTGTAGGGAGATTCAGACTTTGAAATAATTTTCTCTTTTAAGAGATAGTCAATCTCATCCTTGAGTGCTTGTCCTTTTGCAAAAGGTATAGGGTATGTCCGCATACAAACTGGTGTAGGGTCAGTAATAGTCATGTCATACTCTAAACGATTAGTACACCCCGGCTTATCTGTGAGTACGTCAGCATGGACTTCTAACACCTCTTGAACCTTTTTCCTCTGCTCAGGAGTTAAATGTTCACTCACATTTACCTGAGCATAACTTTCTGTAGTTGTTAGGGAGTATTCCATGGAGGAAATTGGTTCATCCTGCATTTCTGTTGCAATGGCCAGGGTCATGATATGTGCAACTTCTGATGCTTCCCTGTCATAATACTTTTTAAGAAGGTTGACATGATATACCTTCTCCTTTCCTTTCTTGTCAATCTTATAATTAGTACTGGAAAGTTTTTCCAATATGACGTAGGGACCCTGCCATCCAATTTGCAATTTATTATTGCTGCTGGGCAACAGTAACAGAACTTTTTCTCCCACCTCAAGTTCCCTATCTTTTGCTGTTTTATTGTAGTAAGGATCCTGCTTCCTCCTGGCCTGTCTCAAGTTATCATTGGCCAGTTTCCAACATGTTTTCAAACGAGATGTCAACTCGTTGACGTATTGGTATGAAGAAGTCACGGTTTCTTCTGCTTTTTCATCAGTCCATGTCCGCAGCAATGCTTCCAGTGGACCTTTGATTGGTCGTCCAAACAACAATGTAGCTGGAGCCAATCCTGTGGAGTTATGTGGGACTTCCCTATAGGCAAATAGTGCTGAGGGTCAG
>JAMPIV010021922.1:0-183721 GCA_024509875.1 Oreohelix idahoensis
AACCCCCCCCCCCCCCACACCTCCCCTTTTCCCCCCCCACCAAGGTTGTTCTAATAAAAGTGTTAATTCTGCATATTTACACCAAAACACTGTCATCACAACTTTGACAATAATGTATTTGTACATACAACTAGTAAACGCCAAATCATGGTACGGACACCACAGTTATAAACTAAAAAAAAAATAGTTCTAGTTAGTTTGTAAATGTCCGCTGTTAAAAATTAAAAAAACACTCTCTTCCTGCCTCAGCGGTAACAATTATATTGTGTGTGTGAGTCACCCAAAGGATTTAGTGTTTTTATGGTCTACTCGGTAACACAATGGTATCAGATTAATATTCACGAAAACCTGCGAGCAATTAAACATCATTTCTTTGCGGTTAAATTAGATAACGGGTGGTCACATGAAACCAAAAACCGTGAGTTTGAATATTTGATATGCCACCCCGGTGGCGCACCTCTATGTGATAGGCTTTTTATAAATGGTCCCTCCCTCTGTTCAAATGTAAAAAGTCATTAACTTTTTTTGACCAGAGAATTAATTAATTATTCATAACCGATTTTGGGCGCAATTAAAATTCGTTTTCTTTGTAATGAAAATAATTGATAACGGTTTCCAAACGTTCTGAGTACGTCGCGTGACTAACAAAGCCGTGAACGTGAAGTTTTCGCCCGGAAACAACTTGTACACGCATGCGGCTGCCAGTGCGAAATCTCCAAACCTTTGTCCTTAATCAAGAATTGTTTTAGACATGTCTCATTCTTTAAAAACCAGAACTCGCCAAGTAAAGACCTCTAGTCGTTTTTTTGAAGCTTTTCTCATATCAAACTTCTGGAAAAAAGCAGCCGTTGCAACCACTTCAAACTTACCACCCAAAAACGTATGTTTTCTTTTATATCTTTTATATCTTAAATATCTGTCATGTTCTCTATTTAAAAAATGTACATTGGTTGGTGTGTGTGTTTGTGTCTTTGTTGTTTCGCTAGGAGTATCTTTCTTAACAGTCAGAGACTGCGGAAGAAAAAAAAACTCTACACAAAAAGTTATAAAATGTAAAACTCGGAATATGTGTGTATTCGAGCTGTTTTCCCAGCAACCCTATAATCTGAATATAATTATTATAGGGAGTTTTGCTTGTATTCGTTTGCTCGTTAGGAAACCTAAATTATTTTATTTTCTCGATTAAACTCAATAATATATATCTCTGTTATTTTTATCTGTGTGTGTTTTGTTAGGATGTTAAATTCTTACACGGCAATTTTTAAAGAATGTGTATACGGTTGATTTTCGATAAGTTAAGACTAAACAGACTTATTTTTTATTGTATATACACTAGGAATAAGTCTTGGTTCTGAAAAATTTCCTTAGTTTAAAACTGATCTGCGTTTCTCGCCTATTGTTAAGCAAGTGCTTTGTTCATTATCTGCAAACAGGATGACTGTTGGTGAGTCATCATTGATATTACACCACAACTTGTAATACTTTCTGATCTACAAATTAAACTCGGACGAAATCAAATTATATTTTGGTGTTGAAAAAAAATTGTTCGTGATACTTACAACTTGCAACGGGTGGGTAGATCGATAAATTGATTTGGTTCCAAGTCGCTACAACACGCGCGCAAGAGGGGTATTTCTGTACTTAGAAGCTGATAGTATAAAGAACTTCTCATAGTAACTACAAATAACTAACATATTACTTTGAAAATAAATAAGGACCCGAGTCACTACAAATCGTCATTATAACAAATAGAAAGGGTAAAGTTTATCTCTATCTCTGTTTTAACAAAAATATAAACTCGGATGTTTGTCGTTTTGTTTGTTTCTGTTCGTGTCTTTGTTTTTTTATTTTTTCGGTATTTGTCTTTGTTTGTATCTGTTGTTAGGAAACCTAAATTATTTTATTTTTCTATAAAAATATATACTTGTATTTGTTTGTTTGTTTTCGTTAGGTGTTAAATTCTTACATGTCATTTTTTTAACATGTGTATATGTTTTCTCTAAGTTAAGACTAAACCAACTTATTGTATATGTCTGTTCGTTTCACTAGAAAAAGTCTAAAATATAACCACCAGTTTAAACCTTATCACATATAAAATGATAACACTCAAAAACCACACCTTGGTTTTGTTTCATTGTCCGTTGGTGACTCAGCGATTGCACCACACTTGGAAATCGAACATAATTACAGCTTGTACGAGCCTGGCTGTTGCAAATAATTACAGAACAACAGAGAAGTCGACAATCGATAGTCTTTGATCTCGCGCAATACAAGGCAATAATCATAAAACAAGAATAATTAATTAGGCCAGGTCTCTGCTATAAAAAACGAGACAATAGCAACATTCTGTTTGAGGAGACAAATGTAATTTCGCGTTTTTAATAATTCACGTGCGATCCTGTTTCCTGATGATGAAGTCATAGTTACTACTTTGATCAGTGAACACCTGCACGACTGGGAATAATAATTAACAATCTCTTCTCGTGAAATAAAAACAACTTTGTGTGTTTATCAATATGAGTCATCACTTGTCGCTGTCTGCGGACTTGAAAATAATTTATCTGGAATCACGCAAAGGTGGAATTTTTGCAGCGTGCTTGGGGCATGTCTGATACGTTAACATCGCAGAATAAAGATAAGCCTGGTTATAATGAAGAGTAGGCATGTGTATACCTGTCTGTCTATAAGACTGGTCTTTATTTACCTGTTTATTCTCTCTTTATCTCTCTCTCTTTTTTTCTCAATCTCTCTCTTTCTCTCTCTCTCTCTTTCTCTTTCTCTCTCTCTCTTTCTCTCTCTCTTTCTCTCTCTCTCTCTTTCTCTTTCTCTCTCTCTCTTTCTCTCTCTCTCTTTCTCTCTCTCTCTTTCTCTCTCTCTCTCAGTTTGTTATATTTTTATTTATGTGTGACTAACTTCTTTTTGTTTCTGTTCTCTTCAACAGATGGAGTCAACTCAAATCAAGAGCTTCTGCTATGCCTGCACGAAGTGCAATCGCTCTTTCACGCGTGAGCGTGATCTAACCAGACATTATGAGACAGTGCATGCTGAGCAGCGACACGCCTGCCGTGTCTGTCCTCAAGTTTTCACAGGGCCTGCGGCGCTACAACGACACATCGAGACTGAACATGGACCTGTCGCACCACGTCCAGACACAGTGGTACAAACCACATCAGTGGGACACAGCATAATATGTGTCCGGTGCGGCAAGACCTTCTCCCGCCGTGATGCTCTATCGCGTCACATCAAGACCGTCCATTCTATGACTTTGTTTAGTTGTGAGGTCTGCGGGAAAGCCTTTTCTCGTGCTGATAGGTTGCGGTTCCATCATCTCATCTCAACCCGTAACTCGTCATGGGTCGTAGGGGTGCCATGGTGGAAGCATCAGCAGACAGGGTCCACCATTGCTCTCTATCCTCAGCAATGCGTACAAGTGTGGAAAAAAACTGTGTCCTGCCCATTCTTTGATGTTATCAGCCCAGGATTTTCTTTGCCTTCCTCTTCTCCGTTTACCTTCGACTGTTCCCTGGAGGATCATTTTCGAAAGGGAGTCATGACGAGTTACATGCCCAAACCAGGCAAGCTTTCGACGTTTCACTACTGACAAAAGTGGTTCTTGGTGGCCTGCATAGGTGTTTATCTTCTCTCTAACATAGACATTTGTTTTTTTCTCTTTATAGCAAATGTGCAAAATTCTTCTATAACATTTATGCTCGAAAGCCTGAATCCTTCGCTCCGTATCTGCAGTGAGTGTCTAGCCCTCACACCCATATAAGAGAATAGATAATACAAGTGATTTGTATAATTTGATCTTCACAGGAAAACTGATGTTACTTTTCCAGATCACATTCAGTCTTGTCATGGCAGCTGAGGCCATCTCAAGTTT
The DNA here is from genome assembly GCA_024509875.1 of Oreohelix idahoensis. Classification (NCBI taxonomy): domain Eukaryota; kingdom Metazoa; phylum Mollusca; class Gastropoda; order Stylommatophora; family Oreohelicidae; genus Oreohelix; species Oreohelix idahoensis. Next base: position 3,884 of record JAMPIV010021922.1, read on the forward strand.
TGTCTTGATTTCTTTACTTGATCTCCCATCACTACATATAGTGGACCCGAGATATTTAAAGGTGTTAACTTCTTCTAACGTTTGCCCATTTAACGTAATGTTGGTCGGAACATGTTTCTTATGGCTATTCACCAATATCTTGCTTTCTTCTATATTAATTTCCATCCCATATGTTCTTGTTACTTTCTCCAGTCTAGAGGTAAGGTCTTGAAGTTCTGATTCTGTTCCAGCTATTAGATCGATATCATCAGCAAAACGTAGATTGCAAAGTGGTCGGCCTCCAATTGATATGGTTGTTTTATAATCATAAAGAGCCTCCTGCATAATATGTTCTAGATATATATTAAAGAGCACTGGGGACAGGATACATCCCTGGCGAACTCCTAGAGTTGTTTTGAAAAATTCTCCAACATCATTGCTTGCAAAAACAGCACTGCTTGCGTCCTTGTATAGTGCTTCAATGATATCTATGATGTTGGTATCAAAATTGAATTTTCTCATTATTTGCCATAAGCCTTCATGCCAGACTCGATCGAAGGCTTTTGTGAAATCGATGAAGTTATGGTGTAAATCGTGTTGGTGCTGGATATGTTTTTCGATCAGTAATCTAATCTTGAAGATTTGTTCTGAGGTACTTCTTTTTGGTCTAAAGCCAGCCTGTTCCTCGGACAAGATTTCTTCTGATTTCTGTTTTATTCTGTTCAAAAGTATCCTCAACATCACTTTACTTGGATGACTAATAAGGCTAATGGTTCTGCAGTTCTTGCACATTTTTAGATTTCCTTTCTTTGGAAGCGGTATTATTAATGACTGCGTCCACTCTTTTGGCCACTTTTTTGTGCTCCATATCTTCTGGCAAATTGTCATGATTTTTACTATATCTGGTCCTCCATATTTCAAGAGCTCTGCTGGGATATTATCTACACCCGGTGACTTCCCTCCTTTCAGCGAAGATATAGTTTCTTCCACTTCTTCCCGTAATATTGCTGCATTTCCGAGTTCCCTGTTTTCGCACTTAATGTTGTTTAATATGCTATAGTCAGTGTCGAGTTTACAGTTATATAATTCTTTACAATATTCTGTCCACCTTCTCATTACAGCTGTTTTTTCATTGAGCAGAGCCCTATTGCTATCTTCTATGACAGTTACCCTGGGCTGTTGGGGTTTTGATAGTCTTCTTAATGTGTCAAAAGCTGCCTTGCTGTTACCTTTTATTAGCCCCGTATTAATGGACTCACACTGATCAGCTACCCATTTTTCTTTGGCCTGTTTCATTTTCTTTCTAATATTTTTATTCACCATACTGTATTGCCATGCTGCTTCAGGAACCTATTTCTTAACCTTTTTCATTTCCCGCCGTGTATCACATAACTTCAGAATGTCATCTGTAACCCATGGTTTGTTTATTTTCTTTCTTTTACCAAGTATTTCTGTTGCTGATTCAATGAGCACGTCTTTCATGTTCTCTGTGATTGAGTTGATATCATCCTCCAAAAAGTTGAGAGCTGCGAATTTTTCTCCGACAGTTGCCTCAAAGATTCCCGCGATTTCTGGATCTTTCAGTTTTCTAAATTGAATCTTAACTGAGAACATCTGTTTTGATTATAGTTCTTTTTGAGTTTAAGCTTGAGCGTCATCAATACCATGTTATGATCACTACCAATGTCGGCGCCAGGAAAAGTCCTAGTCTTGGCTTTATTAATACTGGACTTGAATCTTTTGGATACAAGAATAAAATCAATTTCGCCATGTATCTCAGTTTTCGGGGCATGCCACGTTGTTCTTCTTGATAACTTATGAGGAAATAGTGTATTTGCAAGGGTTAGTTTATAGTTGCTGGCAAATTCTAGTAACCTTAGTCCTCGATCGTTGGTTTCTCCTGTCACAAATTTCCCCACTGTGCCAGCCCACTGCGGGTCCACACACTACAAAATCACCAAACTGTCCCTACCCAGCTTTCGTCCTCAACACAGAACCCAGCAGCAGCAGGCACCACAGCACCACCAGCAAACCCACAGACATTACTACCATGTGCCACAACAACAACAGTGAACCCACAGACATTACAACCAGGTGCCGCAGCCTCATCAACAACGACGAATCCGCAGACAGCATAATCATCAGGCACCACAGCAACAACTGTGAACTCACAGATATCAACATCATCTGCTGCAGCAGGCGCCACAGACTCGATGAGAACAGCTTCAAGTTCCAGATTATCTTTATCAGCACCCACTACTTCTTCAACAAGTCCCATGCCATCGTCCTCTTCAAAAGCTGCAGGCCAGACCAAGAAACGACCCATGACCAGTACCCACCAAACCCATATCAAAAAAACCTCGCTTGTCCTCTGACTACGACAGCTTACATGACCTACCAAATGATATCAAAGACAAATATACACAGAATTGGCATGCAATCAAGACACATGCAAACAAACACAAATACCTATCTACATTCACTTTCTTCCATAATATCCAAAGAATAGAATGGCTCTCTCTCTTTTGCTCCCTGTCTTTACACAACAGACAAAACGTTTTAAAATTAACTACAGCCATCACGTAGTTTTGAGAAACAGAGACACAAACGAATTACGCTTCTATCATGCCTCACATAATAATGCTTGTGTTTTAGAACAACCACATCTAGTCAACAACATTACAGATTCCAAGTCTTTTGTCTCAAACTTACACGGCAGCGACATTATCACAAACGCACAAATAAACAAACCCAACACAAAATACTATGTCGAAGCAATCCCAGCCACGTCCTTCTATATCTATCACATTCAAGACTTTCCAATCGGATGCTGCTTACAAGACATTCCCTCCTTCATCACAGATAATAACCACATTAACACATTACAACACGATTCAAACTCCAAACCTTACAGTGATAACTTTTGTTTTTTTTAGATGTTTAGCCGTTTTTAGGGGTGCGCTCGTTAAGGATGCTAGAAAAGCCACGCGCCAGTTCGCAGAACAGTGGTAAACACAGCAGGGACTAGCGTCTCTCATCGATTTTCCCGGGGTTAGTTTAATTGATATTCCCGCGTTAGAAAAATGTTTCAACATAAATATTGATGTTGAAACATTCGTCTTTCCCTATCGAGCTACCTTTGACTACAAGTGCTATTTTGAGAACTTGGTAGAGCCCAGTGGTAGTGCAACTACCTACACAGCTAGACACGTCCCCCTGTCTTGCTCGGTGGCTTCTAACGTCCCCGGTTTTGAAGAGCCTGTGTGTTTTATCACAACGGGTGATCCACAAGACCTGGTGAATAGGATGGCTGATCATCTGACCCAATATGCAGAGGCCTCTTACGAGATTTTGCGCGAGCGTTTTGATGAGGTGTACATCCAACTCGGTGATTTAGAGAGGCTTGGTAATTCAGAGGGGCTCCTTGATAGACTAGATGAGTATTTGCAGGAGCTACCTGTGTTAGGTTTCAATTCGGACAAGTATGACGTGAATGTGATAAAACCGTACCTCATCAAATATTTCCTTGGTGATGATTTCAAATATTTAGTCAAGAGACATAATAATGTTATGTGTATTGCCACTCCCGAGTTAAAGTGTTTAGATATCATCAACTACTTGGCCCCCGGTTTTAGCTATAGCAAGTACTTAGCGGCGTATAAAGTAACAGAAACCAAAGGTTTTTTCTGTTATGAGTATATTACAGATTTAGACAAATTAAACGAAACGGCGCTACAACCCCACTCGGCTTTTTTTCCGCCCTTAAAAACACTAATATTTCTAGCGACGAGTACGCCGAATGCCAGCGCGTTTGGACGATAACCGCATGACCACTTTACGCGATTTCCTGACGTGGTACAACAATAAAGACGTTGTTCCCTTCCTAGCGGCGTTAGAACAGCAGGTTAGTTTTTACGCGGGGTTAGGTGTAGATATGTTCAAAGACGCGATCTCGGTGCCCGGTGTCACGTTAAAATATCTTTTCAAAACCCTCCCGTCAAATGTCTCTTTTTCGTTATGCTCGGAGCGGGAGGCAGATTTGCACAATACGTTGCGCCAAAATATAGTGGGGGAACCCTCCATTATATTTCATAGGCTCCATGAGCAAGGTCAAACGTGCATTAGAGGTGGCAAAATGGCACAATGCATTAAAGGCTTTGATGCCAACGCCCTTTATTTGTGGGCGATAATGCAGAAAATGCCCACTGATTTTCCCGTTAGACGAAACATGGAGGACGGTTTCAGGTACCACAAGCTCCATAAATATACCGTACAGTGCCGTGACTGGTTGAGTTGGGTCTCGCACACGAATAAAGTGGTTTTAAAAAACCCAGTTTAATGGCCGTGAGATGTCGTTGGGTTATAGACACATTAGGGTAGACGTTTGGGACAAAGATTCTCGTACCGCCTACCAGTTCCATGGTTGTTTTTTCCACGGCCACCCTGACTGCCCACTAACCACCGGTCGTGACGTTAACCCAGTCAACAATAAACCTTTGGCTGAGTTGTACGCACAGACGCTGGAGATTTCTGCCTATTTGAAGAACGACTGTGACGTCACCTTGGTTGAAATGTGGGAGTGCGAGTGGCGGGAATTGAAGAAAACCGATCGATCAATCGGTCGCTTTCTGCGTGCCACCTTCCCTACCCATAAACCCTCGTATACCAAATGTCGGTACCCGTTAACAGAAGAAAATATTCTCGCCTCTGTGCTAGACGAAACCTTGTTTGGCCTAGTCGAGTGTGACATTTATGTCCCCGACTCCCTAAAGGAACATTTCTCGGAAATGACACCCATTTTCAAAAATGTCGACGTTACGAGAGATGATATTGGGCCCTTCAAGCGGGAATACGCCGAAAAGCATAAGCTCCTGACTACCCCCAGAAGGACGTTGATCGGGAGTTATGTGGGTAATAAGATTCTGTTGGCAACACCTCTGCTTCGATGGTACCTGACCAAAGGTTTAAAAGTCACCTGTATTTACCAGGTAATTGAATATGCACCTGTGACGTGTTTTAAACAGTTTGGGGACACTGTTTCGAACGTGCGTCGACTAGGTGATACAGATGATGTCTACGCGATAACTAGCGAGACCATGAAACTGTTGGGTAACGCCGCCTATGGTAAAACGTTGACCAATAAGGCGAAGCATGTAGAGGTTTCGTACACGACGGGAGCGGGTACGTCTAAACTAATAAACTCCCCCGGTTTAAAAAAATGACTCTAGTGACTGACGACATATTCGAAGTAGAAAGACTTAAAAAGACAATTAGTTGGGACCTGCCCGCGCAGATAGGATTCTTCGTGTATCAATACTCCAAATTGAGAATGTTAGAGTTTTATTATGACTGTCTAGATAAATTTGTAGATAAGTCAGACTTTCAGTTATGTTAGACAGACACCGACAGCCTTTACTTGGCTCTTAGTTCAGACAACCTAGCGGACGTTGTTAAGCCCGCTATGCGACAGGAATTCTATAGTACCTACCACCAGTGGTTCCCCGCCGAAGTATGTCCCGAACATAGATCCGTTTTCGTCCGGGTTTAGAACACACAAATCCACCGTATACACATACGAACAACACCGAAACGCCCTGTCTTATTTCTACATCAAGAAACAGGTGCATCCCGACAACGTCACTACATCACCCCTCAACATCTAAACTCTCTGTACACACACACTTAGTTACATACACACACCCAACACACAACATCGCACCTCTCTATTTTTACGATGACAATGACGACAATGTGACGACACCCTCAAGGTCTGGCCTGCAGCTGTACCCCGGTGCTATATGTATTATAACCTCTTTGTTATGTAAATATCGTATAATCCAAATCTGTGATCATATACTGTCTTTCCAATATAGTAGCCCTATATGTTATTTGATAAAAAAGCACTGCACAATGTATACTCATATGTGTTATTTGTCAATGATACAATAACACTATATTATAATGTTATTTGAAAAATAAAATATATTAACTAAATTCTTTGTTACCCATGTCTATATAACTGTTGTAATATATGTCTAACTGTTGTAATATATATCTGTCTAAATGTACGTCTAACTGTTGTAAATATATATCGTATAACTGTTGTCTAAATATTGTCTATATATGTAAAATAAACAACACAAAACAACACATCATTAGCGAACTAATATATCGCTATATAAAAAGTCACGCGCCACTACAGCACGCCACCACATTTTCCTTATATAAAAAGTCACGTGCCACCACAGCGCGCCACCACATTTTCCTTATATAAAAGTCACGCGCCACCACAGCGCGCCACCACAATACGGCCTAAGTTGCGCATTGTATACTACTAAGGTATATTATCGTTAGTGATGTTTAGGTGCCAATTGTCTATCATCTTTGTTATGGCTGAGTTGCATGAATGCTTTGGTTTGTTTTGTTTGTTTGTTTGTTTTTTCGCCTCCGCTAATATTCGAGGCGAAATCTCAGGTTATTATTAATGTCTAACCTGACATTGATTTTACGTGAGTATCCCTTTTCTTGTACAGAGACAGGTGTCCCTCGCCATTCAGGAAGATACTCGCCGATTTCGGAGGTACCCATTAGAGCTGGGTCGGCTCAGGAGCCGCCAATCCCTGGTCGACGACACTCCTTCAAATGTTTTCGCCAGGTCTCGAGTTAATCCAGTCCAATTCCCGGTAGACGAAAAATCCTCAAATGCCGTCGCCCGGGTTTGATCCTGACTCACCCGGTCGCCAGAGCGGCGTTGTAACCACTACGCTAGCGCGGCTCCTCTGCTTTGGTCTAAACCCCGACTTACTGCCGATTAGCAGGTCATTATTGACTAGGTGTTGTAGTGTTTTTTGTGGAAGTGTTTTTCCAGTGGTTTGGACAGCGACGATATAACAGAAATGGGCCTAAAGTTACTAAGGTTACTACAATCAGATGAACCTGGTTTGAGAAGTGAGTATATATTAGCACTTTTAAAAGCAGATGGAAAGTAACTCCTTGCGATACATTGATTATATATGTATGTCAGTGAATCACTAATGACTGGTGCGGCAAAGCGCAGTATTCGATTACTGATTCCATCAAGTCCCAATGAATTATTATCTTTAAGGCCAGTAATATAGTTATAAACTTCGATACCTGTTATAAAAGAGATGTCGGGTAGAATTATGTTAGTACATTTGTTCTCGCAGAACGTTGATAATTTGCTTAAGTCACAAGGGGGAGAAGGAATGGTGGATTTTATATTGTTGATGTCTGCCTGAAAATGATTGCTGTAGTCTGTACAAGTAAGTGATGTATTGGGAGTATGTAGGTCTGGAAAATTTCGTTTCTTCACTAAAGTGTTGATTGCCTTCCATATCTCTTTACTGTTTGTTTTACTCTGAACTAAATTTCTAAAGTAGTTTTTCTTTTCTCTGCGAATTAGGGTATTGTACTTTATTTCTTACTGTCCGATATGTAGTTATATCCTTATTTTTATGCGCTCGATCTCTTTGCCTCATAGCGTCAAGAACTTCTTGTGTGATCCATGGAGATTTAATTTGCCTTTTCACGCGAATTTCTTTAGTAGGCGCATGATTATTAAAATACTATAAAATATCGTTGTCCAATATGCGGTGGCGTCATCAGGATCAGGAATTTGAAAAACGTTGGCGAGAGGTGCAGTTCGCAAATCATTCAAAAATAATTCACGGTTGAAATTTTTAAGACTTCTATATTGAAAAGTAATGTGTTAATTTTTTGGAGATTTGTACCCATTTTTTGCCCAAGTGCAACATATGGGATAATGGTCACTCATAGCAATAGTAGGGATGGAGCATTCTATAATGTTTTCTGGACAGGTTACATTGATGTGATCGATCGGTGTGGATGACGGTTTTGTTACTCTGGTAGGTTTGTTGACAATTTGTTTCATGTTATACGATGCTGTGATGTGGTCCATATTTGGTTTGGCTTATGCATTTCGATATTAAAATCACGAAGAAGAATAATTTCATTAACTGTAGAAATTACGTTATCCATCATGTTTGTGAAATCTTCAAACCATGTTGTTCCTACACTGGGATTACGATAAAGATATCCGATTACAATAGGTCTTTGCTTTTGTGGCTTTACCTCTAACCATATGCATTCCATATCTATAGTCTCTAGATCGTTTCTGCGGCGATAACTGAGAGAAGTAGAAATATAAACTGCTAGACCCGTTTCTAATTGTCTACTTGAATCTCGCCGAATTGTTTTAAAACCTCTGAGCGCAATGTCATCGTCGGTTATTTTCTCATTCAGACGACTTTCGGAAAAAACCAAAAACCTGGAAATTTTGGTTAAGAATTTGTGTGAGTTCTGGAATTTTACCTAAAAGATGGTTTACGTTCAAGTGGCTAAGTCGTAAACCAATTGTACTTAGTAATTGTTCATTATTATCTGGCATTTTTATGTGAAAGAAGTTTTACGCTCAAATAGAAAATAAATAAATAATCACGAAGTCGCTATAGAAGTGAGCTTATTAGTAATAGTACATAAATTCACACCTTAATACAACCAATTACAAACAATTAAGATAACTGTACTATGTAAAAATTGTAAGAAAAATGACACACAACAAGCACACCCATCCACACTGTGAAGGTTAACAACAAAGTTAAGCTGCACCAAGAGAATAGACGGGCAGACAAACAAATAGATGCTGAGAATAAATAAATAAAGCATTATCCGACAGTTACTGGAGTTACAGGGACGTTGACTTGTGAAGAGAACAGTCACTGATAATGTTGAGGAGATTGTTGTTGAAAATAAAAGCGAGATGGATTTGGCCGTGAAAGATGATTCATTTGGTAGTAGGTGTTCGCGGGATGTTGAGGTACTGTTGTTGGATGAATGGGATATTGCTGCCAGTAGGACCTCCAAGTGTAAGGTGCGTAGTTCAAGAGGCTTTGCTGATGTAGAGAGTTATGAAAGGTTGGGTGTGCGGGTTGATATGGGAAAACCCGTGATGACAACGATGATGGGTGATCTCTCATTGGTGTCTGGTGCGACAGAGGACGTGGTGAGATTTCAGGAGGTGGACCCTGAGTTGGTTGAATTGAATCACTTACAGATCTTTGAGGATGGAGTGTCTCAGATTGTTGTTGTTGAGGTGGGTCGTCGGTCGTAGAATGTTTCTCAAGGTTGATATTATTGGCTGTTTCCTGAGCATCTGTAGTTCTAATAAGGGGTCTGTCTTGATACTTCTGATTGTGTGACATTGTTGTCTGGCTGGTGCTTGAAGTTTTGGGTATTGATGGAAACTCAAGGTCGTAAATTGCATTAGAGGAGTAGCTGGTTACACTCGTGCGTCGTTTTGAAGGATACTTGGATGCTGATGTGCTGGCTGTGCCTCTGAGGGTGTTGTCTAGATATTTGATGTTTCTCGCCAACATACTAGTTCCTTGATCGGAAAAGGTAATGTCGCCACTATTAAAGATGCTTCTTAGGAGCTCCGGATGTGGCAAGAAACGAGGAGTGTTCTATAAATGTGTGGTGGTGTCTGACGCAACGCTTTTTCAATTTTGTGTTGTTCATCTCAACAGATTTCCTATAATGTGAGCGAAAAGGAGGTATAATAGCTGAAAAACATACCTTTGCATTTGGGAACAGGAACTGGAAGTTAGATGTGATTTGATTTAGCTCTGTTTGTGCAATTTCGTTATGTTTTAGCGCGTCCGACAGACCAATGTGCAGTGACCCTGGCTACATTAAGATCAGTTTCATATCTTTTAAGGAGAGTCAGTAGGGCCTGCGCAGATGCCCAATTTTTGTAGCGAACATTGACCGTGTCTGTTTCTGCTGTTACTAATTTAAATTTTTGAAGGTCCTTCACATTTTGGTCACCAAAGATGAAGTATTTCCTTCTATTTGAAAGACGTGTGTTTGTGTGTGCCGGTGGCAGTGCGTACTGTTTCTTGTGTTTGAACTATGCTGGAATTGTGTGTAGGTTTCTTGCTGTGATGTGAACTGGCTGTCGGCAGTGGGGGCTGCCGATTAGAAATCTGGACAGGGATTCTGCTCACGTCTGCAGGGAATTCCAGAGTGCATAGGTCATGGTCTTCTTTATGGCTCAGTTCAGCTTGTGTCGTATGTTGTACTTTACTGCTGTTGGAATGTCCCTCCGAGCTTGTGTTTGTGTTACACAGTCTGTATTTATTCTTCTGCTGTGTGCTTTCTTTCTGCTGTCGAGTTTAGTTCCTCTCACAGCTATTTTGAGGGACATATGGTCAGCATGGACCTGTTCGTAAGCTCTTTTGAGGCTGTTCAGCTCTGCGTTTAGTTTCTCCATCTCAGACAATATTATTGAAACCAACCTGATTTTGTGACGATTGCATAGGTAGTGTAAGTGGGGATGTTGGTAGACTAGCAAAAGTGCATGATACGTGCTCTGTCTCTGTGATGTCTCTTGTATCAACTAAAACTAGTGACTTCGGATTTGTCTGTGATACCTTTTTACATTCCGTATTGGGTGTTGTGTGTTGTAATATCAGAGGGAACAGTGGAATAAGTGATTGCTAACTTCTTAGAGCTGGAAGCTTTTGCTGGAATGCTATGAACCGGCACATTTGAAGTGATGGCCTCACGACAGACTCCAGCAGTAGTTGATGATTTCCATAAATTTTTCAAGTCCGTGTTAATCCAGTTTTTAAAAGCGCACTCTGCACTTTGTAACATTATTTTATTTGTTGTGTTGTAGAAATGGAGGACAACCTCTGCTGTGGAAATAACATCTTCTACATATGAACCACTAGCGTCAGTCGTAATGCTTCATATTCGATTAATGTTGAAAACGTAAGAATTGCACACTGATTGTTGTTCTTATAAGATATCGTTACAGACGTTGTGTAGGGCGTGTTAGTCTCCAAACTCTTACTTGACTTTTTAACCGCTTTAGTTACATTCAAAATGTAGTCCTTCTGTTTATTACCTTTTGTTTTCGGTCTGTTCGTGGCGATCGAGTGGACGTGAAGCATTGTGAATGCGATCGTTAATGTCCTGACGTATTTAATGGGCGTGGAAAGAGGTAATTTATAGTCGGTCACTGCCTTCTTGCCCCGCTCTTAATGACAGCTTGACTCGCCCACTCACAAGTGAACAGTGACCAATTTCTAAAGCCACGGGTCCGTGACATTTCTTAGGGGGTAATAATACATCCATTACTGTCGTCTACTCCAATTTTCAGTACCATCCGAGTTGAACGTTGCGGCATTCCTACACGAAAGCAACTTTCTGTAATAATAACAACGGAAGATATGCATCATTTTTCATAAAAATCACAGTTCCTTTTCGTATGAACACACTAATATGTATTTTACGATAAAGCCACTAACACTGCGTACACAGTGTTATAAAAATCCATCAAAAATATTTTTTGAAATGCAGTTTAAAAATCAAAATGTAGGACTCCGCAAAAACGCGTCCGCACGCTTCGAACACTCGCGCGAGTGAGCGAGAGAGACAGACAGAGAGAGAGAGAGAGAGAGAGAGAGAGAGAGAGAACGAACGAACGAACGAACTTTATTTTCAAAGGGTTGTGAATTGGGCACGCAGGGCCGTCTGACATTCTGCCCTTCCTTTCTCTCACCTTTCATACTGAATTCATTTATTCCCATATGCATTTTACATATCAATGTCAAGGAATTCAACGTTGCAAAGTAAAATAAAATAGCACACTCATATTAACATTAACTACTTATAAACATGTCATAAAATATGTAGAAAAGTACAAACATCGTCATTAGAACCTACAATTGATATTATAAGAAAAGATAATCTGATTAGGGGGGGCATGTAATCAAAACTAATAAAGTATTCGAAAAGTCTACGATTGTATGAATAGGGACTGAAAGAGAGCGAACGAACTTTATTTTCAAAGTGTTGAGGGAAAGGAACTTAGGCCCGTCTAAGAGAGAGAGAGAGAGAGAGAGAGAGAGAGAGAGAGAGAGAGAGAGAGAGAGAGAGAGAGAGAGAGAGAGAGAGCCAGCGAGAGAGCGAACGAACTTTGTTTTCAAAGTGTTGAGAAATAGGAACATAGGTTCGTCTAAGAGAGAACGAACGAACGAACTTTATTTTCAAAGGGTTGAGAATTGGGCTCACAGGCCCGTCTGACATTCTGCCCTTCCTTTCTCTCGTCTTTTATACTGATTTCATTTATTCTCACATATATTTTACCCATCAATTCAAGGAATTCAACGTTGTAAAGGTAAAATAATAGCATACTCACATTCACAGTATCTAATTATAAACATGAAATAGAATATGTTGAAAAGTACAAACTAAGTATTACCATGAAACAAAATATGTTGAAAAGAATTAACATCATCATTAATACTCGATTTGTTCGGAAAAATAATCACATTAGGGGGGCAGATAACACTGACTAACAAAAAAAAACTTTTTTTTTCTTTCTCTAACATTTCTATGTTTTTCTGGTCAATTTTAATGCGCTGTTTTTAAATCTGCAAACCGTTTTTTCTCTATCAGGTCGGGATCTCTAGAAATACGCAATTGAAGTTTTTTAACAACGCATACAGTATTACAACATCATTCGTACAAGAAGTATAACAGTTATGTAGGCTTGAATTTCTTTGCAGTCGACTTTCGTCGGTGAATGGCATGTGGTACATCGCGATGAAGCATCCAACAATAATCGGCAAGCATGGTCACACTCCACCATCCTTGATAACGTGACTCCATTACGGCGATATCTTGATGGAATCATTCTCCATGTTCATCGCTGAATTCGCCAAGGTTTTCAGGGAAAAAGTCAAGATGCGAATCGAGCAAATGGATTTTGAGGGACATGATACAGCCCATAATTCTGTATGCATCTATGCACTGCTTAACAATATGCAACATAGTCGACAGATTTGTGATTTTCCAGAAAGTTATCGACGATCGATTTGAATGCCATCCATGCGCGAAGTTCACTACCATGTAACAAGTTCTCGAATTGTTTATCTGCAATAACTTTATTAATCTGAGGTCCTACAACGATACTTTCCTTTATCTTTGCATCGCTAACTTGCGGAAACTTTTCTCGAAGATAAGTGAAAGCTTTGCTCGTTTTATCTAACGCTTTTACAAAATTCTTCATGAGCTCCAACTTTATATGTAACAGTGGTAAAATGAAGCTGTCTTTGTTAACTAATGGCTCGCGTATTACATTTTTTATGCCCGAGCTGCATACGATCCCGGATAGGCCACACCTTTCTTGCATAATGTTCCTGTCTGTTGCGGCTGTCCCATTCACATCGGAAGCAACAAAATTTAGTATACCCAGTCTGCATGCCCGTGAGAATTGCAATGACCTTTAGGTCTCCACAAATCCGCCATTGGTAGTCATTGTACTTTATTTTTTCCAAACGTATAGCCATATTGTCATAAGTTTCTTTCATATGAACAGAGTAGGCGACTGGAATTGATGAAAAAAAAATTCTGTTATGCAATAACACGGCTTTTAGACTAGTCTTGGAAGAATCGATGAAAAATCGCCATTCGTTGACTATGTGCTCATGACCGTTTACATCTTTGCAATAGCAAATGTCATCACCCATCTCAAAGTATTGAACAAGTTCTCTGTGTCTATGACGAAATTTAGATATCGGAGTATTGGGCGCTAAAAGATTTCATTCTTTGAGTCGCGAACCGAGTTATTCCGCTTGTCCTTTGGTAAGAGCGAGATCACGTATTAGATCTGAAAGTTCTGAATGGTTAATTAAGTAAACACCATCATTCACCGGTATGTAATCTGAGTCAGAATTAGTTTCTAAAGCAGGTAAACTATCACTTTCTGATGGTTCATTTACGTCCAACGGATATTGTTCTGGTGGTACTTGGATCGGACACGTGATTGGATCATGAGGCACTGGTTTCGAAACCGATTCAATATTTGGATAAACCACAGACTTTCTAGTTTTAAAAGTGAAACCATGGATATTTGTCAAGCAGAAGTAACAATCAGTAGTGTGATTTGTATGTTCACGCCATATTACTGGCACTCCAAAAGGCATCGACTTATGCTTCGGCGATTTTCGTAACCAACCTGCCAATGTATCGAACAAACTGCATTTGGCTTTCAAGATTTATTTGCATCATCAACTTTCGAATCGAAATAAAGTTCATATGCTTTCTTTAGTAATGGTGTAAAGTTTTTCTGGTCAACACGATCGGTAAAATATCCGCACACGTAACAGAACAGATCAGCCGAATTTCTACAACTTCTAGAAGCCATATTTTGCTCAGAATTATTTCAAAATACAGTAACTATTTGAAAAATCGCGTAACATATGTCATGCATCTTTTAGCAGTATAAAAAGTAAAATTATGTTGCTTTTTATTAATTTTTAATAAGCTATATAGTAAAAATGAAACGGAGCAAATAACGGTTTCCCAAAAATATATTTATTCACAAATATCTTAAGAACCCGACGTGATAGAGATAAACGGATTTCAGATTTGAAATCAGCGCAAGAAACTGACCTAAGAACACTTATTCTAATATAAGAAAGAAAAATGTTGTTTGTCAGTGTAATCAGAACTCATAAAGTATTCGAAAAGTTTACGATTGTATGAATAGGGACTGAGGTTGTTATGTTTTAGATAATGTGGAAGATAGTTCCAAAGATGAGCAGCAGAGTAAGCTAAGCTTTTCTTGAATAAGTCAAGCCTAGGCTTGGGCACTTGTATTTTGTTAAGGCGTTGACTGCGTCTTTCATTGTATTTGAACATTGGCCACAGATATGTTGGAGCATTCTGTGACAGGATTTTTTGAACAAATTTAGCTTTGTTGAACAGAAAGCGCTTTCTTAGAGGCAGTATTTTGAGATCTTTATATAGATCTACACACTGTGTTTGGCAGTTGTCAGAAACTAGACGCACTGCACGCTTTTGTAGTGAATGGAGTCTTTTTGTGTTGGACATAGAGCAACCATCCCAGATTGTGGAGCAATAGTCAAGGTTTGTTTGTATGTGAGATATATAGAACAATTCTCGTGCATCTTCATCTAGGAAATGTTTGATTTTAGCTAACTGGTAAACTTTCTGTGCCGTTTGCTTGGTCAGTGCATGAACATGTGAGTTCCAATTTAGATGCTGGTCAACGACTATTCCTAGAGTTTTATGTTCATTAACGTTTCCAATTGGTGAGGTACCAATATAGATCTGAAGTGTTGTTTTCTCAGAATTTTGTAATTTTTGTCTAGTTGATATTAACATGCACTTTGTTTTAATTATATTAATTAGCATGCGATTTCCGATGCTCCACTTAATCAGATTGTCTGTATCTTTTTGTAACGATAGTTCGAGTGTGTTGCAACTTGTATCACTTGTGTAAATAGTACAGTCATCAGCAAATAGGTCACAGGATGCGTGCTCGACGTGTAGTGGAAGGTCATTAATGTATATGGCAAAAAGTAGAGGCCCAAGAACAGAGCCCTGAGGAACGCCGGTATTTATTACGGGTGGGTTTGAGCAAGAGTTATTGTAAGAAACTACATGTTTTCTGTCTGACAGGAATAATTTAATTATCGTCACTAGTTGTAGGTTTACTTTTGATGTTTCTAGTTTTCTAATTAAAATAGCGTGATCTATCATATCAAATGCTTTTTTAAAGTCTACAAAAACTGCCCCACATATGTTATCGTTATTAATATTTAAGTGCCAGTTGTCAATCATCTTAGTTAGAGCTGTGTGACATGAATGTTTAGGTCTAAACCCTGACTGACTATCAATTAGCAAGCCATTGTTAACTAGGTGTTGTAGTGTTATTTTATGTATGTGTTTTTCTAGTGGTTTGGATAGCGATGATATTAAGGAGATTGGCCTATAGTTACCAAGGTTATTATTTTCGGAAGAGCCAGGTTTTAAGAGAGGATATACCTTAGCGACTTTAAAATGCCACGGAAAGTAACTCCGTGCGATACATTGATTGTATATATATGTAAGCGAATCACTAATAGCTGGAGCCGCATAACGCAGTATTCGATTACTGACTCCGTCAAGTGCTGATGAGTTATTATCTTTAAGTCCTAGAAGATAGTTATACACTTCATTAACTGTCATAAACGGAATGTTGGATGGGATTGTGTTGGAACATTTGTTCTCAAAAAATACTGACAGCCTGCCTAAGTCACAAGGTGAATTTGGTATTGTAGATTTAAGACTGTTTATTTCTGCCTGAAGATAATTGCTGAAGTCTGTGGAAGTAAATGAAGTATTAGGAGTGGACGAGACTGACAGATTTCGCTTGTTCGCTAAGGTATTGATTGCTTTCCATATATCTTTACTGTTTGTTTTGTTCTGAACCAAATTTTTAAAGTAATTTTTTTTTCTCTACGAATTAAATATTGCACGTTGTTCCTCTGTGCTCTGTATATGTTAAAGTCCTTGTTTTTGTGAGCTTGATCTCTCTGCCTCATGGCGTCTAGCACTGCTTGTGTGATCCAAGTAGATTTGACCTGTCGTTTCACACGAACTTCTTTAGTTGGTGCGTGGTTATCAAACACACAAAGAAAGATACGTATCCAATGGGCAATGGCGTCATCGGGATCAGAAAGCTGGTAAACACTGGCAAGAGGTGCGGTTCGCAAATCATGTAAAAATAGTTCACGGTTGAAATTTTTAAAACTTCTAAATTTAATACTGATATGTTTATTTCTTGGAGCTTTATATTTATTCTTTGACCACGTGCAACATATAGGATAGTGGTCCCTCATCGCGACGAATTAAAAAAGTAAATAAAATACAATAAAATAAAATCTTGCAAATTATGAAAAAACTGTCGGAGGCCTGTAGCCAATGAAATTAGAGTGTTTTGAGAAAGTAACAAAGTACTTATTACTTTATGCGTCACAGTAATCAACTAATTTTTCAAGAGAGATACGGCTTTGGTCGCAGGGATTAAGTCAATAAAAATAAAATAAAATATAAAAAAATAAAAAATAAAAAATGAGTGGATTCATCATCAATATTGGATGTCTCTGTCAGGTAAATAGTAGGGCCCGCGTTGCACAGACATCATTAGTGCTTGGCTGAGTGACGCAGGACTGAATTGCATCAGGTAGCCAAGTTCTGGGTTCCACTGAGCACGACCAGGAAGGCTACGGGAGGAAGCATGACGACTGTAGATTTCGTCTGTAATGGTTCCAACACTTGTAGGAGATTTTTGAGTCTGGGACATTGTGGCACTGCTTGTTGAACTGTCATATAATGTTTTTGTGAGGGGCTGTCTTATAGGTAATGGAGGAAACATAACATCGTAACGTTCGGCTTCCTGGCTGTATGTGGCGTTCTGTTTGTTGTTAGGTAATTTGTTGGTTACGGGAGCACTTCTTTGAGGGACGGGTAAGGTGTGTTGTGCATTTTCATGAAGGGCTGATCTCATGGTAGATCGGTTTGTGTTCTTTGTGTCTGGTGGGTTGTCGTGTTGCGTTCGCTGCGGGTACTTGATGTTTTTTGCTAGGATGCTGCTACCTAGTTTTGATGAATGTATTTGATCTATGTAAAGGCGTTTCTTTGGTGCTCCAGAGTTGCTTGTGAAGAAAGGAGGGTTGTTGATATAGCCAATGTTGTTGTGTTCACAATAGCTCTGGAGTGTCTTGTTGTTGGTGTCGGCTATGCGACGTTGGAAGCCATAGCAAGGTGGAATAATGGATGACATAAAAATGGAGGTGTTAGGAAATTTTTGTTTTATTGTAGTGGTCAGTTTGGAAATCGCCGAAGGGCTAACGCTGTGTCCATTCATTATGTCGTTGATCCCTACATGTACTGTTGTTCTTGTAATGTTATGATGTATGTCGAACCTATTAATTCTATCAATTAATCTTTCAGTTCCAGCTCCAGGTATCGCTAAAACTGAGACAGTTTCCTCTTTAGTAGCAGACATCCGATCATTGTATATGCCTTTTAGGAGAGAGTCGCCAATTATAACGTGTGTTGCTTTACTACATGGTTGTTGACTCGGTTTCCGTTTTGATTCTTGCTGTCGCCATTAATTTTCCTGGTGTGAATCGTCCTGAATAGTCTGGGTGTTTTCATCGGGTGATTGTGGTGTCAGTATCTGATCTGGTAGCGGCGTTAATGCCTGTTCATATTGTACTGAACTCTGGTTAAGGGCGGTAAACCTGTTGCTTACTTTTACACTAATAGGGTAAGCTTCGTGCGCACGTGTATCCTCAACCTTTTTGGTGTTACATTGGTGCTGCTTGCAGCGTTCTTTTGTTATATGTTCTTTGGGGGGATCTCCAGAAGCTTCAGGTACTATAAGAGGATGTTCCGAGTGCTTTGTTTTATAAATAGAAAAATCGCTTCGTAGTTGCTCAACGACGTGTTTAATATTGGAATTATCTTCTCTCAGATGCAGTATTTCCTTTTTGAGTAGTTCGTTTTCTGCGCTGATCGATTTATAGACATTAGTCGTCAGATCGGCAATTAGTGTTCGAAGGGTGTCCTCCATTTTGAGCATCAGCTCCTGGCAGCACTGCGCATTTATCATGTGAGTGACTTCTGGGTGATTTTCACGTGATAATGTTTCATCTGTGTGTGTGCTAGTTTCTTTAGGGCCCATTGGATATTCTATGGTCAGCACAGGTTGAGAAGATTGAGTATTTGCTACTGTGTCGCTCATTGGAAAGTCGCGTGCTGCGGGAGGCAAAGTGGATGTATTTGAAGGAGAGTGTATGCTAGAGTTAATGTTGATGATTTCGCTGTCAGCAGATGAGACGCTGGCGGCTGATGATGTGATATCTATTGCGAGCTGGGGTAAACATATTGTCGAGTCCAATTTTGTGGTACAAATTATGTTTTGTGCAGGCTCATTTAAACTGACAAAGTCCGTTTCCAGCCATGACTCAATAACAGTGGCAGTTCCTTGTACCATTATCTTGTTTTTTGTATGATAAAGGTGCACAAATAGTAGTGGTGTTGTGATGAAATCTTCTACAAAGGCACCTTGTTTATCTGCTCTCGTCTCGACATGGTCATTCTGGTAGTATTTGGTACACGTTGTTCGAAATGCCTCATAATGAAATGTATTGTGGAAAAGTACAGTAGCACATTTACCGTCATTTGCTATTTTAAAGGTTGAATCCGACTCTTTGTTAAATCCCTGAAGTTTAACGCGAAGTGCCCTGTTTTGGTCTAGGGTGTAATTTTTGATCGTGGGCGGGCGCAATCTACAGTCCCTAGCGGCTTTTATTACCTGCGAGCCGTGGCCGATCTCTAAGCGTGACATGTTTACATGCCCACTGGGATTAATTGCCAGTGAAATACATTAGTCCACTGGAAACCTTATCTGTTTAAGAGGGGTTGGTAGCCAAGAAAATACACTGGCCGACCTTCCCTTCTTTACAGGGGTCAGTAACGAGTCACGTGGTCATTGTTAATAGCATTGTAGAAGGCATTTGCAGTTATCAAAAGGAAATGAATAGTTAATAAATTCCTGGTATTTTTTAAATACCATCTGTTAAATCAACACAATGTCATTTTCACAAAATTCACAATCCAAAAAGAAATGCACCGATATAAAAATCCTTGAAATATAATTTGAAATGCCTGTGTCAAAAATTATAAATGTGAGACACGACCCACACACGTCTGCTCAGTTGAGAGAGAGAGAGCACAATACTATCCTATCAGATGTCTTCCTCATGACCTGGTTCCATTCTGGGTCTCCGTCCATCAGAGATTGACTGTTGTTGTGCTCCCAGCGGAACTTGGGTCGTCCTGGATGTCTGGATCCCTGGCTCTTAGTTTATCATACTTGTCGTGGTATCCGACTTCTCCCATTCTGCAGACATGGCCAAACCATCTTAGGTGGAACTGTTCTACTTAAGTCTGCAAGTGTTGGGTTTTTCGGGCCTTGACGTCTGATTGCAGGCCATGTCTCTTCTTGTTTCTACAACCACCTTCCTCAGGTACTTCCTTTCTGAGGTTTGGATATGGCTTTTGTGGTTATAGTCAAACCTATGACTCGCATCCATACGTCAAGACTGGGACATAGGTGGAGTTGTATACAGACATCTTTGTCTTCTTGCCAACCTATCTTTTATTGAGGAATTCTTGATTTACGGCATGAAAGTCTCCCAACTGCTGCTCTTTGAGTAGCCAAATCCTCTTTAATGCCTCCTATCCAGTCGATGAAGACTCCGAGATATTTAAAGTAGTTGACCTGCACTATCATCTGATCTCCCAGCTTAATCTGATGCTTTCTTTATTCTCGTGATATCACGATGTTTTTTTCCAAAAGACAACAGTAATCATTGTTAAGATGTTCACATGCAAACTGGATAAAATGAGCTCGCCAAGTCTAACAAGGAGTTTAATCATTTTAATGAAAAACGTTTTACAAGATGCTGTGCACTTGTCGAACACTAATTCGTGCTTAGCTATAACTTAATCACCCCATGAGCTAATTTATTTTGTTCCTACAGAAAAGCATGCGGAATTGATTTCTGTATTTACTGCTCATGTTATAGTAAATAAAAATATTCACAGAAGAGTTTATACCCTCCATTACATAGCTAAAGCCAGCTATCACCATTCCTATATTAAGAAGTTTTCCTTGCAATGACAGCGTGGGCACAAATGCGACTGCTAACCACACGATACTAATGGGAATAAAGCAAACGATAAATAAAGTGGAAATCATCACAACCATTTTCGCCGCCTTCTGGTTACGGCTGGTAACTCTGTCAACCTGTGCAGGAATGTTAATCTTCTGTCTCCATTTCGTTTTGCTGTGTAGCTTAATCGACAGTATTATTGTACATACAAGGATGACCATAAAGGTTGCCCAAGGAATAGCAAAGTTGTTGGTAATAAAAGAAATCTTTTCCACATTTTCTCGACCTTCCATGAACACAATACCAAAAATAGTTTTGTTTCTTACTGTAGAAAACTTCATGTCCAATTTGTTGACAGTGTAGACTGGGGCAGCACTGCAGAAGAAGACGATGAAGATACAGACGATGATGACAGTGACTCGATGTGGAGTAACGATACTTTTTATCTGCATAAATAGAAAAAAAACCAACATTCTGGAATATTTTATTTTGTCCGCATTTGAATATAAGTAGAAGGAATAAAAATAAAATAAATGAAAAAGACCAAAAAACAGGCAAAACATCTATCATAAACTATGATAGTGCTAGTGATGTCACATTTAGCGTCAATGTTAAAGCTTTAATGAACACAAATGGTTACGTTACAATACCTGCACGATTTATATAGTAAACATATTTGCCGGTTATACGATGAACGAAGACCTCTAGATTGATGAGATGCAACTTCTAAATATATTAGCATGGAGATCGTGAAAAAAGATGAATAGGTAAAATTAAATAGATTACGTGAATGTTTTTCACAGATTACAGACTGCGTCGAATAAAAAAGATTGAAATGTTGCTACAAGAATGCCAATGTGGAGCTGATGACAAGAACCTAACAAATGCCAGTAAACATGGGATGAGAAGAAGACACTGAAGATAGATAGGACACACATTGAGGAATACTGTTGATAGCCTTACGAGGCAGTTCTTTTACTGGATTCCTCAGGATAAGAGAGTTAGAGGAAGATCAAGAAACATTCCAAGAAGACAGATATGAAAGACAGACGGGAAAGACCTGAAAGTCCTCGTGAAACAGAAGGACTTGTCGTAAATTTGATGAAGACACATGGTCCTTTGAAAGATGAATGGTAATTATGACGAGTAAGATGCATGTTTAATTGGAATGTACTTTTCTCTGTTACAGGCATCATGAAACGGTGCTTAAGTTGCCTGTTAACACCAACCTGTAAAGGTGCAGTAATACACAAACATCTCTCTGTGGTAATCATGGCTGTGATACAACTGCTCACTCGGTTGAAAGCTAAATGTGGCATAACTGATGTCAGGTACGTGACTTCTACGGGATCGAAAGGCAAATCTGCTGCGATGACTGCAGGGGTAACGCTGATGCATGTCCAAATCATCGTACCTGGCATACGCTGTTGAAGACCTATGCTACTTGGGGTTCCATTTTAAGATTTAAGTATTACTCAATCTGATAAAAAAAAAGCAATGCCTATCTAATATACTGAAGCACATTAAAAACGCACCACCTGTATAATCCAGGAACAGAGTGTGAAATGTAAATATAAGTGTTTACAAGTTTACATATTTGGAATCTTTATTCATTTTCCTATGAATCCATGCTGGTCATTAATTTGTACATTTGATTGTTATGAAATTCATTGCATTCTGTGCAGGCAAGGGAGAAAACAAAAATGCAACTAATAAAAAAGTTCATTTAAACTATCCTCAGTATCTGGTATGTCCACCGTGTGCTTGCAAACAAGCTTGGCAGCGGCTCCGCATGGAACGCACAAGTCTCTGAAGGAAATTGCGGAAAATCAAGTCCTATTCATGTGTAAGAGCAGCTTCGAGCTGTTGCAGATTAGCTGGAGAACCTTGCCTGAACTCTGCGTCCAAGCTCGTCCCACAGATGTTGTATAGGGGACATGTCTGGTGATAGGGCAGGCCAATCAATCGTCACAATGTTCTGCTGCTGTAGATATTGCTGCGTAATGCATGCGGTGTGCGCACGTGCGTTATCCTGCTGGAGAAGCTGCAAGTCTGGATAATTTGTGAACGCAGGAGCAACCAATGCATCCAGAACCTCATCTCGATATGTCACAGCATTAACATTTCCACGGAAGACGTGAAGAGGCAAGCGATGGTGAAAACTGAATCCTCCCCAAATGTGAATACTGCCACCTCCAAATCGGTTGTGCTGACGAACACAGCAATCTGCAAAGCGCTCTCCCCACCGTCGCCAAATCCGCATACGTCCATCAGCAAAGGATATGTTGAATCTGCTCTCGTCTGTGAATAGGACAGCATTCCACTGCAGCCTAGTCCATCTGACATGTTGCTCTACCCATTGCAGGCGCTGCTGACGATGTCTGTGAGTCAAGTTTGGCCCAACACAAGGTCATCTTGCAGTAAGGCCTGTATCTCTGAGTCGTCGAATGACTGTCAATCGAGAGACTTGCCAACGTCTACCCACTATTGCTCTTGCTGTTTGACTTGCCGGGAGAGAACGATTACTTATGTGACTCAGCACAATATGACGATCTTGCGCAGGGGAAGTAACTCGTGGTTGGCCACTCCGAAGTCTATCCCAGGCACTGCCAGTGGTTCCGTAACGTTCATTGAGACGTACAATAGCGCTGTGGTGGCAATTCATCCTTCTAGCAATGGCCCGCGAGCTCATTCCGGTCTCCAACATACCAATGGCTCGTTGGCGGTCGTTTTCAGATAGTCGAGGCATTGCAAGCACATGTACTGGGTGTTTTGTCTCAATGGCCTTTTTATACCGAGTATACTGCCACAACGCGTACATATTTTCAGGGTCATAGCTGTTGGGAATCGTGTTGCACGTGTAACTTTCATTGTTTTCATATAGTCTGTACTCAAAGCCGTGGGTTGAATCATGCACTTTCCATTCCAGCAGCCATTTGCTCTCTACCTCATGACAAACACGGGGAAAATCCATTCCCACACTTTTTTTTCCAGCTTCTTGGCATCAGTATATATAATAGGGGTGCGTTTTTAATGGGCTTCAGTATATATATATATATATATATATATATATATATATATATATATATATATATGTGTGTGTGTGTGTGTGTGTGTGTGTGTGTGTGTGTGTGTGTGTGTGTGTGTGTGTGTGTGTGTGTGTGTGTGTGTGTGTGTGTGTGGCAAATTTGGTCAAAGCAAGATAACCATTGTTAGGAAATTGATGTCATTAAAGAGAGTTACATATCTCTTATATTTAACCAGAAAACATTAAATAAATGAATTATGTCCTTCAGAAATGATGTGAGACCTGAGAAGTTAGAAGCACTGTATATTTGTCATGACCAAGCTATGGTTCCAAGGACACTGAAAAGACACCTTTACACAAAGCACTCATATTTATGCGAGAAATTTTAATATTTTAAAAAGCACATAGCTTATCAAACACTCCAGGCTAAACAATGGACCAAAATCACAACTATTTCTGACAAAGCTCAAGAAGCAAGCTATGCCGTTGCCGAAATCATGGCAAAAAGAAAAAAAAAGATGAAATCACACACAATTGCTGAGCCAGTAAGTTCACTAACATGCTGTAAATTGTAAATATTAATTTTGGCAAGAAATATTGTTGCGTGCATATTTTGACGCACATATTACAAAAATCGATATGGCTATTTAATATGGGAAAAATATAGACATTCATTCATTTGTGTATGAGAATGCTGTCTATGGGGAAAGCGAGATAATCCATGTTTGATTCACACTTTTGATTATAGGAGTAATCGTTCTTGATATTGATCCGGCGCACGGATATTGCTCTTATATTTGTACTTATTTTTAGGGCCAGAAAATAGATTAATTTGCTTATTATGTTTATGGCCTGAATTCATATGTATTACATATTATTAGTACAAGTAGAATCAGTCCTATATTGTATATTTTGGATGGGTAGGCGGGACTAGATTCTTATTATTCCGGTCTAGCGGAAGTATGAGTTGTCTTGACACGTCGTGATGAGTTCCGATGTACCGTGATAATGGCGGGTACGCACTTTTCAAAGGGCTGGTAGATTCTTAAGGAAATATGATTCATGAAGTGGTTTTCTTCTAAAGGAGATGGTATCTCTACTATAGTTTATGTTAGAGACTCTCCTAAGGTACGGTACAATGTATAATTCGGACTCCATGTATTGCCAGACCCTATTTTGATGATCTCATGTCGATTCGACCTAGATGGAACATTGTGCTTCGTATCGCTAGGGTCGTGTTTTGTATCGACGAAGATGACAGACTTTCCTACAGCGGTTATTGCTACGTGAATTAACCAGATCACCGTAGAGCTGTATGGAAACATTTATGAAATCATTTATATATCCATTATAAATTAACTCTGGCTTATATTCTCCTTCCTATGAATGAGTGAACGACAACTCAGGGAGGCGGCCATGTTAGATTTCGGTCATCATATGTTTTGATCACTGCCAAGAGAACAGATTATTTATCCTATTATCGGACAGTGACAGGGAGATCTCAATCTTGCTAGAAACCCCCCCTTTCGTGGTTTCATGATATATACTACAAAACTATGGACGTCAAGTAACTTTAGTTATTTACCGATCTGCCTTCACTGACGCGTTTAGTCAGATAGGGGATGCGGCCATAATGTATCATGACATTGAACTTTTGATGTACTGCCCATTATTTCTGAATGTGTCATGACTTCAGATCTGCTATGTATACCTACAAGTTGATATGTCAACATACCATGATGTACTCGTATGTCCCAGTGTGTACGTCTGAATAAATTGAGTAAACAAAGATTCCAGCAGTCTGCATTGGTGCCTTGTAGACACAAGTGTATGAGTGGTTATATTGGTCAGCACACAAACAGTACACCATTCGCGGTATCACACTCTACACTTCTACTCCATACATACACCATCCTGCGTCGGTTGAAGTGACCAAGTTTATGGCCTGCTTCCCCTGGAGCCTTTGCCTTCCCTAACTCAGGACTAGGGTGAGTTACCCATTTACAGCTGGGTAGACTGGAGCATGCCTGATCTCAACAACACACCACTCTTCCTTACAGAGCATACAGACTGACACTTTACAGAGTGGGAAATAAACAAATAAGAAGAAAGACACTTTTACAGTGGCGAGCCAGATTCCTGGGTCCAGCTTACGCAGTTTTGTGTTGAGAATCACAGTTTACAGCTGAAAGAACATTTGTTTGACCACATAAACACCAGTAGGACAGCTATACAGTCGATGTCAGCTTGACCTGTATTACCGATAGGATGCTGTATCTAGGTCAGCGCTTGTTGACAGTTTTTCGCTGTACAGACAGTATTACACAGGACAGTGGTATCAAGTGTAGAAAATATCTGGAGCAGTATTGTTGACATTTCTCAACGTACAGAAGAATCACAGTGTTGTTGAACATAAAGTGCATAGTTCATCGTTGGATCTTCATATGCTCAAAAGAGAAAAAATTGACAGTGTAATAGTTTAGAATTAAATCTATTACTCAATAAAGTGGCAAGTTATTAGAATTAAAATAAACTGTGCCTGCTTTACAACACCATACCTGCAACACATTCCATTCATGACATAAATTATATTGTATGCTATATGCTATTTATGCTTACATGTTATTTGTTTATATGTGTAGGTGTTTATATGTTGCGGGCCTGGATGGGAGGTGACTAGAACAGGAAATACCGAGTGATATTGGTCTTGTTCTGGCGTTCGATAGGGAGCAATTTCTTAATTGAAATTTGCATGCAACATAGTTTGCAAATATTTGGTTAGTTGTGACGACTGTTTCATATTTGTATTTGTAACATTTTTTCTGTTCTTTATTTTTGTTTGATTTGTTTGTATAATTGTAGGTCTCATCTTTCCTTTCATTTCAGTTTTTTACACCCTTATGTTTATACACTGTGGCGTTATTTGTCTTGTTATATTACTGCAGTTATCATCACGGTTTCTGTGATCATTTTTTTTCATTTCTCCTATTTAATTTAATTTGATCTCTGCAAATGTGTTCATATTGTCTTTTCTTGTTTGTCCTTTGTAATGTCTTTAGTTGACATATGACATAGGAGTTATAGTGGTATACACTGATAGTATAGTACAGATCAGTACTTTATGATTATTTTCCACAGGTACCCAAGTGATCTTTGATTACATTGAGATATACAAGACCTTTGTAAGGCTTGTCTCCCACAGTATTTGAGATACAGTTATTGTTGTCCATAGGTACTCAAGTTATCATTGGTTATTATAAACCATACAAGTTTGGACTAAGACTAAGTCTATGGTATAGACTTGTCTCCCATTAACGTGAAAGATGAGTTTGAATTAGAGAAATTAAAATTGACATGTATGAGTAATGTTAATCAGGCATCTGGTGGTAATGGTAAACCCTTTGTGTACAAGGTCAAGGTACCAGCGTTTAACCCTACCAGTGATGAAATAACATTTTGGCTTTCTAGATTTGAACGGGCTTGTCGATCTCATAATGTTGACAAATCACAGTATGTGAATCAGTTGTCTGAAAATCTAAAAGGGGAGTCTCTGAGTAAGTTATATTTTGTTGAAGAGGCCGACAAAGATAATTATGATGCTGTTAGGGCAGCTTTGATAAAGAGATATCAGCTGTCTGAGGAAGGTTATCGTCTTTTGTTTAAAACAATGAGACCTGAGGTAGGTGTAGAATTCTCAGAATTCATCTCAAAAGCACGAATTACACTTTCACGATGGATTGAATTATCCAAAACAGAGAAAACATTTGATGGTCTTACGGATTTATTGCTAAGAGACAAGGTCATGTCTTCTGTAAATAAATCATTCCTAGAGTTCTTACATGAGCGTAAACCTAGTACAATAAAGCAAATGGAAGAATATTGTGACCAGTATGCCACGGCACACCCTGACATGATTCTTAGTAACTCTAACATTAAAGAGAGTATGCCAGTTGCTTCGGCAACAGAATATAATCAGAATTACTCACACAAATTCCAAGGAGCTAAAAATAAAATTGATAAAAAAGTTAATTGGAATAAATATCAAAACCAAGATAACCACTCAAATCAGAGTTCTTCTTCGAAGAACTGGAATCGAGCTGATAGTCCTCGACACGCGAGAGGTACCCATAATGTTAGAAATTCTCGAAAGGGAGTAGCTATAGGAACTACCCAAGTGCTTCATGGAGACAAAAGAAACAATATTACAGGGATACTCAATATAATGAGCGTGATGATTATGATCATGAATATTATGATTCAAACCCAAATAGGGGTTATAACAGAGGCAATAATAATTATAGAGACAATGATAAACCGAGGTAGATCACAACACAAAAGACATGGTAAATCGTATTACCAGGCTAACTCTGCACAACAGGAGTTCCACGACACGGATAATCAGAATAATGATAAAAAAGACTCCAATAGTGTAGCAAATTCCGCTTTCGATTTTGCTAGAGCATCTGAGTGTTCGCAATGCAAAACATATTCGATCCAACCACAGTTTCTACTTTAAGCTGCGGTCACCCGCTTCCCGCTCTCCATGCGTCAATCGCGCATAATGGAAGGGGTGCTCTTGTCTTTAATAGGGGCCTAATAGATGGTACTCCGGTATCAATTCTTTTCGATTCGGGGTGCACTACCATTGGAGTGAGGCAATCACTCGTAAATCCTTCTCGAGCTACAGGCAATATAGTCAAATGTGTAACATTTGGTGGCACATTGGAGAAGTACTCCACTGCCATTATCAATATTGCTACGCCTTTCTTTACAGGAGAGGTGCAAGCATGTCTCTTGCCGAATCCGATCGCTGATCTTATCATCGGTCGCATTCATGGAGTGAAAGAATGCACTCCACAGCAAATTTCTAATTGGGAAAATGTTAATATGCAATCTGCTAATGCAGTAATCACTAGGGCTCAAGCTCTTAATATGCCACAATCTTCACATTCTGAAGATAATGATGCGCAGATCCAAGATGATCCCTTGGAGATTTCCCACGATTCCTTTATCAAACAGCAGGAAGATGATCCTACTCTAAAGAAATTCTTTACTCTGGCAACAAAAGGTGATCCGAATAAGGATACAAATCGTAAATCTTGGATTACGATGAAGAATGGCGTACTTGTACGTATGGTACAAGACTCCGCTAAGTCCATTCATTCTCAAATCCTTGTGCCTAAAAATATGAGAGTTAAAATCTTACAGCACGCTCATGATTCGCAGTGTGCTGGACATATGGGTTTTTTTTCCCGTACTAAAGCTAGAGTTCTTCAATCTTTCTTTTGGCCTGCTGTGAATAAGGACATACGAATCTATTGTCGATCTTGTAAAGTATGTCAAGAGATTAAATCCAGAGGTCCACGCCATGATGCACCTATTCAGGCTGCAGACATTCCCATTCGGCCATTTCAAAAAATGGCGATAGACATCATTGGTCCATTTAAGATAAAGTCTGCTAGAGGACACCAATTTATTTTGACGTGTGTTGATATGTGCACACGTTGGCCGGAGGCTGTTCCTCTAAAGAGCATAACTACTGCTGATGTCGCAGATGCTCTTTGGTTAATATTTTCTCGTCTGGGGTTTCCAGCAGAAATATTATCCGACCATGGTACCCAACTCAAATCGGATACCATGTCTCAAGTAATGTCGACTCTGAAGATAGAGAGATCGCTGAGTAGTATTTATCATCCTATGTCCAATGGGATGGTGGAACGTTTGAATAGAACTCTGAAAAACCTACTAGGTAAGATAACAGAAGATCATCCTCAGGATTGGGATAGGGTTTTACCCGCGGCTCTCTTTGCATATAGAGAGGTCGCCAACGAACATACAGGATTTTCTCCCTTTGAACTTGTCTTTGGCGCGAAACCGCGAGGTCCTATGTCCTTACTTCATGATCTTATAACTGCTGATAATATTGTCGATGACACAAAATCCTCTTATGAATATGTCATCGCACTTAGACACAAGATTATTGAAGCATGCAAATTGGCAACTGCTTCTTCTGAATTTGCGAAACAGAAGGCAAGGGAATTTGCCAATAAAAAGAGATGTTTGCGACAACTTTGTCCAGGTGACAAAGCATTTGTCTTGCTACCTTGTAGGGAAAATAGACTTCTTCTTTCTTGGAAAGGTCCGTACGATATAATATCAAAAGTTTCCGATGTTGACTATATCGTCGATATTGACGGGAAGCGTAAAACCTTCCACATCAACATGCTCACGGAATTCCATGAACGTCCTGATTATTTACAACCTGTTTTCCAGGCAACGGACGATTTTCCAGTCCAACATGGACAGTACTCATCTCTGTCAGTAATACAGGATGAGGAAACGAGTTTCTCGGATGTAAATTTACCTTTTCCACTGATTCCTCTTCACTCTAATGAATCATGGAAAGATGTTGCAATTTCTCCAGAATTATCTCCAGGAGAGCAGAAACAAGTTTCTACTATGTTAGAACAATTTCAGGATGTCCTTACTGACATTCCTGGTCAAACTGATGTCATTCAACATGACATTATTCTTACTG
Organism: Oreohelix idahoensis; assembly: GCA_024509875.1. Taxonomy (NCBI): domain Eukaryota; kingdom Metazoa; phylum Mollusca; class Gastropoda; order Stylommatophora; family Oreohelicidae; genus Oreohelix; species Oreohelix idahoensis. The sequence goes on from JAMPIV010021922.1 coordinate 34,014, forward strand.
ACCATAGTCCTATAAGAGTCAGACCGTATCCTATCCCGATACATTTTCAAGCACAGGTAGAGAAAGAGTTAGATGAGATGATAGAGTTAAAAATTATTGAACCATCCACATCAGCATATTCTTCGCCGATGGTTATAGTACGAAAAAAAAGACAATAACATACGTCTTTGCGTGGATTATCGCAAATTGAATCAAGTGACTAAATTTGATGCTGAACCTATGCCTTTACTAGAAGAGCTACTTACGAGACTATCGAATTCTCATTTCTTTACTAAACTCGATTTGTCTAAGGGATATTGGCAAGTTCCATTATCCGAACACGCCAAACCGTTTACTGCTTTTTCGACGCCTAGGGGTCTATTCCAATGGAATTTCATGCCTTTCGGTCTTATGAACGCCCCTGCTACATTTGTACGCATGATGCGTCGAATCCTATCTCATCGCTCAGATGTCATTGCGTATCTTGATGACATCTGTCTTTTCAGTGATACTTGGAACGATCACTATAATGGTATAAATGAACTATTGTCTATCTTACGCGAGCATAAACAGACACCGAAACCATCGAAAGCATGTATTGGTTTTAGCGAAATATCTTTCTTAGGACACCGTGTTGGTCATGGGTTCCTAAAAACAGAAGACCATAATACAAGTAAGATACTTAACATTTCTATTCCTAAGACTAAAAAGCAAGTGCGAAGTCTCTTAGGTCTAATACAATTTTATGGACGATTCATTCCGAATCTGTCCTCCATTATGTCACCTCTTTCTTCCTTGCTAAAGAAAGGGTCTCCTAATGTAGTCCATTGGACTCAAGAATGTCAATCCTCTTTGGATAAGGTTAAAACTATGTTTTCTACTTCACCTATCCTAGTATTGCCTTCTAAGGATAAGACATTTATTCTTCGTAGTGACGCTTCATCCACTGGGATTGGAGCGGCACTAATGCAAGAGTACTCTGGAACTCTGCATCCTGTGATGTATATTTCTCGGAAATTAAATGCCGCAGAGAAGAATTACTCGGTCCTAGACCGTGAATTATTGGCTATGGTTTGGTCAATCCTAAACTGCAAAGATTTCTTCTGGGCGCGCATTTCATTGTGGAAACTGACCAGAAAGCTCTTACGGCTATTCAGAGTAAAAATCTGAAGAGCGCGAGATCAACGCGATACGCGATTGCTCTACAGCCATTTCATTTTTCGGTGCGAGCTATCCGTGGGTCAGAAAATGTGATGGCAGATATTTTGTCTAGATGCCCACATGATTCATAACTGTTATACAACTTTGATACAGTTGTTTCTATGTTGAAATGTGTACACATATGTAATATATCATATATTGATTGTAACACTACTTAGCGGTTCATTGATATTTATTCACCGCTGATCTTTCAATGTTTTTCGTCTTTGATGATCATGATGTTAAGATATCTTAGATGAAATTGATGTATAAACTAATGTGGAAATTGTGTCATTGCTAATATTGTAGTATGCGTTGGTGACACCTCTCTGGAAATATTAATACTTAGAGAAGTACCTTCTCTAAGGTCATAAAACTTATGCTTATCATCTGCGCATTGTTATTGGTGCGTTGTGAGCCTATTGTATGTTGCTCCTAGATGTGTTTCAAAAAAAAATGTACCATTTTTTTTCCCGAGGGGTGTGGTAATCTGTTGCGTGCATATTTTGACGCACATATTACAAAAATCGATATGGCTATTTAATATGGGAAAAATATAGACATTCATTCATTTGTGTATGAGAATGCTGTCTATGGGGAAAGCGAGATAATCCATGTTTGATTCACACTTTTGATTATAGGAGTAATCGTTCTTGATATTGATCCGGCGCACGGATATTGCTCTTATATTTGTACTTATTTTTAGGGCCAGAAAATAGATTAATTTGCTTATTATGTTTATGGCCTGAATTCATATGTATTACATATTATTAGTACAAGTAGAATCAGTCCTATATTGTATATTTTGGATGGGTAGGCGGGACTAGATTCTTATTATTCCGGTGTTGTATCCGTTTATGGTAATGGTGTTGGTCTTCACAACGCGAATGGCAAACTGAACGAAAATGTCAACAAACTGTTCTGTAAAACGGACTACAACAGGTAGTGTTTGAACTGATCACTCGATGGTAAACTGGGCAGTACATAAGTCAGTGATTGCTGGACATATAGTTTATTGACATGGCACATACGAAGAAACGATACGATCATAGTTATAGGTACAAAATGTCATACTTTGAAGTTGCTGATCATTCTTAGTGATTCTTCAAGTGATTAAGTCTTATCAACACCCACAACAATCTATTCAGCTATTGAGTTCGGAATCGGCTAACCTCTCTTTACATCCCTGCCACGACTTTGGCATTGAAGCATGTACGGCATTTAAAACATGTGCATAAGGTAATCAATATAACTTCTTCTACTCGTAGGAATTCTCCGTCTACGATCCAAATCTTAAAGGCAAGCGACTCTGTAGATCCATTCTAGGAATGATAAAATTCCCGCTAGATTAGTAGTAGAGCGGCCTTTTTATGCAGCATTAAAAATAAGAAGTGGGCGATAACTTACGTGACATAACTGCGATTGGCTTCGACCTGAAGACCAATACAAATCACAGTAATAAATGGCTTCCTTCAACATGCCATTGGATACACAATATAAAATTACAATCATGGACACAAGCCAGTTCCATGTTTCCACTTCAAAACCTGACGTCACAAACTACTCAACTAGGTTACACGTGCGTCCAAAGCAACTCACACAGCATTGTGCACGTCAGTGCGTGAATCAATCGAACGCACAAATAATATAACTACATAAAACTGGTGCGTACATTTGGCAGGACCGAAGACTACCCCCTTAGGTAATAAATGTACGTAACAGCTCCCTTATTACCTCCCCTTAAAAAAATTAATCCCATTAATTTTTTTCGAACTAATTACTCGAGAGAGGTGAGTCAAAACTACAACAAGATTTATGACATGCAAAAAATTATCATATTAAGAAAAGAATATTGACTTGAAATTAATATAACTAAATGACAGTATGCATTAAAGCACACATCCACCATCGACCTACTTGGAACGATGTGGTAATATTCGAAGAAAAAAGAAGTGGAAAATGAAAATGAAAATTAAAAATCAACAAAAAAGATGATAATAAACTTCAACTAAGTTTTCAACAAAATTTGAAACATATGATTTCAAAAATGAAGATGAACAGCAACACTGATGATAATCAATGATAAAAGACTCAGTGAAACAGATATTTTTGAAATACAATGTGCAAAAATGAAGCACTGCATAATTAAACACTTTAAGAAGCAACGCACCTTACTGTTATCTAACACTAGTAAGTTTGACTAGTTATCTAAAAGTGAAATATCATGTAGTGGGATACGTGACTACACGTATTGCGAGACACTAATAACGTTAAGAGATGTGTGATTTATAAACAATCAAATTGATTAAATTGAATTAATCTAATTCTAGTACTTAATTACACATAAATAAATAACTAGTAATTTATTCTAAGTAATTCTAATTTCAGTCATTGTGAATATTCGTTCAGAACTATTTAGAGTCAACAAGAATATGTTCCTAATGTTCCATGCACGAAATAAGTTTACGAACACGATATGTAGTGTAATATGTTCCATAACACTATTGAATGTTTATTTTTTGTTTTTTTCCAATGTTTCCATACTAAAAAAAATGTTACTTTTAATATCATGTTCCCGAATAAAAAAAAACGCTTTACTTCACAAGAAATAATGTTATAATCCATTGTAATTGTTGAAATATATTTTTACGAATACTGAAAACTACACATAGTTTCACACACTCAAAAACCTGTTATCAATGATAAGTAAAACAAAATGTACAGCAAAGTTTTACATGTTTCGGTCAATGACTCTTAAATTCTCAATGAAAATACAGTTATTCACCACAAGGCACTCTGTTTTAAAAATGTATCACTAGATAGGACCCGAAAACATCTATAAGATACGTATCTAAACTGTGAATGAAACCTATCACGAAATCGCGCTGTGTCTTACGAACATTAACTTTTTGGCTGAAATTTTCTTACGTTTAACATCCCATGTCATACATGAAAAACTAAAAAATTATTGAATTGAGTAACTAATTTAGTACCCAATGGCCATACGAAGAAAAAAGTTTTTTTATTAATTTTCAAAATTGAAATTGTCTTAGATTTTTCATGTCAAGTTAAACTAACTAAAAAATAACACAAATTTTAGTCTAAAACATACCCTGGAATAGTTCTCCAATGTTTCCATGTCATATACCTCAGACAAAATAAGTTTACTCATGAAACGAGATAGTGGTAGTGTCAGTAAATGTTATCTATAAGCATAAACTTATAACGGTTATTTTTTGCTTTATACTTTACCAATGTTTCCATATTAGCTAAAAAACAAACGGTTAATTTGTCATCACTGTTCCCCGTTCTAGTAAAAACGTTATGGGTTTCACATTGAAAGCTGGTATAATGTTATAATCCATAGTATGAGGAATTTGAAAGTTTATAATTGGGAACCACGAATACTTTTTCAAAACTACATAACATAGTCTTAACCACAGATGTACAATTAATGACACTGTACAAAGTTATTCATGTTTCGGTGAGGACGTTTTTCTCCATCTAAAAGTAGTTTAGTTTCACCAAGTTTCACTAGGGCATCTTGAAAGACAGTCTGCAAATACATTCTGCACTCCAGGATATAGCTCGTATCTCAAAATGGAACGGTTTGAAGAGCTATAGCGTAACGCGCTGACTTTGATGACTTTAACGTTCCCTGTATTCAATGCGGTAAGAGCATTCTGATCGGATTCCACCACAAAGTATGATCCGAGGAGATAACGATCCAGATTTGTGATTGCCCAGACAAGAGCAAGGAGCTCTTTGTCTAGAACGGAGTAATTTTATCTCGCTCGTTGTAAGCTTTCTGGATACGTACATAACAGGAAATAAGGTGCCTCCGTATTCCTGCATCAATACTGCCGCGATAGCCTAGGAAGAAGCATCACTGCGAAGAACAAAGGTGAGATCTTTGTTAGGCAACTTTAAAAAAGGCTTATTTGAAAAAATTTGTTTTTATATAGTCTAACGCCGTTTGGTGATCCTGCGACCACTTTATTACATTAGGTGTGCCCTTCTTCAGTAAAGACGAAAGAGGTGCAGTTATAGTAGACAAATGAGGGATGAATTTAGAATAGAACTGTATTAGTCCTAAGAGTGACCTCACTTGTTTTTTTGTCTTAGGTGCTGAGATGTTTAAAATTTTAGAGACGTTACTGTCTTCTGTATACATTAAACCGCGACCTATACGGTGACCAAGAAATGAGATGTCATGAAAACCGACAAAAGCCTTTGAAGGTTTCGCTGTTAAGTTATAATCCTGTAAGGTAGAAAGTAAAGATTTTAAACCCTGAATATGTTCATCCCAAGAGTCACTAAAAAGACAGATGTCATCTATATAAGTAATGACATCGGGACGATGAGACAATATGCGGCGCATCATGCGTACAAAGGTAGCTGGCGCATTCATTAACCCGAAAGGCATAAAATTCCATTGAAAAAGACCCCGTGGTGTCGAGAAAGCGGTGAATGGCTTTGCTTTCGTAGTGAGTGGCACTTGCCAATAACCCTTTGAAAGGTCAAATTTCGAAAAGAATGTAGCATGAGATAATTTCTCTCATAAGTCGTCTAAAAGAGGTAATGGTTCCGCATCGAATTTTGTAACTTTGTTTAACTTCCTGTAATCTACGCAAAGACGTATATTGTTGTCTTTCTTCCTAATGATTACCATAGAAGAAGAATATGGTGATGAAGATGGTTCAATTATATTTAATTGGAGCATCTCATCAAATTCCTTATCAACCTTATCACGAAAGTGTAAAGGAATAGGATATGGGCGAACTCGAATCGGTGTATCGTCAGTCAGAATAATGTCATGTTGGATGACTGACGTATGACCTGGGATGTCAGTGAGGACATCCTCATACGTGTGTAGAATTTTAGAGACTTGCTGACGTTGATCATCAGTAAGAGTAGATGAGATAGTAACATCATTCCATTTCTCAGTGGAATGGAGTGGTACAACTGGTATTGGTAGTTGTACATCATCGAAAGAAGATTCCTCTTCTTGGATGACTGACAAACTAGAATAGTGTTGAATAGGTGGTGTAGGATCGTCAGTTGCTTGGAACACCGATTGTAGATAATCAGGACGTGAGTAATACTCCTTCAACATGTTAATGTGGAAGGTTTTATGTTTGCCATTAACATCAACGATGTAGTCGACATCGGATATTCTTGAGATGATCCTGAAAGGACCTCTCCAGGTAATTAAAAGACGATTGTTATGCGCAGGGAGTAATACAAAAGCTTCATCACCAGGTATGAGCTGGCGAAGACGTCTATATTTGTTTGCAGATAGACGAGCTTTTTTTCTTTGGCATGTTCGGATGATGCAGTAGCTAGTCTACAAGCATCTATGATTTTCTTTCTAAGAGAGATCACATACTCATAAGAGGATTGAGTTTCCTCTTCAATATTCTCATCCACCAATAAGTCGTGGATTAACGACATCGGACCGCGTGGTTGCATGCCAAAAACAAGCTGGAATGGAAAAAACCCCGTTGCTTGATTTTGTACCTCGCGATACGCAAAGAGACAAGCGGGTAGGACCCGATCCCAGTCTTGGGGATGGTCTTGAGTCATCTTACCCAACAACTGCTTGAGTGTCCTATTGAGACGCTCAATTAACCCATTTGACATCGGATGATAAATAGAACTAAGAGATCTGTCTATACCTAATGTCTTCATCACTTGAGACATGGATTCAGAAATGAACTGAACCCCATGATCCGACAAGATTTTCCGTGGAAAACCAATGCGTGAGAAGATTAACATCAATGCCTCTGCTACACTGGCAGATGAAGTGTTCTTGAGAGGGATGGCCTCAGGCCAACGAGTGCACATATCAATGCACGTAAGAATATGCGTATGCCCTCTAGCAGATGGAAGCATTGGACCAATAATGTCAATGGCCATTTTATCAAATGGTCTAATCGGGATGTCCGCAGCTTGAATAGGAGCCGCATGAAATGGACCCCGTACCTTAACTTCCTGACATATCAAACAGGACCGACAATAGAGAGTAACATCTCTATGGACGCCTGGCCAGTAGAATGCCGAAAGCACTCTGGATTTGGTACGCGAAAAACCCATATGGCCCGCACATTGCGAGTCATGAGCATGTCGTAATATACGAGATCTCATACAGGATGGGACAAAAATCTGAGAACATAAGGAGAAATCCTTTTCCCGTATTACGCTAACCAAAATCCCATTTTTAAGTATAAAGTCATGTCTAGATTTTGCAAGTTTGTTGCTTGTATTTCTTATGTTAACATACTGAAAGAATTTTTTTAATGAATTATCATTATCATTCTTTTGCAATGTTGCAAACAACTCCGTAAAAAAGGAGGGGGGGGGTATGAATGTAGGATTCAAGAGGTACCTATCAATGGGGCGACAATAAATTAAAAGCTTGCACTAGTCATACTACGGCTGGCCAACCATTGCAGGTTTGATATAATGTATCTGAGAAATCGTATGAACATCAGCTTATTTGCTGAGGTTTACACTTTTAACCAATAATTTTATGCGGCCAAGTTTAACCAGTCATCAATAATTGCAATTTTCGGCAGAATGAGCAAATTTTTAGACTTTCCATAAAAAAAACTAAAATAAGGTTTTTTTGATAAACCTATAATTCATTTTGCCAAATAATGTTTACCCTGCCAAAATTGTAGACGAATTTAAACATTCACAGATTTGTGCAACCATAACCCTGTGACAAACAACTTGGGTATGGCAGCGATAGTTATGAAACATTGTAGGAAATTCAGGCTGGTACAATTTGTATTTTAAATCATGTGCCGAAAAATCATGAAAATAAGAATAGTTAAACCATGTGTTGAACATATGTTTTCTAATTGTGTAACTGCATCAACATACCTGTAGAATGTTACTGCATTTTTTGGGCAGTTTTAGTGATTCGTGTGGGTGTGTAATGTTTAGGATAAATGTTTTTTTGGACAAGAAATCTCCCATAATCATAAAGGCTCAATTTTATTGTTTAACTTAATTATTAAATCACAAATTGCAATTTTTAAAACTTTAAAAGTGTCATTTAATGCATTTGCAAATTTGTAAAATCTTACCTGTATAATACTTTTTGTTTATCAACTGAAAGTGTTTTTTAACAGAATTAATAATTCCCCATGAGGGTTATGTTGTTTCATGCGGGATCACTGTATTTGTTCGAAACAATTTCAAACTCATTTTTGAAATAGGATGCAAGTCATCATTAAAAGTTGTTAACATGTAACTGATTAATGGTGTTCATGTTTGGCTCCCATTAAGCGACTTCGTATCATTAAGTACTTAGGCATTTTTAGTCTACTTGCCACGAAGTTCATGCATTTGCAGAAATTTGAATATGTCCCAAAATTTTCCAATTCGCTATTTGCTGTTGTGGTACACTCTTTTAACACTCTTTAATTACCATGTATGCGAATATTAACAATCAACAAATTGGGTTAGGGAAAGACATGCTTGGATCTTTCCTGTAAAGAAAGGGGTCCTTAAGATCAATAATGAGCAGTGGGAAATGTTTCAATAGTGCCACCAAATGTTACACATTTTGACATTTTGCCCGTAAGGCACAACTTGGGTGTTGACAATTCAGCGAAGTCCGGACACCGATTGTTGTACAAACCTGAGTCAAAATAGGTTAGAGAGTTAGCCATGAAAATATTATTGAGAAAAAATCCCCTTGTGAAAAAAACTTAAGAGAGCCCTGTCCCTGGTGTACTGACGCAAGCAGTGGCTGTACAGACTTGCAGGCAGGCTAGGCAAGGTATTGTCCGCAACGCAGCGTCGTGATCGCCTTAGGCTGGAAAAAGAGTCGAGCATTCTGGACAGTCCTTTCACCTGGGATTGGGAAACAATCTAGAGAACAACAAGACATAGCATTGTGAGTTTTTCAGCTACTTTACCCTGTTCAATGTTAGCCTGTTGTGTCATCATTAAAAGCAACATTAGAATGTCTACCTGTATCATTCGACGATCTATCTCGTCGGCGCGATCGATTGTGATTTTTGTCATTAAAATTGCCATAATTGTCGTTTCTGCTAGAGTTAAAATTTGGATTAGTCCGATAATTTGTAGAATGATCGTTATGATGTTGGTTAAAATGGTTTTTATTTCCAAAAAAATTGTCTGTTTTGCGGACCCTGAGACCTTGATTCTCCAGTTTTTGTTTATTATAATGTCCTTGATTATTTTTTAAAAATAATTGTTACCAAAATCTCGCGATCTGTGAGTTTGGTTCCAAGAAACATTAAATGGAGCAGATTGTTGAAATTGCTTCCCTTTGTAAAAGTTATCATTGTTGAAATTATGATTATTTCCCTTATTGGCATACCCGTCAGCACTAAAAGAACGATTGCGTGAAAAATTGTTTTGTTGTGCTGCAAAAGCAACAGGCAATTTCACTCTTAATCTGCGCGTTACTTAGATCCATGTTTGGGTGAGCAGTGCAAAAATTTTTTTTGCATGTTCTTCTAAGTTTTTCATTGATAAAGGTTTCCGTTCGTGTAAAAATGCGAGAAATGTAGGGTTTACCGACGAAAGTACCTTATCGCGCATCAGTAAATAAAAGAGACCTTCATACGACTTTTCAATTTTGGATAATTCGATCCATCTTTCTAATGTTAGTCGTATCTGTGACAGAAAAATCACTAAAATTTCTGCCAGATTGAGGTAGTAAATGTGTGAAATCTCAAACGATATTCGTTTTTCTGTCATTTGGAATTTTTTGCAGAAGTGCTGCTCTAAGAGCATTGTAGTCATTTTTTCTCACCAATGCTGGTGGTATGATAAACTGCTAATGCATCTCCTGTAAGTAATCTGGATAAATATGTACAGTATAGCGCTTTATCCACGTTATAAGACCCACAAGTGGCCTCAAACCTATCCAGGAAGAATATTACGTCATCAGACGGGGGATTAAATTTTGGAAATTTAAGGTGAATTTCCTTAAAAATGATCCTGTCCTGATGAAGGATGAAGTGTGGCTTTCAAAAGTTTCTCTGAGAATTAGCTTCCTGAGTTAACCTAAGTCTCTCATATTCTGACTCTGCTAATTTCAGTTCATGCTGTCGTTTTTTTTTCATTCTCTTCCATCTCAAGCTGAAGTCGTTGAAGTCGTTTTTGTGTTTTGTTCAGCTATTAATCTCCTTTCTTCCATTTCTAGCTTTTTCTGTTCATTTCCTTTTCAGCAAATTGTTTCTAATATGTTTCTTTTTTCTCCCGTTTTTTTAATAAGTCTTTCTTCAGCCTACTCCTTTTTTTTCTGTTCTGCCTCTCGCTGAAATCGTTTCTCTTCTAATTCAGCGGCTAATCTCATTTTTTTCAAATCCTCTTCCTCAGCATAAACGCCATCCTCTTCTTGGTCCTCTTCCTCCTCAGCAGTTAATCTCATTTTTTTCTCATTCTCCTCAGCCTCATTCCGTTTTTGATCTGCCTCAAATTTCAAAATGTTTTCCAAACGTAAAGTTTCTAACTTTCTCTGATCGGCTTCTATTTCTTGAGCTTTCTTATATTCTGCAAGTGCAAATGCTTTTGCTTCATCAGGAGCCATCTGAAGAGCTTTTGCTTGCTTAATGAAATAGTCTAAGGTAGCCATTTCAATATTATTAATGTAATAATACTATTTAAAAAGTGTTACTAACAACTAGTGTTCTTCGTTTCTGTTCTAGAACGGTAAAATCAATTTATATAATAGGCAATAATATTAATAATTAATAATGTAATTTATAACATGTAATGGTGTGAAAGCAGTAATGTGACAGACAATAGCACAATAATGACACGACAAGATATTCAAAACAAACGAAGACGTTCGCAGAAATCCAATTAAAATAAAATGAGAAACTAAAATGGAATGTCGTAAAGAATTACGATGATAATTGCGATTAAATAATTCACAAGACAATTGACAACACAGTGTAAAAAACAATAGGTTTTGTAAAAAACTAAACGACAGGAAAGGTGAGATGGACGCAATAATACAAACAAAATTTCATCATAAAACCAAGGTAACAAGTAAAAATAGCTACCAAAAACAACAAGTAAAAACGTGACACTACAGCTAAAACAGACAGGTGTCACAGACCACCAGACACACAGTGGACCTAGAAGAATCCTTCTACGCTCACGCGTAGGAACATTCCACTGCGGGAAGTCTGCAAAATAATGTCCTACAGAACGTCTGACGAAGAGCCCGAATTGACTTCGAGATGGATCTCGTTCGTCAGATCTACCGCCCAACCTCCCGCGAAGAATACACACATATATAACACATAACATACGGAAAATATAAAAGTGGGACATAATCAATTAAGGCACAGCTAATAGTAATAAAGTGTATAACGGATACAAGTTATACTTAGCTCGCGTGCAGGTAAAAAATCAAAGTGCCTTGTCCCCGTGTATGTACGTTAGAGGATGCAATACTTCGCTCTGCGTATATCAAACTAGCTCGCACGTAGTAATGACGAAGAGGTGAGTCTCCAGGTAATCAGTCACTGTGAAACTTGACGTGAAGGTTGATAGAAGACCCTTGAGAAATTGTTAACGGTCAGTTGATTACGATTCATGTTGACAACAAGTTCCAAACTTGACGATGATGTCGCCTTGAAAGTAAACATTCTATATTTCAAACGATCAATTTGATGAGTAAAGATCTCGTTGAAATACTGAAATTCCAACCACGCTGGCGCACCAATCATTGTTGTAGAACGTTTATGGTAATGGTGTTGGTCTTGACAACGCGAATGGTTACAACCCGGGACTGAACAACAATGTTATTTCAAAACGAAAACCATGTTATCTTGAAAAAACTGGTCAAGGGTATTACATCACAGGAAGTCGTTGGTAAACATGCATTATATTCACTCGAGGTAACGAAGTAAACAAGGGACAATCGTCACAGGCGTCAGTGATCACACTGGACAATATATTAATTATTGACATGGCACATCCTGAAGATTCTCTTCTAGTAAACGACCTCTAGTCCATACTAAGGTACATAACTGTACAAAATCCTTCTCAGTCACGACCGTGAGACCTTCTTTCAAGGAAGTTCTATTGCTGATTCATTCTGGGTGAATCTTCCAGTGATTACATTTGTTAAAAATTCCCAACACCCACAACGTTGTATCATAATTATTCAGCAAATATGACTTACGATAATCCTAATCGGCTATTTCAGTTGGCTAACCTCTCTTTACATCCCTGCCACGACTTTGACATTGAAGGATGTACGGCATTTAAAACATGTGCATAAGGTAAACAATATAACTTCTTCTACTCGTAGGAATTCTCCGTCTACGATCCAAATCTAAAAGGCAAGCGACTCTGTAGATCCATTCTAGGAATGATAAAATTCCCGCTAGATTAGTAGTAGAGCGGCCTTTTTATGCAGCATTAAAATAAGAAGTGGGCGATAACTTACGTGACATAACTGCGATTGGCTTCGACCTGAAGACCAATACAAATCACAATAATAAATGGCTTCCTTCAACATGCCATTGGATACACAATATAAAATTACAATCATGGACACAAGCCAGTTCCATGTTTCCACTTCAAAACCTGACGTCACAAACTCCTCCAACTCGGTTTACCCGTGCGTCCCAAGCAACTCACACAGCAGTGTGCACGTCAGTGAATTCGTGAATCAATCGAACGCACACATCAATATAATCTACCATTTAAATGGTGCGTCACCATTTGGCAGGACCGAAGACTACCCCCTTAGGTAATAAATGTACGTAACATCCGGTCTAGCGGAAGTATGAGTTGTCTTGACAAGTCGTGATGAGTTCCGATGTACCGTGATAATGGCGGGTACGCACTTTTAAAAGGGCTGGTAGATTCTTAAGGAAATATGATTCATGAAGTGGTTTTTCCTTCTAAAGGAGATGGTAAAATCTCTACTATAGTTTATGTTAGAGACTCTCCTAAGGTACGGTACAATGTATAATTCGGACTCCATGTATTGCCAGACCCTATTTTGATGATCTCATGTCGATTCGACCTAGATGGAACATTGTGCTTCGTATCGCTAGGGTCGTGTTTTGTATCGACAAAGATGACAGACTTTCCTACAGCGGTTATGGCTACGTGAATTAACCTGATCACCGTAGAGCTGTATGGAAACATTTATGAAATCATTTATATACCCATTATAAATTAACTCTGGCTTATATTCTCCTTCCTATGAATGAGTGAACGACAACTCCGGGAGGCAGCCATGTTAGATTTCGGTCATCATATGTTTTGATCACTGCCAAGAGAACAGATTATTTATCCTATTATCGGACAGTGACAGGGAGATCTCAATCTTGCTAGAAACCCCCTCTTTCGTGGTTTAATAATATATGCTACAAACTATGGACGTCAAGTAACTTTAGTTATTTACCGATCTGCCTTCACTGACGCGTTTAGTCAGATAGGGGGATGCGGCCATAATGTATCATGACATTGAACTTTTGATGTACTGCCCATTATTTCTGAATGTGTCATGACTTCAGATCTGCTATGTATACCTACAAATTGATATGTCAACATACCATGATGTACTCGTATGTCCCAGTGTGTACGTCTGAATAAATTGAGTAAACAAAGATTCCAGCTGTCTGCATTGGTGCCTTGTAGACACAAGTGTATGAGTGGTTATATTGGTCAGCACACGAACAGTACACCATTCGCGGTAATCACACTCTACACTTCTACTTCATACATACACCATCCTGCGTCGGTTGAAGTGACCAAGTTTTAGGCCTGCTTCCCCTGGAGCCTTTGCCTTCCCTAACTCAGGACTAGGGTGAGTTACCCATTTACAGCTGGGTAGACTGGAGCATGCCTGATCTCAACAACACACCACTCTTCCTTATATAAAAAAAAACAGATTTTGAAAATCATTATGTTTGATAGTAAGTTAACAAGACATGTCTCAAGACGTTGAGTAACAAATGATAGCTAACACGTAAGAAGCCAATTCTTTTGCTATCCAGTTGGACGAGTCAACTGACATCACTGGGACAAGCTCAACTCATAGAATTCTGTAGGTTTGTTTGTAATGGAGACATCATTGAGCAATAATTGTTTTACAAACCACTTCCAGAAAAAAAAAAAACAAAGACCAAGACATTCTTGATGTTATCGACAGTCATTTCAGTTCTCGCGATTTGTCATGAACAATATTGCTTCAGCATCTGCACGGAACGAGAGGGTGTGTGACAGAGAAGTGGAAGGTGACCCTTTTATTAGGCCAATGGAATGTGTCATATGATTTCTTTTAAAAAATAAATGAATTCAATTTCAAATGATTATCTTATTTCAATAACTGGAATACATAACAAATATGAAATATATCTTTAAAAAAATCTTTTGAAATCCAGATTAATATTATTTAAAAAAGATCATTAGCGAGTTTTATCCATTGAACTGTAAAAACATAATCTTAATACTCCGTTTTTGTTTATGATAAAATACTTCGCTTAAAAACTGATGGTGTGCCTTGACAATTTTAACACCTTGTTCAGTCTGTCGTGACCTGAAAAAAAGGCTGAAAATCACTGCTCTAGCTGTTAGGCTAGTAAAAACATTAACCAAGCACGGCAAGATTTACATTTTTAAATGAGATCATATCTTACAGCAACAGAATGAAACATAAAACGTGAATACGACGTAGACATGAGGTAAAATATTGTAACAGAGATAAAAAAATGTCTAATGCCTAGCGCAGAGGCTCTAAAAGTTGAACTGTCACGTGTTTTTGAAATAATGTAGTAATAGGCAAGCGAGTGGCAGGTTTGGGGAGAGCTTGCAAAGAGAGACAGAGAGACCTTTTTGTATATGCATCTTTTTTCTGACATGACTATGAATACGTTGTTGTATTATACTACGAACACCAGAACAGCGTTACGCCACGTTCATCATCTTACATTTCGCAGTTTCGTCCTGGTGCTGTCGAGTTATTTATAAAGTTAATAGAGTACTGAGAGCTTTCATTAAATGAGGGCAGAGATCGAACCTTCTACTATACAGATCATCAACAACACGTTGCTTTGTGGCAGCCATTGAAGAGCAACGGCCTGTCACGAGAGGGAAATCTAGTTTAATGGAAAGATATCCTGGACACAAAGTTGTAATCAGGTGATACCAGGATTTAGTGCCAGATAAGAGACTGGTCTTATAAGAAATATCCCTTCTCAGAAAATAGTAAGGGTGTATGGACATCAAAGGTAAGATTAAACTGCATAAGTTCCTAGGTATGATGATAGTGTATTGCCCTACGTTCCTTAATGCTCCTCTCAAGATTCTCCTCTGTTTATAATGTTATGCTCTGCTAGGGGTATTAAACTAAACTATTAAACAACAAGAACTGTAACTTAACTTAAATAATTCAAGTAAGTCAGTTGGTAAAATTTACAATTTATTTTGTTCAAGTTTTCTTTTCTTAATGAAATTTTTCACCGAACTCAAAATTGATTACAACAATAAAATTAATAAAATCATTTGTTAACTATTCACAACTAACTAGAGTCTGTAAATTTATAAGATTCTTTCTCCTTTCTTGGCTGAACTTAATCTTGTTGTAGACTGTCTTTAGTAGGTTCAATAAGAGTTCTTCACTTTTTATGAAGTAAAGTCAATAACTGATTATAAATTTGCCTATATAGATGCACTGACTTTTCATCATGCTCTCGTGAGTGACTTATTTATTGTGGTACAGATGGTTCTACACTGGACAGTAGCCTTGTATGGCTACTTATCTTCACTTCGTGTTTTAGATTCTGGCACAAGATGTTCTGGATATAAAATATCAGCTCTGTTTCTTCCGACAGTAGTTACTGGGTGGCTGTCCCTCTATATTTAAAGGGCGCTTGCACCACTAGCTCCTTCAGTTGTGGCTGGCTCTTTAAAGGTGTACGTTTGTTACAGGATGTAACCTGAAATACAATTGGTTAACCATTGTATTGTCTATCTCTATCTCTCTATCACAGATGTAGGGGATGAGAGACAGTTTCAGACAGTGAGCAGGTAGGCGCACAGGGCATAATAAATCAGTAATAACACAATCTAGTTCACTGTGAATATAATCTTTCTCCAACTACCTGGTTATAGCTATATGTCCATGATTCGCCTCCATACAGTTATTAGGTCTTGTGGAAAATACTATGTAATATCTTAATCAATACAGTAATGCAATTCCTTTCATCTTATCCTTTGTTCCTGTTGTGTGTTCCATTCCTTCAAGAAATAATTCTTTAAATGCTTTTCTAAAACTATGAACACACTTTCCGCTTCCATTCTCCAATTTATCTGAATATACACAGGGCTTGTAATGCCTCCAATAATTACACAGTGGTTTTATAACACAGTTACCACACTTCCTAATGCACAATTTGATTAATTAGTTTCGAAATATATATATATATATATAGTATATATATATATATATTATATATATATATATATATATATATATACATTCATTCTTACCCTCGTACATGCAATCGAGCTGTTAATGTTATACAGTCTGCTACTTCAGATGCAGAAGGGCAAAAGGAAGTACTCACTGGCGCTCTCGCTGTATTTTTTGAAATTTTGGTGGCCTCCCTTTCAAAAGATGGTAAGTCTTTACATAGGTCCACAGCAATAAGGCTGAATTTGCATTCTCAAATTACATGCATAATTTTGTTGTCGATGTGCATTTATGGAAAAATTGGAATAAATTAAACATCTTATTTATTCCTGGAGCGATTTCCTTCACCTTAGGCTAAAAGTACGCCCTGGATTATTCTTTTTCTTGCTAGATAAATGTCTTTTACTTTCTTACGTCCATCTTTTCATAAGCGTAGCCTAAACAGCAACATTTTCGACTTGCCTGATGTCCCGATGCATTCCATTAGAGATTTCTCCATTAGTATAATGCTTTTCGTGGAAGTCTTGGCACATTCCTACAAAGGAACAGTCCTATTCTAAAACTACTGACCTCGTCCATGCGGCACTTTGCTCATAATTCTGTAGTTTACCTTCAATTCTAACAAGGTTACACAGATTTGGTCCAGCCATGTTAGCCTAATATGTTTGTAAACAATATGCATAAGGATGCCTTTTCATTGGTCCGCCGTCTAACATACACTGTTGTGGAGTACCATTTTGGCATGAATGACGTGGATTGAATCAGAATTCATGACACGGCCACATGTACATTATATGTGGATTGCGTTTTTGTTTTCATGTGCCATGTTTAATTGATGTACATTAAGCCAGTGCAGTAAAAAGAAGAGACATTATAATTTTGATGGGTGACATGAATGCAAAGATAAGTACAGTCAACACCGGCTTTGAAAAAGTCATGGGAAAACATAGGCTAGAAATAATGAATGAAAATGGGGAACTTTTCTCAAACTTATGTGCTTCAAATCAACTGGCTATAGGAGGAAGCATGTTTCCACGTAATAAAATACACAAGGCAACATGGATATCACCAGACCATAGAACAGATAATCAGATTGATCATATATGCATAAACAAGAAGTTTAGATCATCTTTGCAGGATGTAAAGGCATATAGAGCAGCAGATGTGGCATCAGATCACCACCTTCTGATAGCCAAAGTAAAATTGAAACTCAAGATTTATGCAACAATGCAAAATTATAGACAACAATTTAATGTACGACATCTAATAAATCAAGAAACAAGAGACAAATTTGCGGACACAATATCCAACAAATCCCAAGTGCTCCAACAGCTGAAAGATGTATAGAATACAGAAGACTATTGGCAGCAAATCAAAACTGTATGGAATGAGACATGTGAAGAATTACTTGGGAAAAGGGAACGACAACAAAAAGCACGGATAACAACAGAAACCAACAATAAGATAAAAGACAGAAAGAACAAGAAAGCAGATTTAAACACAAGCAAAACAAGAAGTTCCGAAGCCAAGGCTCAAGAAGTGTACACAGAAGCAAACAAAGAAGTAAAAAGAAGTATTAAAAGAAACAAGAGGAAGTGTATTGAGGAGCTGGCAAGAGAGGCAGAAGATGCTGCAGCCAAAAGACATATGAGAGAACTGTATAACAGCACAAAGAAGCTAACAGAGAAAT
The DNA here is from genome assembly GCA_024509875.1 of Oreohelix idahoensis. Classification (NCBI taxonomy): domain Eukaryota; kingdom Metazoa; phylum Mollusca; class Gastropoda; order Stylommatophora; family Oreohelicidae; genus Oreohelix; species Oreohelix idahoensis. The sequence goes on from JAMPIV010021922.1 coordinate 52,316, forward strand.
ACAAGCAAACAAGTTGCCTCATTAAAAGACAAGAATGGAAAACTGCTGAGCAATATACAAGAGCAAATGAAGAGGTGGACAGAATATTTTGAGGACCTTCTCAATAGACCTGCTCCACAAAACGCCCCGGACATCCAGCCAGCAGAAGAAGAGCTACAAATTAACGGTGAAAGACCAACGAAGGAAGAAATAAAGAAAGCCATAAAGCTTCTAAGAGATGGAAAAGCGTCTGGACCTGATGGCATTCCAACAGAGGCCATCAAAGCAGATATCGACACGGCTACAGAGATGTTATATAAATTACTTGGTAAAGTCTGGGAAAAGGAAGAGATACCAGCAGAATGGAAGGAAAGATATCTGGTTAAGTTGCCTAAAAAGGGAAATTTACAAGAGTGCACAAATTATAGAGGAATAATGTTACTATCAGTGCCAGGAAAAGTATTACACAGAATCCTTCTTGAAAGATTAAAAGAGTCCATAGAAAAGAAAATGAGAGATGAACAAGCAGGTTTTCGACAAAAAAGATCATGTACAGACCAGATAGCCACTTTGAGAATAATAGTTGAACAAAGTCTGGAATGGAATTCACCACTGTACATCGAATTTGTGGAGGACGAAAAGGTATTTGACAATGTAGACAGAGAATCACTTTGGAAATTGATGAGGCATTATGGAGTTCCCCTGAAGATCATTAATTTAATAAAGAAAACATATGAAGACATGACATGCAGAGTTCTTCACGAAGGACAGCTTACAGAACCGTTTGGGATAAGAACAGGAGTGCGACATGGATGCCTCTTGTCTCCATTTCTTTTCTTACTAGCAATAGACTGGGTTATGAGATCATCGACGATACACAACATAAAAGGAATCCAGTGGACCCTGACAAAGCAGTTGGATGATCTGAATTTTGCTGATGACTTGGCTCTTCTTTCCCATAACCGTAATCAGATGCAGGACAAATTGAAAACACTCGATGAGAGGTCACAGCAATTTGGTCTGAAAATACACAGGGACAAGACAAAAATAATGAGAATAAATGCAAGTAATAATAACAGGGTTGAACTTGAAGAAACACCAATGCAAGATGTAGAATCGTACACATATCTTGGGAGTAATATAGACAAAGTTGGAGGGACAGACAGCGATATCAAACTAAGAATAGAAAAAAGCAAGAGGAGCTTTCATTGCATTGGACAATATATGGAGATCAAGAGAAATCGGATCCAACACGAAAATAAGAATCTTCAACTCAAATGTGAAGTCAGTCATATTGCATGGCTCTGAGACATGAAGAACAACAAAGACAACAACCAAAAAGCTACAGACTTTCATAAATGGGTGCTTGCGTAGAATAAAGGGATTAAAATGGTATGACAATGTTACCAACGTGGAACTGAGGACAAGAACTAGACAAGTGTCAATGGAACAAGAGATGAGAAGACAATGGCGATGGATAGGACACACACTGAGGAAACCTGTTGATAGCATTACAAGGCAGTCCTTGTTCTGGAACCCCCAGGACAAGAGACGCAGTGGTAGACCAAGAATCACATGGAAAAGAGAGCTGGAAACAGAGGTGAAAATGATGAGGAGAACGTGGAGAGAACTCGAGATGACGGCACGTGACAGGAGGACTTCGTATGTGTTTGTTGAAGGCCTATGCTCCTTTAGGAGTGGAGGGTTATGAATGAAGCCAGTGCACTGTAAATTAAAAACATCAATCTTTTATGAAAAGAGCATTTCATTACAACTCATCTTGACTGCTCTGTGATGCATTTAATTTGTGCTATTTGGTCTATGCACGATCTTCACTTTCAAAATCTTTGTTTGTTCCCCTCACAGTGTTCTATGAATCCTATATTTTTAAGTTCTAGTACCAGAATGTTTCTACTTATTTCTACTAGTTTTTGCACAGTTAATTCTTAAGTGGGATTTCCCTCCGTCTATTTCGAGATTTGCTCACGTGGTGGTATTATGGGCACGGACGGTAGTAAAAACTGGATTTTACGTACAAAATATCGATTTTTTACTTTTGAGCTTATTTTATTAAATAATCATCGAGGAATCGAATAAGCAAGGTTTTATAACATAAAAAATGCATTTGATATATCAAAAAGCATATTTTCTATACTTCCCCGAAGCTATGATTTGCAAATTTGTGCCGAAAATGCAAGATTTGTCGCTCAATAATACCTTAGTTACGCTGTCCATATTGTGGACTATTTGGTATCGATACACAGGGAATTTCTTTGTCTGCAGTAATAAAACAAATTCGAATCTATTTTTTTCTCATAGCACTGAGTGATGTGTGTTAGAAAATGTCCGTAATTTTACGCTAACTTCCTTATAAGGAGTGGTCACATGATGACCTCGTGCCCTCATTCCCGACCCATTGAAGATTCAAACGTAAACACCTGTTTTGATTGGTCATAACAATATTTTGGCTGCGTGCGCAAACGTGGAACATAACTACAGCAATTTCCGTACACAAAACATTTGTACGCTGCCTGTAAACGTGGTGTTCGATATTTTTCTCTTGTTTAAATTTCAGTGAATTGTGTTCTATTGCTTCAAAAATGGGAAGAATAGGTAAGAGATTTCAAAGCAAAATATTGCTGCCAGGTCGCGCGTCGACAGTGTGTAAATTTCTAGCAGTGGTAAAGGTAAGACAGAATCAGCGGTGAATGATACACAAACAACATGGAATTATCTGGATACCAGTATCCAATAGGGCCTATGGTTCAGATTGCTAAATCCAGTAGTGCCGATCACCACTGGCCCAAAGTTGGTCTGATATAAAAATTAACTTTAGCACGAGCAGGACTGTTGCATCTCATAATACTCTCTGCCCCCAGCCCAAACCTACGTACAAAACCATTGTGGACATTTCTTTCTTCAACAACACCATCATTAAAAATGTGTGTTGCAATGCGCGTGTAAGCAAAGCACATTGCAAAAAAGAACTGACAACACCAAGTCTAAGGGTTTCTCTCTTTTCCTGGAAGTTGTGTGTCACACACGTGAAAAAGCAATTTCTAGAATGTACACATCCGAGAAGGAACCAGAAGGCCGCGGCCCTCGTGGACATGCAATCAAACAAATCTGCTGTTCTGGTGACCTCATGTCTGGAATGCTGGCCCATCTACGTTCAATCTCTTCTGTAAGAACCTAGACCTTGGCAACTGAAAAATCAGCCTGACAAATTTGAAAAATGGAAAGCAGAGCATCAGAAGGATGCTGCCGTAATTACGAAGGGTCAGCCGGAATGATGGAGGTAAAAGCCTCTGAAGTTCTCTTTCTTCGTTTAGTGGCAAATCACAAGCTACGCTACACTGTTTTGCTATCAGATGGCGATTCCAAGGCCTACAACAGACTCTGCGACATCAAACCGTATTGACCAGAAGTTGACATTACCAAACAAGAGTGCGTCAACCATGTTGCAAAGCGATTAAGCACTGCACTAAGGACACTGATTACTGACTGCAGGAAACAAAAAGTCACCCTTGGGGGAAATGGCCGTGGTCGTCCAACCCAAAATGCCATACGAAAATTGTGTATTTACTACACCAGGGCCATCCGTAAGCATAGTACAGCCCCAGAGATGAAACAAGCCATCATGGCTTGTCTCTACCATGGGTATTCGACAAACGACAAACCCCAACATAATTTGTGTCCGCCAGGCAAAGACTCTTGGTGTTTCTATCAGGCTTCCATCGCCAAAGGAGAAGCTGCCGGACCACACGAGACCAAGGTTCACACTCCGCTAGACTACAACCTGCTCCATAAGCACTTAGCCCCTATTTATGAGCGTCTTACTGATCAGCATCTGCTCAAGCGGTGTGAGCTAGGTGCAACATAAAATGCAAATGAAAGCCTACACAATGTTATATGGAGTCGTTGCAGCAAGCGGAAATTTGGTCATTTAAAAAAAGCCAAATTCAGTGTACTTGTGGCCGTTGGAGAGTTCAACTTTGGTCCATCAGCCAGTGCAGAAATAAAAAAGCTTTATGGTCAAGCATCTGGAACAAACTCAATACGCCTTGGACATGTGCGATTGAGGAAACGTCTGGCCAACAGCCAGAAACATGAGGCTGACAAACTTGTAAAAAGAAGAAAAATTAGGGAAGAGGCAAGATAACGGCAAGAGGAGGAGCTGTAGGAAGCTGAAGGAGGTGCAGCATATAGTCCTGGAGGATTTTAAACACATTCAGCCCCCCAGAATGGATTACATTGGACAAGAGAAGGCACTCGGTGAGTAAAATGCATTTTTCTTAAAATTATTATTTTATTAACCAAAAATGTTATTACTAACAAACTATCTAACAGAGTAGTCTAAAATTTGGCATGCATGTAGTACACATCTATATCTTTAAAGTAACACATCTGCATTTTTGATACTTTGGTTATTTTCTTTTATAAATTAAAAAAAAAAATTTAAATATTTTTTCATACAAATATAGTGTTTTTTGATTTTTTTTAAACTTTAAAAATAGAATTTTAAACTGATCAAAATAATCATGAGTAAAATTGTTTTAAATGTCAGTCACAACAGTTGGGTGCAATTTGATAAAGTTTGGTCAATGGGAAACAAGATTTTTGCTCTTGAAAATTGGTGAAAAAACTAATAAAGCGGTTGTTTTTTTGGTTACCGTGGTAGAAGGACAGAAGAAAAATTAGGCAAGACAAAGGGGAGAGGAGGAGCTGCAGGAAGCTGAAGGAGGTGCAGCATAAAGTGCTGGACAATTTTAAATACATTCAGCCCCCCAGAATGGTGTATATTGGACAAAACAAGGCACTCGGTGACTAAAATGCATTTTTCTCAAAACTATCATTTTATTAACAAAAAATGTTATTTTTTACAAACTATCTAACAGATCAGTCTGAAATTAGTCATGCATGTAGTACACATATATACTGTTAAATTGTCATAAGCTTTTTTTGATATTTTGGTAATTTGCTTATATATATTTTTCAAAATATTTTTTTTTTCATTTTTTTTTCATACAAATATAGTGTATTTTTTTTTAAAAATCATTAAAAATAGAATTTTAAACTTATCAAAAAAAGCCTATGACAAATGGTTTTAATTGCCAGTCACAACATGTGTATGCAATTTGATAAAGTTTGGTCAATGGGAAACATACGTTTTTAGCTCTCGAAAATTTGTGAAAATCCAAAATGGCGGACGTTATTTTTTTGGTTACCATGGTAACCACATTTTTTTAAACAAAAAAAAAAAAAAAAAAAACTATAGAATTTCGTTCATGGACATACACTGTGTCTATTGAGCACATAAAAAGTTTGAAAATTTTATTAGAACAAAAGTTAGTTTTCACTGTACGGTAGCCCCTTAAATTTATGTTGTGCATGATGTGCAGTTTTTCATGACCTATGAGGTATTTCATCAAATCCTGACTCTTCGATAGTATTTTTCGTGAATTGTACCTCAGACACCAATACGATCTTTAGTTTAGTGGATAGATTTCTGTTTTTATTTAGTTACCTTTGCTGATTTAAGTTGGTTTTCTGTATCTACAGACTGTTGTTAATACTTACTTAGTCGTTCCCTTCTACCGTGAGGTGTAGAGGTTTGGAAGAGAGAGCGCCAGACTATCCTATCTGCTGTCGTCCTCCTGGCCTGGTTCCATTCTAGTCCTCAGTCCTTCAAAGATTATCTAATGTTGTCCTCCCAGCGGACTCTGGGTCGTCCTGGGGGTCTGGATCCCTGGCACTTTGTTTCCATGCTTGTCGTGGTAGCCGGTCTTCTCCCATTCTGCAGACATGGCCAAACCATCTTAGTTGAGACTGTTCTACTTGGGTCTGCAGGGGGTGGCATTTTAGGCCTTGACGTATCGTCTGGTTGCGGACCATGTCTCTTCTTGTTACTTCAACCACCTTCCTCAGATACCTCATTTCTGAGGTTTGGATCTGGCTTTTGTGGGTTGTAGTCATTGCCCATGACTAGCATCAATATGTCAAGACTGGGACATAGGTAGAGCGGTATACAGCCATCTTTGTTTTCTTATCAACCTCTCTCTTGCTGAGGAATCCTCGATTTATGGCCTGAAAAAGTCTCCCAGCTGCTGCTTTTCGAGTGGCCAACTCTTCTTTGATGCCTCCCTTTAAAATATTCCAGCCATTAGGCCAGACTTTTTCTTTGTAGCTAATGGTCTGTTCTTTCAAGACTTTCGGTGGTGGTTGTGTCTTTGTCCAATTATGTTATGTTTTTCCTTCAAGTGTATCTTTGCAGCTTTGTCGGTTTGTTCAAACTGTACTTCATTCTATTTAAACTCCTTCTTGTTCTTCACAGTCTATGACCATTTTGCGTGTTTCTGTTTTCCTTATATGCCTTTCGTATTTTTACTTATTTCTTTAGCAATGAACCCCAGTACATATGTCAATGTTGCCTGAATTGTATCAACGAATAGCGATGGGATTTCTTTTGATTTCACATTTGACCGAGACATTAGTTTGAACTTATCTTTTGTTCCGTTGTTTGCAAGTTTTGATTGTTATTTCATTTATTTTTTTCGTACATCTGAGCCCCTGATATTCATATATAATGAAATTGAAACAATGCGGGGCTGTATCACATGCCACAAGGCAGCAGGATATCACCGTCACGGTGTGTCAGTGACTTTGTAGACAAGATATCAAACAGAGTTCACAGCTCATTACATGCGAATTTTCCTGCTCGTATTAAAACGATTTGCCTGTGGTGTAATGTCCATAATTTAGCTCTCATCAGTTCATGTTATCATTCTCTCTTTTCATGACGTTGTTTGCGTCGAGGTTCTAACCGGAACGCCTAACATAGATGGCCAATACCCAATCTTAAATATATCTGTCTCACGATGCCATGTATGGCTTGGGTGAACCAGGACGTCTTTAATCCAACTGTTATTAGCTTTTTTGTGCATCACATATCTGTCAAATACAAGACACTATGTGGTGCCAAGAACATAGCGGGGCTTACATGATAACAACCTCCAGCATGAGAATGGAAGTAGAGGCAGTTACTGCTGCCTTATGATGGTTGTCTGTGACTTTATTAACAAAAGCAGTTATTGTATCAGACTCACAATCCATGCTTCAAAAGGCTCAAAATGGATGGCTCCGACATGAATGGAGAACTTCTGTAGAAGCATCGAATCTTCATGGACTAATATGGATTGACTGTCCTGGTCAAACAGGGGTACGCGGCAATGAAAGTGCTGGCAGACTAGCTTCAAGGGCATCCACACAAGATGCATTGGACATGGATAAGAGATAAATACTGAGGGCAATTCATGTTCGCCCATTAGAAAATGAGACAGCAATCGATGAATCATCAAGGCTAAGATTGCTGGAAGTTGGCATCAAATGTAAGACCAGCAGGGATGGACGTTTGAGAGGACGCATCTTGCGTGTATACAACCAGTGCGTAACTGGAACAATTAGTATTCATACCCTTCGACATTTGATGAGGGAGACTGAGCACCTATGGGTTTGCCCGAAGTGTAATGACGTCGATTCTGATTAACAATAACATTTTGTGATGCACAAAAGGCTCACAACACCAGTCGAATCTGATTACAATTGTGTGAACATTTAAACAAAGGGGAAACACGAGGCCTGTAAACAGTTAATAAATAAATATTGCACACATAAAGGTATGTTTCTAGTAATATTTTAATTTTACGCGGGTCAGTATTGAGAAACAATTGCCTCGTGTTGTTTGACTCGCTCCGTTCACCCTATACATATAATCCGTCTGTTATATTAAGGAACATGTCCAAATAAAATAAAAAATACCTTTTGGTCTGCTTATAAATATATTTTTTTTTGCCGTCCTATATGACAAACAGAGCCGGTCCTAGGACTTCTTCAATGTTACTGTGAGGTCTTATAATGCCCCCCCCCCCCCTTTCCTCTCTCCCATTGTAAGCCTGCGCAGTACGTATGTATTCTTACGAGACTAAATTTCATGTTGTTAATTTTTATCACACTGTAATTTCCCCGAATTTGATTTTTCTTAGGCTCCTTTTCAGGTAAATTTTGATGTGCTGATTGCATGCTTGTTTTTAAACATTCCCATTTTGCAGCTACTTTTTCTTTTGGGTTTTCTCTGGTTGTTTCAGTGCTGATATTTCTATCTGGGGTTCCCCCGTTCTTCTGTTTCCTGCTCTTTTTAGTTTATATTTACTTTGATGACGACCGGATTGTGATCTGAATTTATGTCAGCTCCAGGATGTATCTTTGCGCTTGTGACACTTTTCTTAAATCTATGTTTTATCATGATAAAGTCAATTTGGTTTTTTGTTACATCGCCGGACTTTTCCATGTGTATAGTTTCCTTGAGTGGTGTTAAAAAAGGTAAAAATTAAAAAATAATACGGTATGAAATCAGTTTTACAAATAAACGGTAAACATGAGACAAGGGACGTTTTGGGTTTTACCCTTCGTCAGCCACAGTTACGAACAGGTGACAAGGACAAGAACTACATATAGGTACTGCAAAGATCTATGATGATGCGGAAAACGTCAAATGAGCAATACAAGCAGATGAAATGACGGTGATGAGCGAAATGATAACAGTAATAATGCAAGAAAATCGTGAAACCAGAAAGACATGTCGAAACAAGAAGGTAAATAATCAACGAAACGAAGACATAAATGAACCACACTATAAAATGAGTAAAAAATCACTTACCTGGATCAAAGAAAGAAACATCCAAAATGGCTGACAAAATAAGGCGTCATGCGGAAGTGACGTAGGAGCTGGTGCCGGCTAAGAACAGATAATTGAGGAAACGAAACAAACAAAAGCAAAAACCAGGATAGATAGGAATATAATGACAGAATCCACCAGAATCATGCAAAATGACGCTGAACATTAATGCCAGCAGGAGCTAAAACGCCAAATTGACAAATGAGACGATTCTCCAACGAGAAGCGAGCTCGGTCGTCGCCGACACATGAACGGAGGGCAGTGACATGAATGTCAGAGCTACCTGAATTGTCAGAGCTGTTGAAGTGAAGGGCCACCGGTAAATGTTTGCCATGATGGATGTCATTCAAGTGCTCCCGAAACCTGTCTGCCAAACGTCTGCCAGTTTCACCAATATAGGTCATGTCACACCTCTTGCAGATGATAGCATAAATCAGGTTTCTGGATTCGCACGTGAAAGACTCCCTAATGGCAAATTTGCCGTTCGGAAAGGAGACTGACTGCGTTTGGAGTACAAAAGGACAGGTCTTACATATGCGGCGTTGGCACGGTTTCGTACCAAAGTGAAAAGGACTAGTTTGTCTCAAGCGACTATGCACAAGAATATCCCTATAATTCTTAAAAATAACTTTAAAAAAGGTAGTACATATAACCAGTTCGTTTTCTTCACATAACTGGATATGTCTGTCTCCTCTATCAGTTCATTTCCCTAATCCATACTGTACTTCTATTTTCATGTATTTTCCTGTTCCTATTTTTGCATTCATATCACCCATTATTAAAGTGACAAATGTCGAGGTGTTGTCACGTGCTGGCCTTCAAAGTATGTATACGCTGCTTAGACAGCGCAGACTTCGCTGGCTTGGCCATGTTCGCCGCATGGAAGATAGTCGCATCCCAAAAGATATCTTCTACGGACAATTAGCAGATGGCAAGAGAACAGTTGGGCGACCACAGCTGAGGTTCAAAGATGTGTGCAAGAGAGATATGAGGGCACTGGACATGGATCCAGCAACATGGGAGGATGAAGCTGCCGATCGCACTAAGTGGCGATGCTATTTACGGCACCACCTCAGATTGGGCGAAGAGAGGCTCACACTAGAAGCAGAGGTGAAGAGAAAACGTCGAAAGGAGCACCAGGAAAATAAGCAGCTGAGGGCTGCCACCTCAGGGGCGCATTCTCATAGTCAGTTATGACTGAAGGGGCTATTATTATTATTATTATTATCACCCATTACTACCAACACATCTGTAGATTTTACTGGTTTAAGTGTGTGTTGTAGCTCTTCATAGTATTCCTCTATTTCTTCTTCACTGTTGCTTTAGTTTGTCAAATGGCTTTACTCTCATTTTCAGTAACATCATTCTGTCATTGTGTGTCAGTATCCACTTACATATTTTTCTAATTCGATCTTTATTAACATTCCTACTCCTGTTTCGTGTTTTTCTCCTCCTGGGTGTATAAGCGTGTATTAATCTCTTTTTGTGTAGCCTGTACCCAATAATCTTGCCTCTGCAACTCCCAGTATATCAAGTTTCAAATTTGTTCCCTCCCAAATGAAATTATCTAGCTTTCCTCCTCCGTTCTAATGTTCCATGTTCCTATTTTTAGGCTCTTCCTACTAGTTTTAAGATGGTCTTTCTCAGAATGCTCCATTTCAAAAGAATTTTAGGAACACTTGTCATTATGTATTTCCTTACTCATTAGAGTAGTTGCCTCTTCCCTGTTGCTATGTACAGTAGATTTCTCGCCAGGAGACCAAGAGTTCTCTACATATCGTTTCTTATCTTTTTGTTGCGATTCCATTACATTCATTAGGACGTACGTGGTAAGGACCCAATCTCTTCCAGGGTGGCTAGCCGTTGTCTTATTCTATATCTGACACGCCTCTAGTGCGCCACACACTTTGCTGTTTCGCTTTGTTAGCTGTTGAACTTTTTAGATTCCTCCGCCTCACTCGCCGTCTCAGTCTTTGTGTACTAGGGATGGACATTCCCTTGAGTAAGATTGCTCCTACTTCTCTCATGCAAATTTAACTAAAAAGGAGCCTAAGAAAAATCAAATGTGGATGACAGAATGACATCTTGAAAAAAATGGCAGAAAGAAAGAGAGCAAAAAACACTCCAGAATATAAAACAAAACACAACGACATACGTACTAAGTGTAGACAAGCAAAAGAACCGTGGATAGAAACAAGTTGCAAGGAAATAGAAGACATGGAAGCAAAGCACATGACAAGAGATATGCATGAAGAAATAAAGAAATTATCAAATATGTCGCGGTTTGCCCAAGGAGGAGGCTGAATCAAGAACAAAAACGGTGTAATCTTACTTGATGAGAAAGACATATCAAACCGATAAGCAGAGTACGTAAAAGAACTATTGGAGGACAACAGAGGTAAAAAACCATCACCAGATTCTAAAGATGGCCCTAAAGTTCTCAGATCAGAAGTAGAGAATGTAATACATTTGATACAAAAAGGAAAATCAGCAGGCACGGACAACATAAAAATTGAATTGATAGAAGCCCTGGAGAGCTTTGGTATAGATACAATCACAGATCTATGCAACGATATATATATAAATACAGAAAATATACCACATGACATGAAGACATCAGTCTTTATATATAACACCTTTGCAAGGCATAACACCTTGCAGAAGACCATTATAGAAGGGAGAGTTGAAGGCAAACGTGCAAGGGGAAGACAGTGCTATAAGTGGGAAGATAACACCAAGAGATGGACAGGAAAGAGCCTATCAGAGTGCACCACCAAGACAAGAGACACAAGTCGTTGGAGATCCATTACAGCCAACCTTCGTTGTGGAGATGGCAGCTGATGATGAATTTCCGCAAGTGATAGTCCTTGTAGCATTTTTTTAAAATACATTTATTGTTGTTTTTATATCTTATGGTAGAATATTTTTTTTTCTTTCTTTATTCACACGTATTGGTGTATTACACGTATTAAGATATTGCTGAATAGCCATAAGAAACATGTTCCGACCAACATTACGTTAAATGGGCAAACGTTAGAAGAAGTTAACACCTTTAAATATCTCGGGTCCACTATATGTAGTGATGGGAGATCAAGTAAAGAAATCAAGACAAGACTTGAGATGGCCTCAGCTGCCATGACAAGACTGAATGTGATCTGGAAAAGTAACATCAGTTTTCCTGTGAAGATCAAATTATACAAATCACTTGTATTATCTATTCTCTTATATGGGTGTGAGAGCTGGACACTCACTGCAGATACGGAGCGAAGGATTCAGGCTTTCGAGCATAAATGTTATAGAAGAATTTTGCGCGTTTGCTATAAAGAGCACAAAACAAATGTCTATGTTAGAGAGAAGATAAACACCTATGCAGGCCACCAAGAACCACTTTTGTCAGTAGTGAAACGTCGAAAGCTTGCCTGGTTTGGGCATGTAACTCGTCATGACTCCCTTTCGAAAATGATCCTCCAGGGAACAGTCGAAGGTAAACGGAGAATAGGAAGGCAAAGAAAATCCTGTGCTGATAACATCAAAGAATGGGCAGGACACGGTTTTTCCACACTTGTCCGCATTGCTGAGGATAGAGAGCAGTGGAGGACCCTGTCTGCTGATGCTTCCACCATGGCACCCCTACGACCCATGACAGGTTACGGGTTGAGATGATGAGATGATGATTCACACGTAAACACACAGATGGTCACTGAATGCGCCGCATTTGAAAAAAAAGAAAGGGAGAAAGAAACAACACAATATAGACGTATAGAAAAACGACCAGTTTCATATAAGTAATTAGTTTTTTTTTTCCTTAAAATTTTCCGGCTTTTTTAATACTCTAATGATTTTATTCTTTAAAAAAATCGACTCTTCCTACCCAATATGACGCCCTTGCAGCCGCACCGCTTGCGCCTCCCAAGAGCCGGCACGTATAACAAAATGTATCTCATAGGAAAATACACATTAACAGCTCTAACATTTTTTATATCCTTTTGTTTTAACATCATTCGCATTTTCTAAAAGAAGCAGTTCTTGTACATAACCAAACGATTCCAGAAATACGAACACATAGATCATCTTCAAATGTCACACATACCCAATAGACTGATGTTGACTGGCTCCTTGAAACCTTGACTGATGAAGCAGATAATATTGATAACATTCGTAACGATGCCAAAGATGTTAATTATCTGACACCCTATACTAAAGACAATCCATGTATATATTAATATTGTCTGGTCATCTACACCGACGACATCTGCGGAAGAGTCTTCTGTATCGGACAGGTTTAATGTATCTATCATCCTTGTTGCTCTGACAACCCTTGTGTCAAAGTTTCTGAAAGATCTTATAAGAAGTAGTGCAATTCTGTTTCTTCAAGACGTGGAATTCACGTGTTACTTAACAGAAGTCGTTCAATCTAATGACACATCAGCCTGGAAAAAAATATTTAAAGCAACAGTTTATATACAACGACAGATAAAAATATACTTGCTGTCATTTTAATGAACGTCCTGAATTTAGCTACCCGATGACAGGAGTCGTCAAAATGCATATACTTGATATAGTTATCACAAGTACAATAATGAACAAAGAATACATGTTCCTTCCTTTACTATAATCAAAGTGCATCCAATGAATTGGTTTGGTTTTTAAATCGTGCACTTGAAACTGGTGTTTGTCATGTGCACGGGATACCACGTTCAACCTCGTGTGGATTACAATTAGGATATATAGTGTTTATCATTCTATATAGCATATTACATTGGTTATTTCTTTCTGTGTGTGTATGCTCTTTCCAGGCTATAATTTATCTGCTTTTTGTTGTGGTACTGTTTAGTGTCTATGGTGTCTGTAACGTATCCTCGTCCATGATCCTAGGTTGCTCTGTCTCGCAACTGATACTCTTTTAAATGTAACTACTTTGCTTTTGTTGGTTTTTTAATTGGGAGCTTTTAAAAATATCTTATACTGAAAGTATATGGGAGTTATTTTTTATTTTTTATTATCATTATTATTTGAATTTAATTCAATTTTCTTGGTATTTTTAATTCTTCCTTGTCATTCTCATTTGTTCTAGTTGTTATATATTAATTCTTGTTTTGAAAATATCAGATTTTATTATGTTGTGTAGCACAATGAGTAGGTCAATTTTTAATACAGTTTTTAGTGATGGTGATGGAGAGTTTTGTCTTCTCAAGTATTCCATGTGTGGTTTTCTGTACTGTTCGTATTTCTTACATGTTAGCACATAATGTGCCATGGTGTTCTTCTCCAGACATGCTACGCAGTAGGGTTGCTCCACAATGAAATAGCCTGTTCCTAGTTGAAGTCTCATCAGTTTTTTATTGCATAATGTGTTTGGTTCTTTAAATATCTGACAAGTCCGTGTTGGATTTGTTTTGATTTTCTAGGCGTGTCTGCCTTTCTGGCTTTGTTTCCATTTTCTGTCCATTCCTTTGTTATAATATTTTAAATTAAACTTTTGAACTCTATTGTGCCTATGCCTAACCTTAAGTTTATGTGGTTTGGACTGCTTCTTCTTGTTTTTGCTTCCTTGTAGGCCGCCTCATTTCCTTCTATTCCCACGTGCGAGAATATGCATGCTAGTAATGCTGTGCAGCCTCTATTGTTTAAGTGTGTACTGAAATGCAATATTTCTTCTGCTATGTCTGGTCGACTACATTCATGTGCATTTCTTAGTGCTTGAAGAGCTGAAAGTGAGTCGCTTAAGATTGTTGGTATTTTTTTTTCGGGGGGGGGGGGGGGGGGGGGGGGGGGGGGGTTGTCGGTAATTATTTTAAGTCCTTTTGCTATTGCCACCATGTCTGCTGTAAATATACAAGCTTTTTTCTGTAGCTTCCATGCTGGAATGTGTATTCCGAGTTCTTCATTTTTTTTATTTTCGATCCATCAGTGTACACTTTTAAGCTACCCTTAGTTATCTGCTCTATATATGCACTGGCTATATTTTTAATGTCGTTTGTTTCTGCTTTTGTATCTAAAATCTCTGCAAGATGAGAGTCAGTGTTTGGTTTTTTGAGCTCCCAAGGAAGAATCACGTGTGTGTTTTTACTACTACAAATTTATTGCATTTGTTATAGAATTACATTATTCTATTTTCTCCATGCACTTCCATTCTATTGGGTATCTTGTGGGATCAAGTGGCAGCCTAGGTGTTAAGAAATTCTTCTTAAACATTGCATGGGCTAGGTGGTTTTTGTCTATTAGTACTCTTGTCATGTAATTCAGTCTAAGTTTTTTTTTTCTTAGCTTGAGGGATATTATTCCTAGTGCTACATCTAGTGCTCCAAGTGATGTTGATCTTGAGGCTCCAGCATTTGTACTTAGTACCCGGTGTTGTAGTTAGTCCAATTGTTCTTTTATTGTTGTGACCGGTGTAGTCATATATTATGCTTGCATGATCCATTTTCCCCATTACAAATGGCCTGTAGGACATGTGTAGTGACTTTATGCTTGCTCCCCATCCACTGTCTATTGGGTTTCTCATCATATGTGTGAGTCCTCTGTAGCTCTCAATCAGCTTGTCTATTTGTTTTTTCCAGTTTAGTTGTTAGTCTAAAGTCATGCCTAAATATTTGGTTGTTTCTACTATTTTTATTTTGTGCCCTTGGATTTGTATGACTTTTGTTTTATTTTTTATAATTCTACCTGTACTGAAGTTGATTCCGACTGTCTTTTTAGCATTTAGTTGGAAGCCCCACTTAGCCATCAATTCTGCGATCTTGGTTATTTTGGGCTTTTAAATCTGTAAATAATCTGGGAAGGATTTTCCCTGTACTCCCGATAGCTACATCGTCTGCAAATTATGACAGTTTCTTCTTCTGTGGCTGAATTTCTCTCCTAAGTCATTAACCCTAATAGAAAATAATCAAGCGGGTTAATACGGAGTCTTGAGGGATGTCATTATCTTGCTCGTATAGCTCTGATTTGTCATTATTTATCTGTACTGTAAAGTATGTGTCAGGTAAGAAGTTTTATATGTAGCTGTGCATGTTTCCTGTTAGGCTTATCTTGTTAACTTATATAACTTGCCATCTCTCCAGCAGTCATCGTATGCTCTTACTGCATCTAAGAAAACGGCTACTGTTTTTGCATTCCTTTTAAATCCTGATATTACCTGATGAGAAGTTGGTCCATAGAGCTTCTGTTTTACCTAAACCCAGATTGGGTTGGGCTGTAAAGATTGTTCTTTTCCATGAGGTATTTTAGTGTACTGCTCACCATAGTTTCAATTATTTCCCCTATTTGAGATATTAATGTTGTTGGTCTGTAGGAGCTCGCATACTGGGCCACTTTATCTGGTTTGTGTATTGTTTTTTCCAGTCCTACGATATTTTACCTTTTTTCCAAATAATGTTGTATAGAGAAGTAATTATTTCTGTGGTGTATTTTGATATCGTTTTTAAGGATTTCGTAGCTTAGAATGTCATGTCCTGATGCTGAATTCGACTTCTCATTTATTACTTCTCTACTTCCTCTACAGTAATTTCAGAGTTTAGATGTAATTTCTTCCGTACATCATTTAGTTCGTTTTTTTCTTAGCTCTGTTATGAGTTTTCCTCTTTTTACTTATTTCTTTCTGTCCCAGGTTTTCCCTGGCACTTACATTATGGAAGTATTTTGCTAGTGTATTTGCTTTTTGTTTGTCTGATCCTGTCCGTTCTGGAACTTTGATAGTAGGCATTACTGTTCGTGTTTGATTCCCTTTAAGAGGTTTTAATCTTTTCTACACCTCTGTAACTGAATGTTTGCTTGGATTAAGGTTTTCCAGTAAGCTTCCATTTCTTGATCGTCCGATTGGCAGAGTGGTTAGAGCGCTGATCACTCGCGACAAAGGTGCCGGAATAGATTAACGGTATCGAGACGCTTCAGTCTACCCAGCTGTAAATGAGTACCTGACTTTGCACTTGAGTTAGAGAAGGCAGCGAGGAAGGGAGCTGGTCACCCCCCCACCTCTCGATGCTGGACCTAATATAGCCAAGTCTCTAACACTTCACTCCCCTACGGCAGTATCTGCTATGGGACTACCTTTTTTACCTTTCCTTTTCTTGCAGTATTATTTTATTTGTTTCATTTCCTATTCTCTTTTACTGTTCCTAGTTGTCTTCGGTTCTATTTCTTCTATATTTTTGTCGTGCTTGTTTTCTACTTAAGTTTTTTCTGTACATTTGTTTTTCCACGAAGGAGCTGGGTTTTTATTCCAGTGTTCAGTTTTCTCTTTTCTATTATTCTGCTTTCTAGTTACGTGTTGCGGCATATTAGAGTGTGGACAGTTTTGAATTTAAAATACACGGGGAGACTGCGCTTACATTCCAGAACAATTATTACAGCAATCAGAACAAGAGTTACCTCTATTAAGGTTTCCCTCTTCTCCCCCCCCCCCCCCCCCCCCCCCCCCCCCCCCCCCCCCCCCCCCCCCCCCCCACCCCCCCGCCACCCCCTCCCCCGCCCGCACCCCCCCCCCCCCCCCCTCCCCACCCCCCCCCCCGCCCCCCCCCCCCCCCCCCCCCCCCCCCCCCCCCACCCACCCCCCCCACCCCCCCTCTCCTCCTTTTCCCCCTCCCCCCCCCCCGGCGCGCCTCCTCCCCCCCTCCACCCCCCCCCCCCCCCCTCCCTCCCTCCCGCCTAACATAATATTCACAGAAACAACGATAGCTATTGGATGGTTGAATGTTTGATGCTCTACAATTTTCAAAGTGACACGGAAGAACTACTGCAAATTTCAGTTTAGAAATAACTATACCATATTACATTTCGACTGAGAATATAATCCGGGATACTAAAATGTCAAAATATAAAATTACATAAAAGTTGCTGTATCAGTTGACAAGCAATGTTTAATGAGTCAATACTTGAGAAAGATTTTAATGCGAGGTCATCTGAAATCGTAAAAAGAATCTTCGTAACGCTATATTATATTCTTTAACAGTCCATTCTTAGTGTTGCCTCTTTCGGTAAGAACGATTTGAAATTCTAGGGCACGGTAATACATATATTTAGAACACGAAGACAACATTGGATATTTCTTAGTTTCAATATGTAGCAATTAAAAATTCAAACATCTAATTTCCCTAGCTCGATGAGTGTTTTAAATAAATTAATGACGTCAGTGCTGGATTTCCCATTCGGATCTGTATGCGCAGACCATAGGGCTTACAAAAATTGTTAGATCCTTGGAGTGTAGGGAACAATTATAAAGAATTCTTCAAAAATAAAATACAAAAGATTCAGAGACAGAAAAATAATGAAACTAGAAATTAAAAATGATATATTACTATAATAATTCCACAGGTTATAGTTGACTTATAACATTTTCTAGCAGCTTCTTTTTCGGCTTTTTTTTTTTTTTTTGCAGCAAAGATTGTAAAATCAGCTACAAAGTCCATAATACGAGTAATATCCTTTTAAATTCCCAGAACACAATATATTTAATGAAAGAGTAATGGGGAAATGCGGCAGTGGAACAGTAAACAAGAATGGGGATAAATTAATAAGTTTCTGTAGCATTAAATACCTGGTCATTGGAGGAACCCTTTTCGCACACAAAGAAATTCACAAATTAACATGGAAATCACCGAATGGCCGGGACAGAACCAGATAGACCACATTAATGGTAGATAGAGACATTCATTACAACATGTGAAAGTAAGAAGAGGTGCAGATGTGGGAAGTGATCACCACATACGAGAAGCAAAACTAAAGGTGAAACTCAGAACTGCGGGACCAATTGTAACTACACAGAAAAGGTATGACATCAGCCAATTGAAGGACCCTCTTTCCAGAAAAGAAACGATATCAAATTGTCAAAAGCCAGGAAAAGACAACGAAAGATGATACTGACCGAAATTCAATACCATTTCAACAATGTATAAGGCAAGCAGCAAATCATGCTTGAGATTCCAGGAAAGGAAGAAGCAAGATTGGATAACACCAGAAACATTAAACACCATAGCAATGAGAAAGGAAATGAACAGAAAGAAAACAGAAGCGAAGTCCCCCAGGTTAAAGCAATTAAATAGCGAACAATACAGTCAGATGGACAAGGAAGTTAAACGCCAAACCTGAGCCAACAAAAGGAAATTCCTAGAAGATCTTCCAAGGCAGAAGAGTCAGCACTGAGAAATGAACAAAACACAGTATATAAAATAACTAAAACCATCAGCGGAAAACGAAGCGCAAACAATATTACATCATAAGAGATAAGCAAGACAACCTCATCACCAGCAAAGGGACTGGAAAAAACATGGGCAGACTAAACAAAGAACCACCAGAGATACAGTGTAATGTTCCGAAGGCTGAAAACGATCTAGATGTTAATACAGACATTCCACGAAAGGAAGAAATCATCACGGCAATCAAAGGGTTAAAGAATGGAAAAGCTCCTGGCCATGAAAACTTAAATGCAGAGCTACTTAAGACAGACCCAGAGCTAGCAGCAGAATTATTAGAACCACTATTTGCACAAGTCTGGAAACGGGGACAACACCAACAGAGTGGAACAAAGGAATAATTGTCAAATTGCCCAAAAAGGGCGACCTTGCAGACTGCAACAGTTGGAGAGGAATCACTCTTCTCTCAGTTCCCAGCAAAATACTAGGCAGGATAATTATACAAAGAATTTCAAAAGCAGTAGACCACAAACTGAGGAAAGAACAACATGCATTTATAAGAACAGAAGATGTGCAGATTATATATTTTCCCCCAGGAACACTATAGAGCAGTGCTCAGAATGGCAGAGACAGCTGTGCATTAATTTTGTGGATTTAAAAAGGATTTTGGCAGTATACATAGAAACAGTCTATGGGAAATACTGAGAGCTTATGGAATTCCAAGCTGCATAGTGTCCATCATCTCATCTCAACCCGTAACCCATCATGGGTCGTAGGGGTGCCATGGTGGAAGCATTAGCAGACAGGGTCCTCCACTGCTCTCTATCCCCAGCAATGTGTACAAGTGTGGAAAAACCGTGTCCTGCCCATTCTTTGATGTTATCAGCCCAGGATTTTCTTTGCCTTCCTCTTCTCCGTTTACCTTCGACTGTTTCCTGGAGGATCGTTTTCGAAAGGGAGTCATGACGAGTTACATGCCCAAACCAGACAAGCTTTCACTACTGACAAAAGTGGTTCTTGGTGGCCTGCATAGGTGTTTATTTTCTCTCTAACATAGACATTTGTTTTGTGCTCGTTATAGCAAATGCGCAAAATTCTTCTATAACATTTATACTCAAAAGCCTGAATCCTTTGCTCCATATCTGCAGTGAGTGTCCAGCCCTCACACCCATACAAGAGAATAGATAATACAAGTCATTTGTATAATTTGATCATCACAGAAAAACTGATGTTAATTTTTCAGATCACATTCAGCCTTGTCATGGCAGATGAGGCCATCTCGAGTCTTGTCTTGATTTCTTTACTTGATCTTCCATCACTACATATAGTGGACCCCAGATATTTAAAGGTGTTAACTTCTTCTAACGTTTGCCCATTTAACGTAATGTTTGTCGGAACATGTTTCTTATGGCTATTCACCAATATCTTGCTTTTTTCTATATTAATTTCCATCCCATACGTTCTTGTTACTTTTTCCAGTCTAGAGGTAAGGTCTTAAAGTTCTGATTCTGTTCCAGCTATAAGATCGATATCATCAGCAAAACGTAGATTGCAAAGAGGTCGGCCTTCAATCGATATGGTTGTTTCCTAATCGTAGAGGGCCTCCTGCATAATATGTTCTAGATATGTATTAAAGAGCACTGGGGACAGGATACATTCCTGGCGAACTCCTACAGTTGTTTTGAAAAATTCTCCAATGTCATTGCTTGCAAAAACAGCACTGCTTGCGTCCTTGTATAGTGCTTCAATGATATCTATGATGTTGGTTTCAAAATTGAATTTTCTCATTATTTGCCATAAACTTTCATGCCAGACTCGATCGAAGGCTTTTGTGAAATCGATGAAGTTATGGTATAAATCGCGTTGATGCTGGAGATGTTTTTTGATCAGTAATCTGATATTGAAGATTTGTTCTGAGGTACTTCTTCTTGGTCTGAAGCCAGCCTGTTCCTCGGACAAGATTTCTTCTGATTTCTGTTTTATTCTATTCAAAAGTATCCTTAACATCACTTTACTTGGATGACTAATAAGGCTAATGGTTCTGTAGTTCTTGCACATTTTTAGATTTCCTTTCTTTGGAAGCGGTATTACTAATGACTGCGTCCACTCTTTTAGCCATTTTTTTGTACTCCATATCTTCTGGCAAATTGTTGTCATGATTTTTACCATATCTGGTCCTCCATATTTCAAGAGCTCTGCTGGGATATTATCCACATCCGGTGACTTCCCTTTTTTCATCGAACATATAGCCTCTTCAACTTCTTCCCGTAATATTGCCGCATTTCCGAGTTCCCTGTTTTCGCACTTAATGTTGTTTAATATGCTATAGTCAGTGTCGAGTTTACAGTTATATAATTCTGTACAATATTCTGTCCACCTTCTCATTACAGCTGTTTTTTCATTGAGCAGGTCCCCATTGCTATCTTCTATGACAGTTACCCTGGGCTGTTGGGGTTTTGAAAGTCTTTGTAATGTGTCAAAAGCTGCCTTGCTGTTACCTTTTATTAGCCCCGTATTAATGTACTCACATTGATCAGCTACCCATTTTTCTTTGGCCTGTTTCATTTTCTTTCTAATATTTTTATTCACCATACTGTATTGCCATGCTGCTTCAGGAACCTCTTTCTTAACCTTTTTCATTTCCGGCCGTGTATCACATAACTTCAGAATGTCATCTGTAACCCATGGTTTGTTAATTTTCTTTCTTTTACCAAGTATTTCTGTTGCTGATTCAATTAGCACATCTTTCATGTTCTCTGTGATTGAGTTGATATCATCTTCCAAAAAGTTGAGAGCTGCGAATTTTCCTCCAACAGTTGCCTCCAAAATTCCCGCGATTTCTGGATCTTTCAGTGTGTCTAAATTGAACCTTAACTGAGAACACCTGTTTCGATTATAGTTCTTTTTTAGTTTAAGCTTGAGCGTCATCAATACCATGTCATGATCACTAATAATGTCGGCGCCAGGAAAAGTCCTAGTCTTGGCGTTATTAATAATGGACTTGAATCTTTTGGATACAAAAATAAAATCAATTTGGCCATGTATCTCCGTTTTCGGGGCATGCCACGTTGTTCTTCTTGATAACTTATGAGGAAATAGTGTATTTGCAAGGGTTAGTTTATAGTTGCTGGCAAATTCTAGTAGCCTTAGTCCTCAATCGTTTGTTTCTGCTGTCCCAAATTTCCCCACTGTGCCAGCCCACTGACCGTGTGCATCTGGCCCTATTTTAGCATTCCAATCGCCTAGCACGATGAGAAGATCTTTCTTTGGAATTTTCTTAATTGTTTCATCCAGATTTTCATAAAATGTATCAATTGCATCATCATCCTCATTGTCAGTAGTGGAGCTTATACCTGTATGATGGAGATGTTCTTTGGATGTGCTGCTGTAAGTATTGTGATAAGCCTGCTATTTATTGGGGTGCAGCTGATGACAGAGTTCAATCTATAATTATGTACAATAAAACCTACTCCATACTGATGTTTGGACTCATCTCCACTAAACCTAATTTGTGACCATCATCCGTTATTGATTCACCTAAACCTGTCCATATGACTTCTGCTAGGCCCCTGATGCGCTTCTCTATGGTGCGGAATGCTGGAGAGTAACAGATAAGGAAATGTTGAAATTGTTCTCTTTACACACTATCTGCCTAAGAAAAATTCTCCGAATCTTTTGGCCGAATACCATCACCAACGAAGAACTGCTAACTCGGTGCAACCAAGACGACATGCGCACCATCATAACTGGCAGACACTGGAATTGGGTTGGCCATGCCCTCAGAAGAGACCCTGATGCCACCACAAGAACAGCTATGCTTTGGAATTCGGAAGAAAAACGAACGAGAGGTCCACCAAAAGTAACTAGGAGGAGAACTGTTGAGGCTGAGATGCAACGAGGGAATCAGAGCTGGGGCACTGCACGAAGGATGGCTGCCGACAGGGCAAAGTGAAAGCAGTTTGTTGGCGCCCTACATGACGCCACCACGCGTGATGGCCACTGACTTCTTTGACGGTCGGCGGCATTAGATGAGCCAAGCTGCGCAGCTAGGTTTTAACATCATGGGGAAAGAACATATTAAAAGAAATCGCGATATTAAATCTCATATTACTCATTAAAACGAATAGCCTTCATTTATACTTTGAGGACATGAACCTCTATAATCACTATGACTGCGTAATGCCAATCCATACATTCACAGAAAGAGAACGTCGTCTATAATACGTCGTAAAATCTTTTTGCTTTCAGCCGTTACAAAGACAGCTAATACTGTTCTGTCGTGGTTGACCAACAGGTTTTGGGAAAGACAGTTCTTATGTAATTTTGTTTTTCTTTCTCTTTTATGTTTTTCAATTTTGTGCTTACTTTATGTCACGGGATTTGCCTCCCCTTTGCTCTGCAGTAGTGGTCCACCAGTGGCCAAAACTCAAGAGTGTCTGAAAGGGGTTTTCAAAGGTGTCTGTCTTCATACAAGATTACTCTTGGCAAAGTTGTCGATAGAATGATAATGATGCTTCAGTCTCAAGGTAGTTTCACAAGATAATTCAGAAGTCAAGATCAATGCCGCATATGGCGGAGCACTATTAACAAATCTGATCCGGCATCTTTTGTGAAGTATTAAGCAAGGGTGTGGAATGTTCTTCTTTCTTCTTCTTCTTCCTCGTTCGTCCTGAAAAGGACGTTGGTTGCGTTGTGTCCGTTTACAGCGAAGCTGCGGTATTTGCGCCTTTTTGCCGACACATCCTACTTCCGCACGGCATTTTTTGGGACCGGGTTTGCCTTCCCTCTTCGATCCCTACTCCTCAGCCAGACTGCAGTAATACAGCCTGTTTTCAGGACCACCACGTGGAGGTGGAGTAGGGTCGTGGTCAGCTCTGGTTCGCTGACCCTGACGCAGGCAGTTAAGTTATGGTTTCGCTTACTGCATTCCTCACTTTTGATGCATCTTGCTGGTGTAATTTAGAGAAATTAATGTAATAAGTATTTTTGGCTCTATGGCTGTAACTATATGTATATATATATAATATTTTAGATCATACATGCGCTCTCTTATCTATAAGAACTGAATCAACTATGAATTTGTAAAATAACATGTAACAAATTTTATAATCAATTAGTCTTAACATATTTAAATAAATATGGATGGAAATGACTTTAGAGGTTTTTTTTTTTTAATTGTCTTCAATGAGACTTAGGGGAGGAGTTACAGGGCATTTTAATTCAAAACAGCAGAAACATTAAAATCGGGATTAGTCTATACTCGTATAATTTATATTCCGCTGAATACTGTGAAAAGTATTTGTCAGAACACATTCTAAGTAGGTATATTTTGATTTAGTAAATAGTATTTTTTTTCAGAAATCATGCTTTTCCTATTAAGAAAATTAAGATTTTCTCGTAACCTTGGTTTACGCTACTTCTGTTTTTATAACTTCCGCATTTATTGGTCAATGAGTATCAGATTTGGCACAAATACTTTCCATAGGATAATGAAACTTTTATGCATCCGACTTTTGATATTTAATCAACATTTTGATTTATTGCAAATAATGTTGTAAATGTTTAAAAAAATGCTGATTATTTATAGATACAAACTTTAAAATTATATATCTCAAAATCTATTTAAGTTATCAAAAATCCAATGTGTCGATAGTTTTAAAATACAATGATAAACATTTGGTTAAATTTTGTAATGATAGATTAATAAATAAAAAAGCTTTAGGAAATTGAAATAGAACAATATGTTCCAATATGGCCGCCGATTCCATAATAACCGATGATGTAATACCATCAAACTCTTCATTATGGGTATCTATGATTGATGTAGGTTAAGTATGTGCATTTTCACTGAAATCATATGATTAGTAACGAAAATAGCATTTCAATGTAGCCTGTTAGAAAAAGCTTAACTGGCTGAGCACTGCAATGTGTCGTTATCAGGTATTTTTTTATGAAGACTCTTCTCTAGAGTCGTCTAGATGAACTTCACTCCTAATGTCAGTGTGGGTGTCTTCACAGCGTGTCCACTGTAGGTAGATGGTGTCGACCCCAGTTTTTGAATCACAAGATTGTGGCGAATACTCTTACTTCAGTCTGGTCTCTTGTAAGTGAAACTTCGTACCACGAGCAGTAATGTAGTCTCGTAAAACGAACCCAAATGGGATAAACAATCTCCTTGCACAGTAGAATGGACATCTTCTTTTTTGATCCTTTGCTGCCGACCGTCAAGGCAGTCAGTGTCCATCACGCCTTATGGCGTCTTATAGGGCAACAACAAATTGATTCCACTTTGCGCTGTCCTTGGCCATCCTTCGTACAGTGCCCCAACTCTGGTTCATACCTCGCATCTCAGCCTCCCAGTCCTCCGCCAAGTTGTGTTTGGTCGGCCTCTCTTTCGTTTTCCTTCAGGGGTCCATAGCATAGCTGTTCTTGTGATGGCATCGGGGTCTCTTCTGAGGACATGGCCAACCCAGCTCCAGCGTCTGCCAGCTATGATGGTGTGCATGTCCTCTTGCTTGCTCCGAGTAAGCAGATCTTGGTTGGTGATGGTATTCGGCCAAAAGATTCGGATAATTTTTCTTAGGCACGTTGTGTGAAAAGAGGACAATTTCGACATTTCCTTCTCTGTAACTCTCCAGCTCTCCGCGCCATAGAGAAGCACAGAAAGCACACAGCACTGATATAATCCTAATTTTGTGCTTGTGCTGTACTGAGAGGACTTCCAGATGTTGTTTAGATTAAAAAGGCTGTTCTTGCTTTGTTCATTCTGTTGTTGATGTATGTGCTTGCTCTACCGTCTGGTGTTACTATGCATCCTAGGTATGTGAAGGTGAATGGACATAGCAACGTTGATTTTATGCTTCGAACACTCGTCTGGGGTAGTTTCAGAATCCCTCTTATGGCTTGTGGTTTTGATTCCATAAGTTTCCAGTCTTTGTATTTAAAAATTGCGGTTTCTCTTTTAAGTTATAAAGACGCCCTTCGATCTGTCACTTTTAAATTTGAAATACTTTGTCCGATACTTCTCTCTGGCTACAGGGAGTTGTTAATTGACGTTTGCTGAAAATGCAGTACGATTTGTGTCTCCGACTTCGCTATATTATATTTCCATTTCTCAGTCCAAGTCACAGATTGGCATTTCCGGCCAGATATCTTTTGAGAGCTAAAGTTTATTTCAAGCTCTCGATTTAGACCAATCATGTCTCTTTAGAAATATGTGGGTTGGGGTGTTAAAACATTACTATCCACCCCGTGTTGTAAAATATCAATTTTAAAATTTAAACTCCTGACCTCTTTCAAATATTGCAGTAATACTTCCGATTGCATTTATGCAAACTCACAAACACTTCAGTGAACTTATTTCCTGGCTAATACCTTTTTCCACCATAATCTCCCCAGACGCATTATCTGTATTATTGATACAGAGATTTGCCATCGGATTACATATTATCACCTGCTTTTACGTAAATCTCCCAGACGGGTTTCTTAGACAATCTGGCTTTCTTTCCGTCGAACAGGCAGACCAGGACCTAATTCAAGTAGAGCACGCATCAGTTCACGCGGTATTACAGGTGTGTTACAGAACAGTCGTGCACCTGTTGAGTATCCCCTGTGTATTTTAACTACAGCCTAGTCTTACATTCTTGTCGTCTGCGTGATGGTCAGCTGAAGTAAAATTGAGCCCAGACCCGGATGCTGTAATGTGCTCGTAGGTTGAAGGTGTGTAGCAAATCTTCAGAGGCTTTCATCTTTTGGAAAACTGCATCGGCTGGGACGTTGTCTCCTGTTTCTGGAATGAAGGTTCGTGCTAAGTCTTCAGGATGTTCCCACTCTGTGGCAAATGAGTGCAAATGTGGATGTCTCATATATTTTGACGATTCAGTTGCTTCGTGTGCATCTTTCATCTGCCTCCTATTCCATGCAGATAGTGTTTTCTTATTTCGCTTCTCCATACTTTATCAGAACCACACACAAAAAACAATAACAATAATAATAAATAAATGTGGACACTATACGATTTACTTATTTTATCACTGTTATTATTATTATTATCATTATCATTATTATTATTATTGGTGTGGTTTTAAATGCGCTAATCGGTTTAATTCACACAGACAACCATTTTGGAAGGCGAAAATAAAAAAGATCTGATTTTGTGAAAAGATGACACTTTATTCAGAACGAGAGGAGAAGTGAAAACAATCCGCACAATGTGTAGTAATCAGACCTAACTGTAAATTACTCATAGAGTTCCCCATGTGTTTTATATTGCTGGAATCAATTCTTATTGACACACTCACTTTTGTTGGTGGAACGAACGAACGAACGAAATCTTTATTTCATCAGGGTAAAAAATGGATGGGGAGATGAGCACACAAATAAACTTTAAAAAGGCACCACATGTGCAGAATGTTTTCTCTCCTCTCCCCCAGCGTTACTGGATAAATCCTCAAATCAATACATACATTTTTGTCAAATACTGTGAAAAATTTACATTTTAAAATTATTTTTCAGTTCCACAAAAGAATTGTGTCCTTGTACAACGCAGAAAACATCATAAACTCAGTAACAATATTTTCTTTTTAGTCTGACGAATACATGCTGACTTATTCATACGCTGTGGACTGAGTTTTATCTTTTGATAGAAATGTGTCTGCAGGAAAACTGAAAGTATCATGTAACGTATTGTATGCGGCACGCCTTTTTGTCATTTATGCGACTAGTACGTCTACTGTACGATTAAAACAAATTAATAACTGATTTGGAATACATCTTTGTCACAAGATGGATTTGAGGTGTCCTCTTTCCGATCTCCCTTTTCACTACAGCAGTAATCAGTTACATTTGTGTACTGATTTTATTGCTATTTTTTCCAGTGCAGCACCCTTTTCTTTCTCTCTCCATTGTAGTAGATATTCTGTATTGTGTGCCCGTGTCAGTTAAATGCGCAAGTAGTTATATTGACGAGAGCTAATCCTTTATATGTTTCTGTTCAAGTGGCTACAGACCTTCCGCCTGAGATGGAGAATCTTGACTGATGTTTATTTTCCCTTCCAGGTTCGTTCTTACTCTGTTAGGTTTAGTGATAAGCAATATATCGTATAATGGTTTTCAAATGCACCAACTGTAACGTTCCAAAGAAAAAAGCAATGCAGAAAATTCAACGAGAGTTTATTGCACGTTATTCGACAAGCACTGGTATTTACACAATGATTTGATCGTTTACCTACGCTTAAACAAAATAGTGATTATATCCAAAGGAAAATATATCCAACAGAAAAAAAAATTGGTCTTGATAATATCAAAGACGAAGTTTACCAACACACTATAACTGCCTAGCAAAAATATCTATCTATCTAATCTCTCTAATCTCCTCCTTCCCGCACATCTCTACTTTTTATACCTCTCCTTCTTTTCCCAGGCATTTTATTCACACGTCTCCTATTTTTCCACACGTTACATTTATCTACATTTGCACACGTTTCGCTGTTTTTTTCTACTTTTTTCCACACGCCTCTCTCTACCTAAACAATGGAAAAAACCAAAGAATCGCACCTTTCACTTCACACTTCCTTCGCATAACACCCATTCATTATCATTGTCTGAGACTGCTCTACAATGCCTCTCACAGCCGTGACTGCTAACTGAACCTAAAATTATGCTGCGTTTTGTGCAAAAACGCCGTATCTGCATCTAATGTCTCACATTCTTATAAAGAGCATTATAGCGCGTATAAATGCTAGTGTATGCCAGCTGGTCACAATTTTCTTTCTTATTTTCTTCCTTACGCTCATATCAGGGATAGTCATTACGTTGGGTTGATACCCTTTTCGCTAACACATTTGCAAGGAGCAGCCGAGATAACACATCACATTCGCAAGGGTGCCTCATAGCTTTGCTAAGATTAGCACAGGATAACTCGTGCACACGGCGGAAAGGATGACATAATCGCTTCCGGTCCGACTTGTTAAGACCAAATTACTTTCTAATAAAGTAATACGTAGTTGCATCTGTAACATGTGATCGTATGAGTTTACAAATGTTTTCGGGAGTTTGTACACAATTCGGAATATTTTGAAATTACCCCATAACATGCATGTTTGAATTTGATTAGAGCTTTTGCTTAGCGCCAAACAAACCGATGCGGGGGCAGAAGTGAATATAACTTGGCGTTTTTCAAGTCTAACTTAACTGTGAGATTCACGCTTGCCAAAGACACCAGACTTGAGAGTAGGTAGATTCAGAATTCCACCTATCAGACCGGACACCTTTTATTTGGGAATTTTGGACGAATTTACATAGCCCGGGAAATCTCTTTTATATTAAATAAGGAAAACCGGAATATCCGAGGAAACTGAAACACACGGAGTCAGAGAGGGACTTATACTTATTAAATTAAAGACCCCAAGAACACGTGTAAACAGGCATCATCTAGTGCCTGTAACTTCATTCCATTGAGCAAAAAGTACGTGAGCCAGGATTGGCATAAGTTGCGATTCAAAATTATATTTCTTATTACTAACATGTGAACTAATATGTATATATTACCATGTGAATATGAATGTGTGAAAATCGCTACTGGATGACAAAGTTATTTGACGCTGGCAACCTCAGAATATAGAATGATGATTCATGAACCACCACTGCTACGGCTGGTGATTGCTTTATTGCTAGTCTCATAAAGAGAACTAAAAGCAAAAAGTAATCCCAAGTTCATTTGGAGCAGGAAGGGAAAGATGAAAGAAATGATGTACATTCTAAGTATTACAAATACAGTTTCAAATCATTGTAAACATAAATGGAAACATTTTCAATTTATATTTTGAACACTTTTCAATCAGTGGAAATGTAGTAGATTTGTGGTAGGGGAATTAAGACATAGGTTGGTCCCTTATGAAGAGAAATAGAACAGGTGATAGCTCAGTGGGAGATAATATTAGAAATAGATTTTCACGAGTGAGATGGTGGAAAATAATAGAGTCTGTCCATTGATGCGGGGGAAATTTTATAAGATTATGTGTTCTCAGGAGCAGTCCACCAGACGTCCTGTATGACGAGTGCAATAGACTCAATGCTTGGGCACTCCTTATTTTATCTTAGCCTGCTGAGTACTCTCCAGGGTTATCCTCATTTATTCTATTTGATGAATTATAATATATTCAATCTGGCCATTCATTCAATACTCCCTGGCCCGCACCACAGGTACTCAGTTAATAAGGCTTAACTTCTTGGCACAGTTTAAACGTTTATTCACACACTACTCCACATTGAATAGGGTACGACTCGAAGCTTTTCTAAGCACATGTCTCTACTGTCCTTGATTCTGATACTCTCAGTTTAATCGAACAGTCAACTTACGTGCACAAGAATTCCACACACTCTGCTTAGACTAAACTGGCATTATACAGTTAATGAATGCATAAGGCAGTGATGTTAATATATCTTGCAGGTGTAATAATCATATTCCCAAAAGAAGGACATACGCTGAAATCAAGTCCTAACAGACACACTCCATGCATACTGGTCAAACGACACAAGCAGAATCCCCGCTTGAGACGCGTTCGTGTTCCAGATTAACAAGCTACCGTCTGCCACTATTTTGAGCAGAAGTCAAGACGTCACTTCCGGAAACTAATGACAACCGTCCGTAAACATTAAACCAGGAAGTAATCATATACAACTAATATTATGATATTTAAACATAACATTTACTCCCCCCTGCAGTAAAATAATGAAAAGGAACTTTTCATTATTTCCATTGCAAATCCATAAAATCACTGGAGTAACCAGATGACACATGAACCTCCCACAACTGTCCCCATTGATATAGCACCTAGATGCGTGCTCCACAATCGACAATTAGACACACAAGGTGTGGAATCCAGTAATGAAATCACTAAACCCATTGTCTATTTCAGAGACATCTCTTTTGACACTACTGTGAGGTCACCATATTAATAATAGGGCAGTATGAAAAAAAATGTCAATATGTGTCAGTCAAGGCACTCATACAGCACACCATGTCAACAAACACCCTATGTCATGTCAGTCATGTAAGTCTCCCTATTTATCAATGACATGCATAATTATTAATCAAAGATACAATAGATCTTATGAGGCAGACAAATCAATTCATAATGAGTGACTGCGACAATATGTCAAAATAGTTATCAATATCTGTATGTATGTAGCCTGATGGGATGACTGATCATGTTAATACACTGTAATGTGAAAATATATATTAAGTAATATATGAACACATTAAAATAATCCATTACACTATGTATGTAACCTCTTGTGGTTTAGATGAATTAAACACATATCAAGTAATTAATGATATTAATTATTTAATGTCAATAATGATTGTTGCACGAAAGTCCCTTTCAATCACGTATATTCGAACAAAGTTCCATTAGATCATAATTCTCACTCATTTGTAGATTATTTTTGATGATGCAAAGTCATTTTCATCTATAGTGACACAGAAGTTCATTGAAATATGTACGATTCATGTATTTCGACTTTCAATGTTTGTCTTCCCTGCAATAGGACTAGAATTGAAAGTCACTGTTGTCCATTCTGTATTTTCCATTTTTCAAAGTCCAAGTTGAGATGACAATTTTATTTTTTTATGTCCCCTTTGAATTTTCAGATATCGGCATTTTCTAGTTGTTTCCCTTTTTATGCAAGTAGCAGACCATTTTAAAGGAAAAGTTAGTAAATAATTCAAGGAATGTGTCTTGAACAAATCGCATTGCCACTAAATTTTGAAAATAGTCATCTTATAACTTGCATGTAGTCATCTTATAACTTGCATGTAGTATAGCAGTATAGTTCTTGAACAATCGTATTAGTAACCACATGGCAAAGGATTTGATATATTAGTTGACTTAGGTTATACGTAAAAACATCATCATCATGATGCTTGGCATACTGTTCGTAGTTTAGCACACTGTTTCTGTACCTGACGAAGTACTGTGGCAGAAATTCATGAAGTATGCGAATCTCTTGTCAATGGATGGTCCATGTAGCAGTTCATCCAACGTTAAAGTTGCGCCATTGTTCTTGAATTGTAAACAGCAACATAACGCAGGCTTGATCATTATATATGTGTTGAAGCAGAATTTGATTCGTCAACCAGTGGATGTTTCACACAGCGAGACAACACATCGGCTATGACATTTACGCTTCCCTTGATCGGCTTTATCTGGTACTCGTAGGGTTGGAGGACCAGAGAGGCACGGGCAGCTCTTTCGTTCTTGAAGCGTGCTGTTTTCAGATACGACAACGCTTTCTGATCAGTCTCCAGTGTAAAACTTGCTCCAAGTAAGTAGCGCTGTAGTTTGGAAAAGCAAAATACAAACGCAAGTAATTCTTTCTCAATGATGGGGTACCGCTGCTCTGTAGGCGTCAGCTTTCTACTAACGTAGAGTGTGGGATGCAGACAGCCATTCCATTCCTGCAACAACGAACCGCCAATCGAAGATTTTGAGGCGTCGACTCTGAGGGTAAAATGTTTGGCAGGATCAGGCAATCTTAAGATAGGCATTTTTGAAAACATCTGTTTAAGCTGATTTAAGGCAACATAACAATCATGGCTGCATATAAATCTATTTGGCGAATTTTTTTTCACAAGGAACGATAAAACAGATGTAATTTCAGAAAAATTAGGGATAAATTTACGATAAAAATTGAGTAGTCCGAGAATACTTCTAACCTGTTTTTTTGTTTTGGGAACATCAAGGTTTAGAATTCTAGAGATAGTAGTATCGTCCGTTTTCAAAAAACCTCCTCCTACTTTATATCCTAAAAATGAGATCTCCCGAAATCCAACTTTAGTTTTAGATGTTGTTGTTGTTGTTATTGATCCAGCGGCACTTGGGCTCTCGCCCTTCGGCCCAATGCCATGTAGTGATATCTGCATGTTTTCGCAAGTTGTTCTGTATCTCCGTACAAGGTGTTCCACTTATCTGGTCTGGGAGGAAGAAGCATTTTTCTAACATCGTTGAGTGCTGGGCACTCAAAGAGGTGGTGGTCAACAGTTTCATGGGGGTAGTTACATAGCTGGCACCCTGGAGGGTGTTGTGGTTGGATTCTGTTAAAGTGGTTGTTGAGTGGTATATGTTGTGTTCTGAGTCGAAAAATGGTGCTTTGGTCCCTCCTTGTGAGATGGTTGATGTTGTCGTTAGGATCAGGACCAGCCATATGTCTGTAAACCTCTCTTCCAGTGTTTCCCATGGCCCATCTGTTCAGCCAAGTGTCTTTGTTTATTGTTCGTATGAGAGTTTTGGCTGTTTGGAGAGCTGTTGCTGTGAGTGGTTGTTCTTGTTTTGTTCCTTTCTTTGCCAATATGTCTGCTCTGTCATTACCTGGTGTATTTGAGTGGCCAGGGATCCACTGCATAACTATTCTGATGCCATAGGAAGTGATAAGCTGGTCAGCGTCCTGGATTAGTTTGGCTAATTCAGTTTTACAATGTCCACTGCCTTCCAGAGCTTGTAGGGCAGACAATGAGTCAGTAAAAATGACAATGTTTTGAGCCTTTGAGCGAAAGGCATCAAATACAGTCTTCAGATGGTATACAGCTGTTTCCAGTGCAATGGTTTCAGCTTCATAGTTGGAGCAAAACTTCCCGCATGCATCAAACAGCTCGCCGGAGGATCCGTCTGGATAACATATGTAAACTCCGTAACCTGCTTTGATGGTGGCCTTAAATGCAGATCCGTCAGTATAGACATGTAACCATTCTTCAGGGTAGGCATCAATGGTTCTTTGTGATGCACTCATCAGACTGACTGGGTCGGCCTGTTTGGTTGCTCCATCTACTAATTTCATCTGTACTTCTGGTGTTTTTAAGTGGGTATGTGGTGGTAAATTCCTTACTACTTTCTGTATTTCTTGTCTTCTTTCTGGGAGGTGGTATCCATCTTGTATTTCATGGACATGGTGCAAGACTGACTTGTGCTTTATTCTTTGCTTGTGTGCCCAGTTTTCTACAAGGTGCCTGTTAGGGTGGTTTCGGTTCATTCTCTTACATCTTTCATAAACTTCTAAAGCAGCTTTATCTCTCCGTAAACTGGGGGGTTCCATATTTGTGTGTATTTCACATGCAGCAGTTGGCGTTAATCTCATAGCTCCACTGATTAGCCGAAGGGCATTGCTTTGCACTCTGTCGAGAGACTCCAGGTTTGTCTTGGAGCAAGTAGTAAGCAGTGAGTTATTATATTCTATCACAGAACGGACATAGCCAAGGTACAAGCCTCTCAGAGTATCCTTGTCTGATCCCCATGTAGTGCCAGCAAGCCTCTTCAATAGTTGTAATCGCCTCAGGGCTTTGTTCTTTATATTCTCAATATGGTTCTTGAGGTTGAGCTGCCGATCAAGTGTGACTTCAAGATATGTGGGATGTTCTTCTTTTGTCACTTGTTGTTTGTCTAGCCACAGACTGATATTCTTCTTGGCTACTTTATGGCTTTTGGTGAAGATAGTGTACACAGTCTTTGTATAGTTGACCTTTAATTTCCATGTTTTGCAGTACTCATGTAGTCTTCTAAGGTCTCCGTTTAGTCTTTGAGCTCCGCTTTCTAGATTCTCATGACTCTGCCATATCACCAGGTCATCAGCGTACAGAGCTTTTTCAGCTTTGATCTGGTCTGCTAAGTCATTGATGTAGATGAGAAATAGAGTGCAGCTCAATGAGGAGCCTTGTGGTAAGCCCTCCTCTAAGACTTCTTTAGATGAGATTGCATTGTTAATCTTTGTCTGTATTGTTCGATCAACCAAAAAATATTTTATCCAGTTGTATAACCTGCCATGTATTCCCATGCCAATCATCTTCATCAGGAGGCCTTTTCTCCATACACGGTCATAGGCCTGCTGGAGGTCGAAGAAGATGGCCACAGTATGTTTTTTTACTCTGGAAGCCATCATGAATTCTCTGCGTCAAACGGAAAAGCTGGTCTTCTGTGCAGCTGCTCGTTCTGAAGCCTGCCTGTTCATGACATAGAATACTGGAGCTCTCAAGGAACCAATAGAGACGTGTGTTTATCATTCTTTCAGCAATTTTTCCCAGGCATGATGTTAAAGATATCGGACGGTAGCTTTTGGGTTCATCTGGGGGTTTGTTGGTTTTTAAAATGGGGACAATATGTGCATTCCTCCAGGCTTTTAGAAGTTTGCCTGATCTCCATTTCTTATTGATCAGCTTGAGGATTGCTTCTCTCCCAGATGAGCCCAGGTGGAGTAGCATTTCATTGTGGATCTTGTCCGGCCCTGGGGACTTTCTAGGTTTTAATTTCTTCAGGGCTTGCTCTAACTCCTTCATGCTGAAATATTCTTCGAATAGGGAAGCATTGACCGTTGAGGCTTTCTCTTGTTTCCTTAACTGGTGTAGTTGTTTCCTGTCCAGCTCTGTGAGTTTACCTGCTCTATTCACATTGGCAAAGTAACGGTTGAAGTGTTCTGCTTTCTTTTGGTCTTCAGCAATTGTCTTCCTTCCATCTATCACTGGCTTTGGATTCATCCTTCTACTTTCTCCAGAAAGATTATTAACTAGTGCCCATGCTTTATTTCCATTCTGTCTGAGATCTAAGTTGGAGCACGTTTCTGTCCATTTATCTTTTTTGGCCTTCTTGACTGTAAGTTTTACTCTGGCACATGCCTTATTGTACAGAATCTTTGCCTCTTGTGAACGTGTGGTCTCAAGTGTTGTTCTGGCTTTGTTTCTTTCATATATAGTAGTTTGTATTTCTTTGTTCCAGAATGGTTTATATAGCTTCTGGCTGCCCCTTGGGATGGACTGCGCTACTGCATTCAAGATTGATTTTGTTAGTTCTTCACTGAATGTTTCGACACAGTTGGTATCAATGTTTTCTAGGAGGCAATCCAATGTTTCCTGGAATAGTCTCCAATTTGCTTTTCGAAAATTCCAGCGAGTTCTCTGCTTGAAACATGCTTTACTAGGGGTTCCTATAGTGGAGAGGATTGGTTTGTCATCACTTCCAATGTCATCCAGAACCTGAGAATGACTAAAATCTATTAAATCAGATGAGCAGATGGTCAAGTCAGGTCGGCTGAGAGAGAGGTGGGCCCTGTGCAGCAAAGTTGGTGGGGACTCTGTATCCTGTAATACTGTCAGGTTAGTTGTTTCACAGGTCTCTTCAATGTACTTTCCTGTGTTGTTGTAATCAGGGTAACCCCAACGGGGTGAGTGTCCGTTGAAGTCCCCTACAAGAAGGGTTTTGTGATACTGTTTCTTGTATAGTTCTGGTAGATGGACGTGCCGTTAAATTATGGAGACGTAAAGTGTGAAGTAAGGACTGAATACCTTTTACATGTTCATCCCATGATTGATGAAACAGACAAATGTCATCCATATAGGTGATAAGATCTTCTCTATCGGAGAAGAGTCTTCGCATCATGCGAACGAAGGTCGCAGGCGCGTTTACTAAGCCAAAAGACATATAATTGAATTCTAATAGACCTAATGGCGTAGCAAAGGCAGTATAAGGCTTGAATATCTCCGTTAATGGCACTTGCCAGTAGCCTTTAGAAAGATCAAATTTCGAGAAGAATGTAGCAGAAGCTAATCTGTCTAACAAAGACTTAAACACAGGGAGTGGTTCAGCGTCATTTATGGTAACAGAATTTAAACGTCTAAAATCCATGCATATGTGTATAGATTTATATTTTTTCCGAATCAAGACTATCGGAAAACTGTAAGGGGAATGAGATGGAGAAATGACATTTAATTTCACCATCTGTTCTAATTCCACCTCAACTTGAGTCTGTAAGTGTATGGGTATAGGATAGGGTTTCAAATTAATAGGTTGAAAATCAGTAAGAACGATATCATGTTCGATGATATCGGTATGTCCTGGCACATCAGTAAGGACATCAGCAAAAGACAGTAACAATTGAGTCGCTTGTTCTTTCTGAACAGAAGACAGCGTTGGAGATATAGAAACATCTTTCCAACTTTCAGTAGCTAAAAAGTGAATACTAGGTAACACTAAAAGTGACTCATTTCCATCAGTCAAATCAGAATTTTCCTCATGTGTCACAGCCAAAGAAGAGTGACAAGTGACAGATTCATCAAGAGCTTCAAAGACTGGTCTAAGATGTGGTGGACGTGCATGAAACTGCTGTAACATATTGATATGAAAAGTCTTTTCTTTTCCATCTACTGAAACAATACAATAAACATCAGACAGTTTCTCCACAATCCTGTAAGGTCCTCTCCATGACACTAATAGTTTGTTATCTTTCTTGGGTAATAGTACGTATGCTTCATCATCAGGCCAAAGTTGGCGTAATTTGCGGTTTTGGTTAAGAAATAACCTCGCTCTCAGCTTTGCCTTTTCAGGTGAGTATACTGCAATTTGGCATGCGTCTATTATTTTTTTCCTTAGGTTGATCACATATTGGTATGAGGTTTGAACCTCTTCATTCATCTCAGCTCCAATTAATAGCTGTTTTAATATAGACATTGGGCCTCTTGGTTTGGCACCAAAACCCAATTCGAATGGACTAAAGCCTGTATGTTCATTTTTAATTTCCCTGTACGCAAATAAAATAGCGGGGAGAACTCTGTTCCAATTTTGTGGATATTTAATAGTAACCTTATGTAACATTTGTTTTATGGATCTATTGAGAACTTCTATTTTCCCGTTAGACTGTGGGTGATAAATTGAGCTAAGGGATCTCTCAATCCCAAACATATCCATAACCTGTTTCATAGCATCAGAAACTAACTGAGTTCCTCTATCCGATAAAATGTTCTCAGGGAAACCTATACGGCTAAAAATTAAAAATAGTGCGTTAACAATATCTACTGTGGTATTGGTTTTTAATGGTATGGCTTCCGGCCAGCGTGTGCACATATCAACGCAGGTCAACACATATTGATGACCTCTGGCTGATGTAACCTTTAAAGGGCCAATAATATCAATGGCCATCTTTGCGAAAGGCCGCAAAAATATGTCAGATGCCTGAATAGGAGCATCATGTTTTGGTTTTCTAATTGCTAAGCTTTGGCAAGTGGTACACGTACGACAAAATAATTTTACGTCTTTTGTAATACCAGGCCAAAAAAATGTGACAACACTCTTAGCTTGGTTCTAGCAACACCTAAATGTCCAGCACATTCAATGTCATGTGCGTGTCTTAAGACAAATGGACGAAAACAAGCTGGTACCATAATCTGTTTCTTTAAGGAATTAGCATCTTGATAGCTTCTTACTAATATCCCATTCTTTATATTATACCAGTGTTTAGCATTGTCATCTACCATTACATCATTAAATGAGCAATGTGAAAAAATTTTCTTAAAAAAATATCCTCTTTTTGCCTTTGCATAAAGGTTTCCTTATCAATGAGCTCCATCTGAAATACAGTATCATCATTAGTATTGACATCATCCATTACCTGAATATCATCATTATTCTCCTGTTGATGATGATTTTCATAATCATTACTATTCTCATCTTCTTCTGAAGTAATTTCCTCAGTTACATCTTCAGGTAACACATCAACAAGTGGTATGTGTTGATTATTCTCCCTGTGAGCCTGAGCTCTAGTAGTCACAGCATTTGAACAAAGTAAATGTTGTTTTTCCCATCTCTCGATATCCTTCTTTGAACAATCATGTAATTTAGGTATGTTTCCTAAAATAATCCCAGCAATTGGATTTTCCAACAGACATACAAGTGTTCTTCCTGTAAAATATGGCGTATCCAAGAATACCTCAGCCGTGGGGTAATATTCCACAGTTCCTCCAAATGTGATGCATTTCACCTGTTTTCCTGTATAGTTCGACCTATCTACCAATGCCTTGCGAACTCCAATAGTGGTTGCCCCTGTATCTCTCAATAAAGAAACCAACTGATTATTGACAAAGCCTTTATTTAAAATTAATGACCCAGTACTTTCAAATGATGACATGACTGGAAGGGGATGTTAGCACAATAATCTTGGGACTCCTTGAGGCTGAAATAAGGAATTGCAATTAGTACAGTTATCACTATTTGCTAAATCCACACTGCATGAATTTGCATGTGCTACTATAGCATCATGGTTATGATCATTATCATGCACTACAGCATTTGTACGTTCAGGGTTTCTAGGTTGCCTGGTAGTATTGTTTTGAGAAGATCTTTTATTCTGTGAATTCTGATCATTACCTCTGTAAATAGATTTTTGCCCTCTATTTTGTTTAGGGTTATATCCTCCTCTATTTTGCCAATTATTTGATCTAAAAGAGGTTTGTTAATAAAAATGTTCTTCTTCGTATGAATTGGAATTTCTTTGAGGTTGATGTTTATTAAAGTTGTATCTACCTCTGTTCTTGCTGTAATTATGTGATGGATTAAATCTTTGATTCCTGTCCAGACTGTGTGATAAAGTACATTGATACAGCGAAAAAAGTATTATTTATAAGTATAAAAGCCCAATTTATATAAGTAGAAACACTAAAGTATATTTGCAACGAGCCGTTTTAGCCCCGCCAGTCAACGCATTGATTTTAGCAAGACAGAACGTAATGTATAAGGGTACCGTGACCTTGGATTATAGAAAACATTCTGACAGTATTAGCCTTATTTCGGACCAACATATGAGATAAGAAAATGTATTTTTAGACCGCGCCTATTGACACTAGAGGTTGAAACACGCAAAATTGTTGGCAAAAGAAAGCCACGGCACTAATAATTGTTCGTTACATTGGTAGCAGAGGTTTAAAAATATGACGCCACGCCAACTCTTCTTCTACTATATGGTACACAGTGGGAATACATAAAAACACACGCCTTACTCTGTCTGCAAATTAGTACATTTTATGACGTCACCAACTTGTTGTTGCTGCAGTTTGAACTAAGCGCGAATGGAAAAGAGGTGGCGTGTTTGGAGATAATGGAAATTGAAACTGATATGGAAAATTTATGAAATTCTTTATTAATAGGCTTAGGACCATAAAAGTTTGCTAGTTTAAGAGCTGGTCGTTTCCTGATAAACAATATGCCTTAAAATATAAGGTCCGACAGATAACACGAAAGATATTGACAAAATACTGTATTGGTCGGTACAGACAGGCAGACAGACTGATCGTCTTTGCATTTGCTAACGGTGATTTTTTGGACGCGTTAGAGGAAATGAGTCAAGCCATAGTACATGTAATTCTATTGAAGGAGGGGTAGACAAGGGGGGAAAAGAAATTATGGGATGGCCCAAAACTAAAAATATATTTTGACCGTGGAAATTTGGAAGTGAGTGAGAGGCAGACTTGTTATGTCAAAAATCAAGACTGTTTTTAGCTTTTAATGCCAAAATGGGACAGACCGACAGACAGAGGTACGCCTTTTATTGTGTACTTTTGGCATTCTTTGGGAAATTTTGGCTTTATTTTCAAACATTTGAAACTGAAAGTTAAATAGTTGGACCTCATTGGCCAACGCAATTTATATCAATAAAAACGTAGATAGGAGGGACGCCATTTGTTTAGAAACTGTCCAAGTGTCAGGACGATAGATGAGTGTGAAGTTTGAATATATTCTAAAGCAAATATTGTAATAAGATTTCATAGTCACACAAGCAGCAGCAGCAGCAGCAGTGCTGAATCAGTGCCAATCGTCGTTCCTGTGTTTTATTTCTTGATCTGTGGTAAGACTGAAATTATTAACAATTATTATATTATTAATTGTGTTGTTTGACTTGGGTAATGAAGATATTTTACGACAGTAAGTACATAAGAGCAGCTGGGAGACTTTTTCAGGCCATAAATCGAGGATTCCTCAGCAAGAGAGAGGTTGGTAAGAAAACGAAGATGGCTGTATACCGCTCCACCTATGTCCCAGTCTTGACATATGGATGCGAGTCATGGGCAATGACTACAACCCATAAAAGCCAGATCCAAACCTCAGAAATGAGGTATCTGAGGAAGGTGGTTGAAGTAACAAGAAGAGACACGGTACGCAACCAGACGATACGTCAAGGCCTAAAATGCCACCCCCTACAGACCCAAGTAGAACAATCCCAACTAAGATGGTTTGGCCATGTCTGCAGAATGGGAGAAGATCGGCTACCAAGACAAGCATGGGAAACAAAGAGCCAAGGATCCAGACCCCGAGGACGACCCAGAGTCCGCTGGGTGGACAACATTAGACAATCTTTGAAGGACCGAGGACTAGAATGGAACCGGGCCAGGAGGAAGACAGCCGATAGAATAGTCTGGCACTCTCTCTTCCAAACCTCTACACCTCACGGTAGAAGGGGAACGACTAAGTAAGTAAGTAAGTAAGTAAGTACATAAGTCCCTAGTAGACTTATGCAAAGCCTACTTGTTGATCCACCATATTGTATTATCAAACTACCAGAGAGGTAGAACCAAACGACTTTGTTTATTATCATCGGGGATCATAACACCTATCCTATTTTAGGGAAAAGATCATGGATATTTGTAGAGATGTTGTAGCCAGTAGAGGAGAGGAAATGAAAAACTGGTACAAACTGTTACATTATTGAGGTGGAGGTGCTGGGTCGGTCAGACAGATCTGACCCTAGTCTTTACTTTTTATGTATTATAACTTGTGTATTTGAGGGACTTGATGTTTTGTTTGGACAAGCCTAAATCTTCATGATACAGGGTTTGTACTGGCACTACGCTAGTGCCAGCTTCCTGAATATTTTCAACTGATTGATAGTGGAGGTGGCTGTCGCAGTAGCAGCGCCATACCACTGGAGCTGAAGCTTTGTGGTTAGTTCCTACCAAGAGTATCTCAGAAAGATCGAGACAGTGGCTGTCGACAGAAAAGACAACACTCAACTACAAGTCACTGGGCCAGTTAACTACATCAAACTGGGCCCGGAACTCTTCATCAACACACTTCTATGATATAAAATAAACTGTTTAACATACCGATAAAGTGTTCCCAATTAAAGTGCAGACTATAAATAAAAGTCTTGAAAAGAAAGATAGGGTGTGATGTACACATCCCGACCCGCACTCATGTAACAGTGTAATGAGATTAATTTAAATCAACACCATTAAGTAAAAATCATATAACGTGTATGGACAGATGGTCCTTTTTAGTTAAGTAAAATTTCCTATATATATGTATATATTCACACATTTTTAACATTTTCAGTTGACATTTCCTGAACTGAACAAAAGAATATCTAGTTCAGGACAAAATAAAATTGTAAAAAAAGTTATCATCACAAAAATTGAAAAACACTGTGTTAGTTGAGTTGATCATAGAGATTAATAGTTGTTTATATGTGTGTTAGTGGGTTTAATTAACATCACACCACATTTGCAATACCCTAGACAATTTAGACGTAGCTATCAGACATAATAGTCAAGAATAGGTCTGAGTGAGATCGTAAGGTGGTAGCAGACAGGTACCCTGAAAACTCACTCTAACCTTAGAAATTCAGGGACCTTCACAGCTGACCTCACTCAGTACAATAGGAAATACTAGAACAACAATCACAACACCAAAACCACCACATATATTGGTAGGCTCGTCTGTGATCTGAATTTTCATTTTATATTGGGTAGCTTGCTCTCGGGATTTAAAATTAATATTATATATATTCAATATTGAAATTGTGTAGCTATTGTCCCTTGAGAAAAATAATATTCAATAAAATAAAAGTAAAGTACTTTTGGTGGAATAATAGTTGATGAAGTGTCACGGCCAGTAATTAGTTAATAAATTAGTCATTGGTTATACCTTGTTAATTAGAGTTTGAAATTTGCCTTAGAACATTGTTAAAATTGATATTATGGCAGACTAGGCAAAGTTCAGATCTGCTGTTCTGCTGACTGCGAAAGAGATGGGTATGGAAAGACCAGATCTAGTCCATTATGTAACTTCAGAGGTTGATAAATATATTGCAAGAGAAGATAGTAAGTTAGCAGAAGAATGAAATTACAGTTACAAATTGAGGCTGATAAAAAAAATTAAAAGGTTGCAGATTGAGGCTGACAAAGAGGCTAGCACATTGGAGGCGGATAGGGAGGCTGAAATTAAGCGGCTCCAATATGAGGAAAAGAAATTGGAGGCTGAGGAGAAGAAGTTACAGAGGGAGGCGGAGGAGAAGAAGTTACAGATGGAGGCTGATAAGGAGGAGAAGAGATTACAGATGGAGGCTGATAAGGAGGAGAGGAGATTACAAAGGGAACATGAGCTACGACTAAGAGAGTTTGAGTTTCAAAGCCATGCTCCTGAAAATGGTGCCAGCCCTTCTACCTCTGATGCCACTGCTAGTCAGGGAGCCTCAACGTCAGCTATGGGGTTCCATTTATACCATTTTGTTGAGAAGGAGGATGACATCGAATCATTCCTCAGTAGATTTGAGGTATTATCCACCACCTATGGATTCGAGAAAGAAAGGTGGAGTTTGAAGTTATCCCAGGGTCTTAGGGAAACATCTTATGAAGTGTTTGCAAAGATGAGCAAAGACGACCAAGACAATTATGACATGTTGAAGCAGGCTCTTTTGTTAAGGTATGAAAAGAATGAGAATTTTACAGGAAAAAGTTTAGAAATGCCAAGCTACTGTCGGGTGAGACCTTCACCAGTTCTCTGCACGTTTAGAGACTTACTTGGAGAAATGGACTGCTCTGGGGAAAACCAAAGATCTTAAAGAAATTATCCTTATTGAGCAATTAAGAGAGTCCATGGTTCCAGACTTGAGAAAGTTTCTCATAGAACAAGGTGCAGAGAGGTTGGGTGAGTTACTTAATGTCGCTGAGAGGTATCAGGCGGCTCAGGAAGAGGTAGCTGGCGCCAAAAAGAAGCATGCAGAAAATTATAAGGCCCCTCAAAACTCTAATAAATTTGACAACACAGGTAAGCAAAACTTTGATAGGCCACGAAATGACTATAGAAATAAAAATCCACAGTTCAAAGACAGAAAATATGATGAAAGAAAACCTTTTCATCAAGGTAGATTATATTGTAGATGGTGTAAGAGGGAAGGACATGACACCAAAGTTTGTAATAAGAAACCTCCTAT
Organism: Oreohelix idahoensis; assembly: GCA_024509875.1. NCBI lineage: Eukaryota > Metazoa > Mollusca > Gastropoda > Stylommatophora > Oreohelicidae > Oreohelix > Oreohelix idahoensis. The sequence goes on from JAMPIV010021922.1 coordinate 96,173, forward strand.
GTTTGCTGCAATGAAGACGGGGAAAAAGGTAGTAAAGGACAGACCTACAGGACTGCAGGAACCTTATCACCCCCCCAGTTTGTAAAGATGTTGTATGTAATGGGGTCACCATTAGGTGCTTTTATGATACAGGTCTAGATTTTGATTCAGTCGTGAGTTCGCACCTGGTGAACCCAGATCAGTATACCACAGAAACAGTGAAGATACAAGGGGCGACCAAGGACATACCACTCATGACACTTCCCATTGCCAGGATAACTGTGAAAACTCGCTATGTGGTCAGAGCAGCAGTGATAGACGCACTCATCTACCCTCTGATATTGGGGTGTCGTTATGTCTTCTTGGGGAATCCCAAGAGACTTGTTGTCATGGCAGTAGTGCAGACCAGATCACAGTCACGGAAGGAGGAAGATGAACCTATAAATACTCATCCAGAGGAGATGAGAAAGGCACAGGCTGAGGATAGGACACTCAAGCCTTGCTTTAAAAAATTACCTAAATGCCACACACCTCCAAGCAAAGGGGAATATTATATGAAGAACAAATTGTTGTATAGGAAGGCTGGGACTGGAACAAATGGCCATGGACAGCTGGTTCTTCCTACTTCATATCGGGAGAGAGTGTTGGAATTAGGACATGCGATTCCCTTCAGTGGTCATATGGGGATTAGCGCAACAGGACAGCGTATAGCTTGTCATTATTTCTGGCCAGGTATAACGGTGGATATAAAGAGATATGTAAAATCCTGCCCAGAATGTCAAAGGGTAGCTCCAAAGAACTGGACTGCTCCAGCAACTCTATGGGAAATGTCCATTGTGGGAACACCTTTTGAGAGAGTTGCAGTGGATATTGTGGGACCTCGCACTCGGACCAAGAGGAGGAACAGTTACATCCTTACTCTGGTGGACACTTGTTCTATGTGGGGAGAGGCGGTAGCACTGTCGTCAATCGGTTCAAAGCATGTCGCAGAGGCATTACTTACAATATTTACTAGGTTAGGATTTCCGCATCAAATCTTGACTGATAACGGCTCACAGTTCAAGGAGAAACTAACGGAAGAAGTTTTCAGGATCTTCCAAGCCAGGCACTTTCATTGTAATCCGTATCATCCCCAAGGGAACGGCCAGGTAGAGAGGTTCAACGGGACTCTCATTTCTATCCTGAGAAAGCTGGCGCATGAGAAACATGATACGTGGGACCAATACCTGCCCGCTGCGTTGTTTGCGTATCGGGAAGTTCCACATAATTCAACCGGGATGGCACCCGCAACCCTGTTATTTGGGAGGCCAATAAAAGGTCCATTGGAAACCTTGTTGAGGACATGGACACATGAGAAGGCAGAAGAGACTGTTACCTCATCATATCAATATGTGAACGAGCTGACAACTCATCTGAAAACTGGCTGGAAACTTGCAAATGATAACCTCAGATAAGCCAGGAAAAAACATGCTGCCTATTTTAATAAGAAAGCGAGGGATAGAGAGCTAAATGTGGGCAAGAAGGTGCTTCTTTTTCTACCCGGCAGCAGTAACAAATTACAAACTGGATGGCAAGGTCCATATACTGTTCTAGAAAAGGTGTCTAGAACAAATTATAAAATCGACAAGAAGGGGAAAGAGAAAATATATCATGTGAACCTTCTAAAGAAGTATCTGGACAGGGAAATCCAGGAAGGAACACACTTAATGTCCTTGTCGATAGCAATAGGGATGAAAAATAACCCACTCACCTCTCATGAGTACCCCCTAAAAACATGTGAAACCCCTGCACATGTAAAAGTAAGTAAACACTTGACGAAAAAACAGAGGGAACAGGTTCAAAAGGTTCTGACTGATCATACGGACGTGTTAACGGACAAACCGGGGCACACCAATTCTTTGGAATATAATATGACACTAGTAGACCCAACACCGATCTGTATGAGAGCCTATACGATCCCTTTTGCAAAGGAGAAAGCTTTGACAGAAGAGATTGATTATTTGTTGAAAGAAGGGATTTTTTCTCATAGCGAATCTCCGTACAGCTCCAGTGTCGTTTTGTTGAGGAAACCCTCCGAAGAACATCGTCTGTGTATAGAATACAGGAAACTGAATGCTGTCACAGAGAATCAGGTGGATCCATTACCTGACACAAATCAATTATTTGCCAGGCTAAACAAGGCAAAATATTTTTCGAAGGTGGATCTGAGCAAAGGCTATTATCAGATTCCAGTAAAGCCTGAGGTCCGACCTTATTTAGCGTTATCCACTTCGGAAGGACATTATGAATTCATTATGTTGCCGTCTGGGTTGAAAAATGCTCCGATTGTATTTTCTAGGATGATGCGAAAATTGTTGGATCCACTGAATAACCCATGCATCACTAATTTTATGGATGACATCCTCATTGCTACAGAAACATTTGAGGAACACATTAACTCTTTGACTATGCTGTTTGATAGACTAAGAGAGGCTAATTTGACGGCTAGACCAACAAAATGTTGTATTGGTTGTAAAGAGTTTGAATTCTTGGGACATACTGTGTTTCAGGGTAGCATGACCCCTGACCCCAAGAACCTTGAGAAATTGCAGAGAGCACTTAGGCCACAAACAAAAAAGATGTGAGATCTTTTGTGTCGTTGTGTGGATTTTATAAAAAATATATCAAAAATTTTAACTCTATTTGTGCTCCTCTCACGGATTTAACTCGCAAGGGAAATCCTAATAGAAATGTTTGGTCAGCCCAATGTGAATTAGCACACCAAGAGTTAAAGGAAAAACTTACAAGCAAGCCAATCTTGACGATACCTGATTTGAGTCAGGAATTTGTGGTGAGAAGTGACGCAAGCAATGTGGGCCTGGGGGCTACTTTGTTGCAAAGGTCGTCGTCACAAGATGGGGAGCTGAACCCAGTCGCTTATGCTAGCCGCAAGTTGAACAGAGTGGAACAAAACTATTCACCAACCGAAAAAGAATGTTTAGCTCTTATATGGGCTATACGAAAGTTCCAGATCTATCTTTATGGTAGAACATTCATGGTCCAAGCAGATCATCAACCTCTCGTATTTCTGTCACAGGCAAAACACGAAAATGCTCGTTTATTACGATGGTCGTTACTGCTACAGTCATATGCATTCACTATTGAATATATTCCAGGGTCACAAAACGTGGGTGCAGATTTCCTCAGTAGGCATCCCTGTGATCCAAATCAGAATATTCAGCAGGCGTAAGGAGTTAATTTTATCTATGTGTATCACTGTATTTGGAACTTGCATCAGGCATGTTCTTGGGTGGGGAGATGTGTGATAAAGTACCATGATACAGCGATAAAAGTATTATTTATAAGTATAAAAGCCCAATTTATATAAGTAGAAACACTATAGTATATTTGCAATGCGCCGTTTTCCCCCCGCCAGTCAACGCATTGATTTTAGCAAGACAGAACGTAATGTATAAGGGTACCGTGACCTTGGATTATAGATAATATTTTGACAGTATTAGCCTTATTTCGGACCAACATAGGAGATAGGAAAATGTATTTTTAGACTGCGCCTATTGACACTAGAGGTTGAAACACGCAAAATTGTTGGCAAAAGAAAGCCACGGCACTAATAATTGTTCGTTACATTGGTAGCAGAAGTTTAAAAATATCATGCCACGCCAACTCTTTTTCTACTACAAAGCACACAGTGGGAATACATAAACACACACGCATTACTCTGTCTGCAAATTAGTACATTTTATGACGTCACATACTTGTTGTTGCTGCAGTTTGAACTAAGCGTGAATGGAAAAGAGGTGGCGTGTTTAGGAGATAATGGAAATTGAAACTGATATGGAAAATTTATGAAATTCTTTATTAATAGGCTTAGGACCATAAAAGTTTGCTAGTTCAAGAGCTGGTCGTCTGCTGATAAATAATATGCCTTAAAATATAAGGTCCAACAGATAACACGAAAGATATTGACAAAATACTGTATTGGTCGGTACAGACAGGCAGACGGACTGATCGTCTTTGCATTTGCTAACGGTGATTTTTTGGACGCATTAGAGGAAATGAGTCAAGCCATAGTACATGTAATTCTATTGAAGGAGGGGTAGACAAGGGGGACAGAAATTATGGGATGGCCCAAAATTAAAAGTATATTTTGACCGTGGAAATTTGGAAGTGAGTGAGAGGCAGACTTGTTATGTCAAAAATCAAGACTGTTTTTAGCTTTTAATGCCAAAATGGGACAGACCGACAGACAGAGGTACGCCTTTTATTGTGTACTTTTGGCATTCTTTGGGAAATTTTGGCTTTATTTTCAAAAATTTGAAACTGAAAGTTAAATAGTTGGACCTCATTGGCCAACGCATTTTATATCAATAAAAACTTAGATAGGAGCGACGCCATTTGTTTATAAACTGTCCAAGTGTCAGGACGACAGATGAGTGTGAAGTTTGAATATATACTAAAGCAAATATTGTAATAAGATTTCATAGTCACTCAAGCAGCAGCAGCAGCAGCAGTGCTGAATCAGTGCCAATCGTCGTTCCTGTGTTTTATTTCTTGATCTGTGGTAAGACTGAAATTATTAACAATTATTATATTATTAATTGTGTTGTAAGACTTGGGTAATGAAGATATTTTACGACAGTAAGTACATAAGTCCCTAGCAGACTTATGCAAAGCCTACTTGTTGCTCCACCATATTGTATTATCAAACTACCAGAGAGGTAGAACCAAACGACTTTGTACATTATCATCGGGGATCATAACACCTATCCTATTTTATGGAAAAGATCATGGATATTTGTAGAGATGTTGTAGCCAGTAGAGGAGAGGAAATGAAAAACTGTTACAAACTGTTACATTGTTGAGGTGGAGGTGCTGGGTCGGTCAGACAGATCTGACCCTAGTCTTTACTTTTGCAGGTATTATAACTTGTGTATTTGAGGGAATTGATGATTTGTTTAGACAAGCCTAAATCTTCATGTTACAGGGTTTGTACTGGCACTACGCTAGTGCCAGCTTCCTGAATATTTTCAACTGATTGATAGTGGAGGTGGCTGTCGCAGTAGCAGCGCCATACCACTGGAGCTGAAGCTTTGTGGTCAGTTCCTACCAAGAGTATCTCAGAAAGATCGAGACAGTGGCTGTCGACAGAAAAGACAACACTCAACTACAAGTCACTGGGCCAGTTAAGCACATCAAACTGGGCCCGGAACTCTTCATCAACGCACTTCTATGATATAAAATAAACTGTTTAACATACCGATAAAGTGTTCACAATTGAAGTGCAGACTATAAATAAAAGTCTTGAAAAGAAAGATAGTGTGTGATGTACACATCCCGACCCGCACTCCTGTAACAGTGTAATGAGATTAATTTATATCAACACCATTAAGTAAAAATCATATATGGACAGATGGTCCTTTTTAGTTAAGTAAAATTTCCTATATATATGTATATATTCACACATTGATTACATTTTCAGTTGACAGGCCTGAACAAAAGAATATCTAGTTCAGGACAAAATAAAATCGTAAAAAAAGTTATCATCACAAAAATTGAAAAACACTGTGTTAGTTGAGTTGATCAAAGAGATTAATAGTTGTTTATATGTGTGTTTGTGGGTTTAATTAACATCACACCCCATTTGCAATACCCTAGACAATTTAAACGTATCTATCAGACATACTAGTCAAGAATAGTTGTGAGTGAGATCGTAAGGTGGTAGCAGAAAGGTACCCTGAAAACTCACTCTAACCTTAGATATTCAGGGACCTTCACAGCTGACCTCAGTACAATAAGAATTACTGGAACAACAATCACAAAACCAAAACCACCACAGACTGTCTGATCTGTATCTAGGTGCATTGTCTTGAAACGTCCTATCCATACTGTTTGATCTGTATCTAGGTGCATTGTCCTGAAATGACCTAGCAGATGCAGCTGGTAATGATTCTTTAACATTGTTTTTACTTAATATTCTGTTAGGATGGGCAACTTGATATTGACGACCTATTGTTTGTAGTTTAGTCAGGTTCTCATGTTTTCTTTCCTGTAGGAATGCAAGAAAATCAGTACTAACTGATGACAAAACCTTGTCTCTTAGAATTAAATCTGACAATCCCTCAAAAGTTTTCTCAGTTTTGGATAATTCAATCCATCTAGAAAAATTTAATTTAGTAGCTGAAATAAATTCAGTGAAATCTTTTCCAGAATCTGGGTACAAAGAACGAAATTTCTGTCTGTAACCCTCATCATCTAATTGATATCTCTGCAATAACATCAATTTAACAGCTTCATAATCTTTTCTGGTTTGGTCATCTAAAGTGGAGACTGCAGTTAATGGTTCACCTACCAATAAATTCAGAAGTCTGCAGGTCCAAGTAGATTTGTCAATCTTACATTCTTTACAATAAGTTAGGAACCTATTTAAGAAGCATGAAATGTCGTCTATGGACGCATTAAATTTTGGCAAATTAATCCTTATGGCAGTAGTATGATCTTTATTTTTATCTTCACCTACCCCAGAATGCAACAATCATTGATATTATTTTAGTTTCTCCAGTTCAATCTCAGCTAATCGTATAGCTTGAGCTTGTTGAGAGTTGATCTCCTCTTGAGATCTAGCATAGGCTAATTTTTCCCTTTCAAGAGCCAATTCTTCTGATCTCCCTTTTTTAGCCAATTCCTCTTTATGGAGTTCTTCTTGTCTCCTTTTTTCAGCTAATTCTATTTCCATTTCTTGTTTGTGGAGTTCTTCTTGTCTCCTTTTTTCAATTAATTCTTCTTTCCTGAGATCTTCTTGTCTCTTTATCTCTTTATCCACATAAGCTTGCAAGGCTTCACCTTCCAAGTTAAATTCTTTACCAATCTTCAATAAATCCTTTAATGAAGTCATGGTTTCTTACTATTGTGATTCTCAGTAATACACACTATTTTAACTTTTATGTATATGAATATGTCAGCTAAATATTCAATACTCAATCCACCAATCTCACATCAGTTTATAAATGCAATAATATAGATGTTAGTCAAATAGACAATATGGAGCAGAACAAAAATAGTAACTACAACAAGCAATGACAAGAAGACAGAGTTAGAGCAACTAAAGGAAATACAGATGTTTAAACCAAGGAGTTAATATGACATGCATATAACAATAACTTATACTAATTCTCTATAACAATAGAACAAGATAAGACGCGTATCACAACACTTATAACATCTATGAACTAAATGATAGTAAGGGAAGAATGGACAATCTTACAAACAATAATATAGCAAATTTAATAAAATATAACAATGACAGGACTTATGACAACAAACAGTATGTAAACATGACTTTACAACTAGACAGAAATGGATCTACTAAATTCAAATGAGGCAGTATTTTTATCAAACCAGCACAATATACTGGCTCCTCACTATGAACCACGCAGATACTACTCTACAGAACGCTTAATTTGCTCATTCGACCTAGCTTTCGCGGTATTAAATGAACAAATTAAGTCCCACCAGCCTCCCGCTAGTTACAAACACATCGACATAATGATAACAATAATTTGTGAAACCAGAATTCAGGCCAACAGATGTTATCTACAGTCAAGCTGTATGTAACAATAAATCTACTTACCTGTTGCCACAAAAAAAATCCTCCTTGAGACTTCTCCAAGCAAGGAATACAGTGATGTTTCGTAACTTAGGCTCTGGTTAGGCCTAGAACTGGTTCATACTGACATATGACGGACACCGCTCTGGTCCATGTTTCTTGACAATATACTTGAAATTCATAGCCAACCGTCAATTCCTTTGACTTATATCCAATAGCAAGTCACTTTTGTGTATTAGGGACACTTTGAGGCACATCTAAATAACATCATAGCTGAAAATCCCTTCCATACTTGAAATATTTAGGCAGACGATCAGTGCCGCTATTTTGAAAAAAGTCCTCGACTTCCAATTTTAGGCTTCTGCTCTCTTTAGCTTGGCCCCCAGAAATGATGCAGGGAAATTTTATAAGATTATGTGTTCTCAGGAACATTCCACCAGACGTCCTGTATGACGAGTGCAATAGACTCAATGCTTGAGCACTCCTTATTTTATCTTGGCCTGCTGAGTACTCTCCAGGGTTATCCTCATTTATTCTATTTGATGAATTATAATATATTCAATCTGGCCATTCATTCAATACTCCCTGGCCCGCACCACGGGTACTCAGTTAATAAGGCTTAACTTCTTGGCACAGTTCACACGTTTATTCACACACTACTCCACATTGAATAGGGTACGACATCGAAGCTTTTCTAAGCACATGTCTCTAATGTCCTTGATTCGGATACTCTCAGTTTAATCGAACAGTCAACTTAATTGCACAAGAATTCCACACACTCTGCTTAGACTAAACATGGCATTATACAGTTAATGAATGCATAAGGCAGTGATGGTAATATATTATGCAGGTGTAATAATCATATTCCCAAAAGAAGGACATACGCTGAAATCAAGTCCTAACAGACACACTCCATGCATACTCGTCAAACGACACAAGCAGAATCCCCGCTAGAGACGCTTTCGTGTTCCAGATTTACAAGCTACCGTCTGCCACCATTTTGAGCAGAAGTCAAGACGTCACTTCTGGAAATTAATAACAACCGTCTGTAAACATTAAACCAGGAAGTAATCGTATACAACCAATGTTATGATATTTAAACATAACATAGGTTGGCCCCTTATGAATAGAAATAGAACAGGTGATAGCCCAGTGGGTGATAATATTAGAAATAGATTTTCACGAGTGAGATGGTGGAAAATAATGGATTCTGTCCATGAAATTCAAGAAGCTTCTCTCGTTCAGTCTATCTCTACAACAGATCTTGATTAGTCAGTCTACTTGGATATATATATATATATATATATATATATATATATATATATATATATATATATATATATATATATATATATATACATATATATATATATATATATATATATTCCTTCACTACTCATGATGATCAGTGCCTTTACCAGTTAGCTAAAATATTCTCTGACTGGTTTCTAGCAATTTAATTAAATGTATTTATAGCTGGATGACTTTTAGCTAGAAATTATAATTTATTCTACTATCCACTGTAACACAGTAACTTAGAGAATTTAGAATGACTGACCTAACTAGCAAAACACTCTGCGCAAACTCTAGTGAAGATATAATTCGAACTAACAATTATATCACTCGACAATACTAGTCAATATATTTACCTCAACACATAACTACTAAGACTATTCTCCAACGCAAACTGAGACTTTACTTAATAAAGTAATTCTAAGAACGAAGCTAGCTTGTCTAGAGTAACTGCGGAGTCTGAATGATCGATCTTGAAATGGTAGGGTTTAAATATAGAAAAGAAAGAAATTAGCCCAGACTTAATACATTTTGCACCTACGCCCAGATTTACATATTTCCTTGCTCGTTCTGCGAATCAAACAAATTCTTCGCACCGATGCCGAAACTAGACTCTCTCTCTTGCTTACGGACTCACTTGAGATCCAGCGTAACGGAATTGACCAGATCCATGCGAGATTTCCTCGACTTACAGGACCACACGATTACTGCCTGCAGACTATGGTCATAAACGCAATATAAGCCGGGAATAATTAACTTATAGGCGAACAGATCAGGGAAAAGTGATAGACAATTGTCTCCCTTATTATCCCTGTCGAGAAAGAATTAACACGATTCGATCTCTCATCAAAGAACTTTGCTAACAGCAATAAAATGCGTTGCTAAATTAGAAAGGAAATGACAAAGATTTGAATATGGGAGGGTTTATGTTAACAATCGAGCGTATGCGAAAGAACGGCAAAAGAGCGAAAAAAAGGTACAAGACAGGTGTAGAATAAAGAATAGATATATGAAATCTATTAATCATAATATCTCTGCCACAGGAAATGTAAATGTAAACATATTCTATCTGTAGTATTAAACTTTTAATTTAAATATGAAGTAACTATGAAAGCTTTCAATTTAAATGTAAAGAAAGTTTCATCCCGAGGGATTAAATTTAATTCTCATCGAGGGTAAATTCTGAGTTAAATGGGATGGCGGTATGGGAAGATAGGAACCCATAACTATGAGTTGTAAAACGCAATACACAGGAGAGCGTTTCGTTTCTGATCTTTTACCATAGTTATTGGTGGTGGTACCAGCTGACGTGTACTATCTCTGGAACAATACAGGAGCAGTGGCCTGCGCTTTAAGACGAAGGACCAACTTTGCCGTTCCTCCTTGACGTAATCTGAACTTGCAGCACCTTTAACATTGCCAAGCGACGAGCTTAGACAGCGATACAGTCTACCAAGAACCAACCCAGCGGGAGAACGAATGAACGAACGAACGAACGAACTTTATTTTCAAAGGGTTAAGAATTGGGCACGCAGGCCCGTCTGACATTCTGCCCTTCCTCTCTCTCTCATCATATATACTATATCCTTTCATCCTCACATTTACTATAATCATAATTAAGGCATTTATCATTATAAAAGTAATGTTACATTTGCAATAATCATCATAATTAAAGTACGTTTTTAACATTAAAAAAGAATAATAATAATAATAATAATGAATGTAAAAATAAAATAAATAAAAATAAAAATTAATACATAGATAGATAGATAGATAGATAGATAGATAGATAGATAGATAGATAGATAGATAGATAGATAGATAGATAGATAGATAGATAGATAGATAGATAGATAGATAGATAGATAGATAGATAGATAGATAGATAGTTTATGGTGGTATATAATAAGAACTCGTGACATTTTGGGAATCCGCTGCTGAATGACCTGGGACTTAGAGTGTTGTCAGCACATGCGGAAAATGTTCCCACAGGTGAGCAGCTTTGAGTCCCAAACAGATACTGCCACAGGGAGTGAATTGTTTACGCCTCCACTATACGAGATCCAGCTTTATGACCTTTGCTCCTTAGGGAGGTAAAGGGTATTGACTGATAGATAAGAATCGTGCATATAGGCCCGTCTTACATTTTGCCTTTCTTCTTACTCATCTTTTATTGCTAGTTATCCAGACATTCTCCAACATACTTAAGGTGTTAGTTTAATGGCGATGCAACATTATAAGTAGTATAAAAGCATACATTTACAGTATTTGATTACAATTAAGAAGTAAGATATATAAAAATGAAAAACTAGATCATTAGACCCTCCATACAGTATATTAGATAATAATTCGAAATATAATCCCTTAGGGCGGCAATATAATTGGCACTCATAATGTATTTGAACAGTCTACGATTATATGAGTAGGGACTGTGCATGTTTTTAAGATCATGTGGAAGATTGTTCCAAAGATGAGCAGCTGACTAAGCCAAGCTCTTCTTGAACAAATCTAGCCTGGGCTTGGGTACCTGTAACTGGTTTAAGCGGTTACTACGTTTTTCATTGAATTTTAAAAGAGGCCACAGATACGTTGGAGCATTCTGTGACAAGATTTTGTGAGCGAATTTAGCTTTGTTAAATAGGAAGCGCTTTCTAAGCGGTAATATTTTAAGATAGTTATATAAATCTGTACAATGTGTTTGGTGTTTATCAGCAACTAGGCGCACAGCACGTTTTTGAAGTGAATGAAGCCTTTTTGTGTTGGATATGGAACAACCATCCCAGATTGTGGAACAATAGTCTAGGTATGTTTGTATGTGAGATGTGTAGAACATTTTCCTTGCCCCCTCATCCAGGACTGTGTTTGATTTTGGCTAATTGGTAAACTTTTTGTGCCGTTAGCTTTGTGAGTGCACTTACATGTGAGTTCCAACTTAGGTGCTGGTCAACAGTTAGACCTAGAGTTTTATGTTCATTTACGTTTTCAATTAGTGATGTTCCAATGTAGAGCTGAAGTGTTGTTTTCTGCGAGTTTTGTAGTTTTTGTCTGGTTGATATTAACATACATTTCGTTTTACTAATATTTATTTGCATTCGATTCTCGTTGCTCCACTTAATAATATTATGTGTATCAGTTTGTAAAGATAGTTCTAGTGTGGCGCAACTTTTGTCACTAGTGTAAACAGTACAGTCATCGGCAAACAGATCACAGGATGAGTGTTTGATGTACAGAGGAAGATCATTAATGTATACGGCAAAGAGAAGAGGGCCGAGGATAGAACCCTGAGGAACACCGATATCGACAACAGTTGGGTTGGACAAAGAATTATTGTAAGACACCACTTGTTGTCTGTTTGTCAGGAATGATTTAATTAACTTCACCAGCTTAAGATTTACTTTCATTGTTTCTAATTTTCTGATTAAAATAGAGTGATCAATCATATCGAATGCTTTTTTAAAGTCTACAAAGATTGCTCCACATAAGTTATCGTTATTGATGTTTAGATGCCAGTTCTCTATCATTTTTGTTAAGGCTGTGTCGCATGAATGCTTTGGTCTAAACCCCGACTGACTATCAACAAACAGGTCATTATTAGCTAGGTGTTCCATTGCTGTTTTGTGTATGTGTTTTTCCAGTGGTTTGGACAGCGGTGATATAAGCGAAATGGGCATATAGTTACCAAGGTTGCTATTATCTGATGAACCAGGTTTAACAAGAATGTATACTTTAGCGATTTTAAAGGCAGATGGAAAATAACTCCTTGCGAGACATTGATTATATATGTATGTTAGTGTATCAGTAATAGCTGGTGCAGCATAACGCAGTATTCGATTACTGATTCCATCAAGTCCCGATGAGTTATTATCTTTAAGATCAATAAGATAGTTATAAACTTCGTTAACTGTTATAAAAGGAATGTCGCATGGAATGGTGTTAGTACACTTGTTCTCGCAGAACGTAGATAATTCGCTGAAGTCACAAGGGGAAGAAGGTATGGCGGATTTTATATTGTGGATGTCTGCCTGAAAATGATTGCTGAAATCTGTACAAGTAAATGAAGTATTGGGTTTTTGTGAGTCTGGCGAATTTCTTTTGTTCACTAAGGTATTGATTGCCTTCCATATATTTCTACTGTTGCTTTTGCTTTGAACTAAATGACTAAAGTAGTTTTTCTTTTCTCTGCGAATTAAATATTGTACTTTGTTCCTTGCCGCCCGATATGTAATGATGTCCTTATTTTTGTGCGCTCGATCCCTCTGCCTCATAGTGGCAAGTACTTCTTGTGTGATAAATGGAGATTTTATTTGTCTTTTTACGCAAATTTCTTTAGTAGGCGCATGCTTATCCGCTGCCAAAATGACCTCTTTTATACAGTTAAATCCAATCACAACAGTGATGAAAACCTTTCCATAAAATATTATTTAATTCTTTAAACTTGTTAAAATTTAAAGTGATTATAAAATGTTGTTATTTATAATGTTACAAATTTAACTTCGATTTAATTCTTTTGAGTTCTGCATGTTTGTCTTAGTCAATTTACTAAATACACTCAAAACAGAGTTATACCAGAATAATAGAATTCCACTGAGTAAATGAGAGGTGGGGGCTGAACTGAAAATAATAATTGCGTAAATTCTTCACAAAAGTGTCGGCAGAATCACAGAGTCAACATACGCAGCCCACGCAGTCTTGTTCTCGCTTTATCTGAATGTATTGTGTTGACACCCATGTGATAGAAACGTTATTACTCTTCTATCTACATCTCTGCCAAGAGTAATCTTGTGTAAAGGTAGACTCCATTGAACCCCATATTAGATACTCTTCAATTCCATTTCCGCAACAATGATCATCCCCAGAGATAGCAGGCTGAATCAGACGATGACTTTGCACGCTTCGCTCATCGTAAGAATAAGAATTTTACACCCTCTCCTGGGGCTTCCCAAGCTCTGGATTTATATATTCAGAATACCCTCCACGAAATTCAGTCACTCCAACCTCAACGCTTGTCAATACCTTTCTTCTGATGAGTCCCATGCCCTCTCGAAGCTCCGCCGCATAGATAAAATTGTTATCAAACCGGCGAACAAAGGAGGTGCCATTGTGGTATGGCGCAAGGACCTGTACCTACAAGAAGGTAATAGACAGCTCACCAACAGCTTCTTCTACCAGCGCCGTGATCAAGATGCGTCAGTCCTCAACAATCGTCTGGTCCATGACACCATCAAAAGTCTTATCGCCAACAAGTCCTTACCTTCTAGCGCTTCTCATCTCCGTATTGATAATAATTGCCTGGGCAAGCCTGCGGTTTATATGCTTCCCAAAATTCATAAACCCTCCAACCCTGGGAGACCCTTTGTCTCGACTTGTGCCTGCCCTACCGAACATATACCAAACTTCCTCGACGGCATCTTCCAGCCTATTGTACAGCAGCTTCCTTCCTTCTTAAAGGACACCAACCATGCCATTACTACTATTTCCCTCTATCCAGCTTTCCCCAGACTGTACCTACCGTTTATTTCTGTTAAATGTCTGCTCGCTTTACACTTCCATTCCTCACTCTGATGGTCTCCGAACTCTCCGGTTTTTCCTGGACCAGCGCACGTACCCCTCTATCGCTACAGAGACTCTCCTGCGACTTGCAGAACTTGTCCTTCGACTCATTTCCTTTGAGTTCGATGGACAGTTCTTTGACCATGTCAGTGGAGTTGCACTGGGCACTAAGATGGGTTTCAGCTTTGCCTGCCTCTTCATGGGCTACCTGGAGTACCAGCAGTATCCTGGACCTTTTCCATTGATGTATCGTAGATACATTGATGATGGCATAGGTCTCACTGATATGCCAGAGGCTGACCTGTCTAGGTTCATTAACTTCATCAACAACTTCAACCCTGCGATCCAATTCACCTCTCACATCTCAACTGTCTCTATTCATTTCCTTGACATTGTTGTCACCATCAATCCACCCACCCACCCACCTCAACACTTTGGTGTACTACAAACCCTCCGATGCCCACAGCTACCTCATTTATACTTCCTCTTATTCTCAGGCTTGTAGTGACTCCATTTCCTTTCTCTCAACTTCTCCGCCTCCGTCGGTTATGTCAAGATGTTGACAACTTTCTATGCCATGCACAAGAAATGTTGGATTTCTTCCGTAGGAGACAGTATCCAGAGGATGTTCTTATCCCTGCCTTAGAGCGTGTTCTCCCTATCTCACGTCTTCAGGCCCTCAAATCCCGCCAAAAAACCTCCTCTGATAGAGTCAAGTTAATAAGGACCTATCACCCTCACATCATTGCTGTCAAAAGGATCCTGTATCGTCACCTACCTCTTCTCCAAGCTGACCCAGCGGTGCGGGAAGTGTTTAGTGAGCCACACTTGCTGGCATATAGATGGAATAAAAATTTGAGGGACCTCCTAGTCCACAGCCGTTTGACAACCGTCAACGATGGCCACTTTGGGATCAAGCCATGTAACCGAACACGATTTAAGACATGTCAGTATGTAATCGAAACACGTTCAGTCTCGTTCCCTAAGGCTACGTTCACCATCACCATTGGCTTCCCATGTGAGTCACGCAACGTCATTTATGCTATTAATTGCAATCGTTGCAATATTACTTACGCCTCCCTGTGAGAGGACCTTCACCTGTCTTGGATGGCTGTGTTTTATTTTCCTTAATTGACTTGTCCCTGTTTGTTGAAGTTTTTTGTGGTTTAAATTTTTTACTGGATGAGGTAACCAGTAGAGATGGCTACTGTGTGTATGTATCGATACAATGCGTTGAAACTGCATCGTACCCGAACGCTTCGAAACACAGTTTTCTTGCGGTGTCGATACAGTGTCAATTCCTGACTGTTTTGCAGAGACGCACTGTCTCACGCAGATTCGATACATAGCCTGTTTCGTGTATTGAAACTGCAGTTTCAGTTCCCGTCCGCTTCGCTGTTTTGCAAAGAGGCACACTGTATCATTGTCTAACCTTCAGGGGCCTTTGTAAAAATGTGTCAAGCGTGCGGTACATTAGGCGTTTATAAATAGTATGGAAAATCAAACAAGTCATAATTTTTTTTTTTTAAATAATTCCTCAGGACTGAAAGAGGCTTACTACTATTAGGTGTCTGCTCGGTTTGAGTTGAATCATTGTCGCTGACCCTATTTTAGTTTTTATATAATGTGTCATTACGTTTATTATTATTATTTTTTTCACTTTTACTGCAGCTGTCAGCATGTTTCCCCTTGCATATCATCATAATTTCGACTGTGTAAAATTCTTAACAGTGGTCAACACGAATGAAAGTAAACCATACTATATAGGGTGTCACATAATGTACGACTCATGTCTCATTGTTTCAGTTAATTTACTTGTAGTCTGCTGTTTCGAAACAGTTCCATATTATTTCATTAGTCATTATACGCATGTTACGGTACTCTTTTTGCTCTCGTAAGAAAACGTGTTTTGTTTATACATAAAATAGTGTTTAAAACTTGTGTTTCAACATCTGGCGGGGAGAAGCCCTGTTTGGGATTATTTTGTAAAGATCAAAGACAACAAAGTTAAAATGTAACGTGTGTTCTGGTTGTATCATTCAAGGGTCGAAAAATAGCTTCGAAACAGCGATTCACTTCCTGCTTGTTTTTTTCGTCTGCCTCGCTGTTTTGCAGCGACAACAACTGTCTGATCCTATGTAAAATTTGAATCAACCGTTGAACATTAGGGTCCAAGGGATGTGTTTTTGACTTGATTTTACAAGTGTAGCTGAGAAGTTATAGACACTGGAAAATTGTGTCAGTGCTGCAGTTGCTGTTTTAGGCCTATGTTAAAGAAAGTGTCCGTGAGGTAAACACTTTAAACTTTGTGTAACTCGGTGTGGATTTGCATTGTAGCTTACCCATGATATCAAGATGACTGTTGTTTATTATGATTGTTGTTTTTTATTATTTTCCCTTCACTGCAGCTATCTTCATCCACAAATCATAATGAAGACTTATAATTTGTCATAGATTTTGATAAAAACAGAGGTGTGTAACAGTATACTGTCTATAAGAGACTTTCTTTTCCCTATGATGACACACTGTTTGAACGTTTCGACACTTTCATCGAAAACAACGGAGTGTATCGATTCGCCCATTGCAAACCCGAGACATGCATCGCAGGGAACAGATGGCATATAAAACGGGTGATTTTTGAATGCTGTAGAGATTAGGGAAAACATAAATCGTTACATTATCCTACTTTTAACTTATTTTAACTTAACAGAGGAAACATCAAAACTTTGTGTAAAAAGCCCCACAGAAGATGGAGCACAGAGCGGTTATTTCATGATGGAAGCGATACTGGTAGCAGTCTTTTTTAACTTATTTTAAGATAACTTGATGGAGCACAGAGCCGGAAATTCGGGAAATTCAAAAATCTGACTGCCCCAAATTCCTGGTTAAAGGCACGGATATTTGACATTAACAACAACATATATTTCTGACATCATCATTGTAATTGTCCCCTTCACTGCATCACTGCCATCACTGCAGCTGGCCACTCTTTTAGAAAGCCTGCAGAAAGTATTGATATGTTGTTCCAGCAGTGGGTTCTGTAAACATTTATTGTTTATCATGAGGTTACCAAACCCACGCACAACCTCATATTAGTCGCCTCGTACTCCCTTCCTGTGGAGCATGGAGCCAATAAAGTAGCCCCCTCCTCGAATAAACGCCTGAGTCTAAGTCTCTGTGAACTTGTAGCTGTTGTTTCTGAAGCAATCTGTTTTACATGATGAGTTTGCTAGCTATGTGCACAACGTCAAACTAGTCGCCTCTTATGACATTGCATAACGAAGCAGTAGCCCCATTCTTATCTCCCCAGAGACCCCCGGGAACTACATACAACAACCAAGTGTTAATATTTTATGGTTATTTTTTTCCACAGACAACCAGCTTGAACTCAGATTGGTTTGGTTTGCTTTGGTTTGGCTTAAAGGGCCATCTTCATTGCACACGGACAACTCCATCAGTGCTCCGATCTCCTCCCTTAGATCACACAAGGAGGATCTCAGCACAGTACAGGAACTCCGTAGCACAGGCGAGAATCCCAATGTGTGTTTTTATAAATCAAACATTCTATAAATATTTTTGTGGTGGGTAGGTTTCTAATTTTTAAATTGTGCCAGGGCAGCGGCTTGACAGGCCTACTCTTTACGATTTCCAACTACCGTACGATTTTTAACGTGCTCAACTTGCACATGGTACCTCCTATTTTTTCGCCATTATCCGAGAAGGCTAGGCATCCGATGACACTACCCAGGAGAACAGGGGGGAGAATTACATCATTAGGAGCACTGGTTCTGAAACAAATTGTCCATAAAATATATTCCCTCAAGTAGTTCCTGACACCTCCTAGTAGTTCTTTTGTGGGTGAAGTGAGTTTAATAAATCGTAATGTAAGTGGGAGCGACCGATTGGACAAACAGTTGAATCGCTTTCCTTTCGCGGTGAAGTTACCAGGTTCCTGTATCGAATCCTGGTAGCGTCACACAACAGTCTAAACAGCTGTAAATGGGTACCTGACTCCGGTTACTTCGCCGCGAGAGATAAGCGCTCTAACAGCTCAGCCAATCGCAAGGTCGCAATAATCATTCATGAATAGAATAATGCAATTATTATTCCTAATCAAAACCAAGTGATTAACGATATTAGAAATATGGCGCTTTCAGAATACATATGGAGAAACACATGCTGTTTATAAATTACATTATGTATTTCAAGGTATAAATCTCTATTTAAAAACAAAGAAACAAAGATACAAACAAACTTTGTTCCAGATTTTGATTACAGACCACACAAAGACCAAATGGTGAAACGAAATAGACCGTTTGATGAAACGCCAATGGTGTTAGTACACAGAATCAAATGCATAAAATTGTGACAGGTTGCCTCCCCTGCCTTGTTGCAGTGGTCCACCAGTAGCCAAAACTCAAAGTCAAAGGCATCGTCTGATTTAGCCTGCTATCTCTGGGGATGATCATTGTTGCGGAAATGGAATTGAAGTCGCAGTCGGCGATGAAACCGATGAACATTTTGGAGGAAATGATACTGATCAGAGGATGGTTGGAGAGGGACAAAGTGAAGGCCCTTGCTGAGGACCGAAAGCTCACCCTCTGGGAGGGAAAGATCAGAGGGAATGCAAACAATCTGGGAGCGAGATGGAGTAGAGAAGGCAAGGACAGTACCAGGGGTAGGACAGAGGCAGGAAAGTTTGTCCTGTTTCTGGGCGGATAAAAAATCGTACAGTTGCCGGTTGAGTGCATGGATAATGATGTGGATAATGGGGAAGGCAGGAAAGTAGCTGGAGGTGAGACTGCGTTAGCGGAGTAGAAGCTGAGATTGCTGAGCACTGATATCTGCCAGGAAGTGGGAATGGATAGCTGCGACAGCTTGCATACGCTGGAACCCACATGTGATTTCGATGCGCTGTAAGAGTGAATATATAAATTAAAAAATAATATGGTATGAAATCAGTTTTACAAGTAAACGGTACACATGAGACAAGGGACGTTTTGGGTTTTACCCTTCGTCAGCCACAGTTACGAACAGGTGACAAGGACAAGAACTACATATAGGTACTACAAAAATCTATGATGATGAAGAAAACGTCAAATGAACGATACAAGCAGATCAAACGACGGTGATGAGAGAAACGATAACAGTAATAATGCAAGAACATCGTGAAACCAGAAAGACATGTCGAAACAAGAAAGCAAATAATCAACGAAACGAAGACAGATATGATCAACACTATTAAAATGAGTAAAAAATCACTTAACTGGATCCAAAAAAGAAACATTCAAAATGGCTGACAAAATAAGGCGTCATGCGGAAGTGACGTAGGAACTAGTGACGGCTAAGAACAGATAATTGAGGAAACGAAACGAACCAAAGCAAAAACAAGGATACATAGAAAAATAATGACAGAAGCCACCAGAATTATGCAAAATGATGCTGGTCATTAATGCCAGAGGGGCTAAAACGCCCATTTGAAAAATGAGACGATTCTCCAACAAGAAGCGAGTTCGGTCGTCGCCGATACTTGAACGGAGGGCAGTGACACGAATGTCAGAGTTACCTGAATGGTCAGGGCTCTTGAAGTGAAGGGCCACCGGTAAATGTTTGCCATGATGGATGTCATTCAAGTGCTCCCGAAACCTGTCTGTCAAACGTCTGCCAGTTTCACCAATATAGGTCATGTCACACCTCTTGCAGATGATAGCTTAAATCAGGTTTCTGGATTCGCACGTGAAAGACTCCCCAATGGCAAATTTACCGTTCGGAAAAGAAACTGACTGCTTTTAGAGTACAAAAGGACAGGTCTTACATATGCGGCGTTGGCACGGATTAGTACCAAAGTGAGAAAGACTAGTTTGTCTCAAGCGACTATGCACAAGAATCTCCCTAAAATTCTTATTCTCTCTGGTATCAGGATCGGAGTGGAGAATAGGCAGATGACAGAACAGAACTTTTTTCACAGCCAAACAGTAAGGATGGAAAGTTAAGACAAGTTTGAGTCTGTCAGATGTAGAAGTAAATTTAGCAGTAAGTGCAACCTGACGAGTAACGGGACTAATGCGATTAAGGGCATCAGATAAGACTCTTTCAGGATAGTGACGACGTCGACTTCACAAGAGTGAAGTTGGCCAGCCGAGTGGATGAAGTGAGAAGTAAAGCCATGATGGAGAACTTTAAGGCGGGGGCAGGTGCGGATAAAGTGGAGATGGCAGGTGAATCTAGTTTTCCTAAATGTAGCAAATGCAAAATCAATAGCAGTGCGATGTATATCATGTGGTAAGAGGTTAAAGGAAGTAATTATAGAAGACCGAAGTGAATTAATGAAGTGTTTCAGTAAAGACATAGTGGTAAATCGTGTGAGACAAAAAAAAAAATAAATAAATAAATAAGTAAATAAAAGCTAAAATTTTTTTTAAGATATAAAAAATAAATATATTAAAAATAACTAACAATAAAAATAGGTGGGTAGATCGAAAGTAAGAGCAGAGATAAAAGTGAAAAATGAGCGAACAGGTAGACAACACAGTCAGTTGTTTGGTATTATATGAGTATATCGAATGATTCGGTCATCTCGCCTGGTTGTACACCGAGGACGTCCTGATCGGGGTCGATTTTCGAAATGTCCGGTAGCTTGAAATCTCTCAAGAAGTCTGAATGGTAGAGTGGGACACTGCTAAACGTCTTGCAACATGACGAACAGATTGACAATCCTGAATCCATGCCATGGCTCGACCACGGTCTACAGTGCTGAGACTTTTCCTTGGTGGCATGGCTAATGCAGTGAACCAAGATAAAGCAAGACTGGAATATTGGAGAGGGAGCATACATGTCATATTCGTAATTGTGACGTTGTGAATTTGTACTTAATGGTAATTAAACTGTTGCAAAATCGTCTAAGCCAAGAAGTTTCTCCAATATATACAGGTTCGTTCCAGCAGTTGTTAACATTATTCAGTATATGAATTTTGAAAGAAATAGGTTTAGATAAGAATTGTGGTTTCCATAATATTCGACAGTACAAACCAAATCAAGATAAATGAACTTTCACATCTTTATTAACACCAATATACCCTAGACAGAGAAAGAATTCGGGCAATTTCTTTATCCCTTAACTCATATATATATATATATACATATATATATTTATATATATAGATATATATATATATATATATATATATATATATATATATATATATATATATATATACATATATATATATATATATATATATATATATATATATATATATATATATATATATATAGTCATGCTGGTTCACCACACTTCTTTGGCTATTAGCAGTTAATCTACGCGGTAATATGTCTATCTGTGGTTAATCATGTATTTTGCACGGGTTTTCATTGATATAGAACACGGTATATTTAAGACGTCACCTTTAGTTTACGACGTAATCCGTTTTGCACTAATTTATGCAAACGGTTGGTTCTTGGCCTTGTGTGAATTGTAGTCGTCACAGAAGGACGCAGTTTCCTAGCGTCCAATATTGTGGAGGACTAATATGTTTTATGTGGCATTAAAAACTAACTTCGAAGGCCGCCACTGTGTACTGCTGAAGAATCAAAAGTAAGCGAAAAGGTTCGTAATAACCTATTAAAGAATTGATACAGATATTCCTATGTCTGCATAATCTGTCCCACATTACTTGGGTGTCGTCATCTGCACGCATCTTCAGTACAGCGGCCAGACATGTATTGACCACACAAGACTGTGTGAGTATTCGTTATCATGTATGTATTTTTATGAAGATTCCAATGTAATGAACTTTTATTTCTGTTATTCAACGTCGACCCATCCACCGAAGAATTCTGCATTAATTTATGAACTGTTTGTGTCATCTGCACACCCCACGACATCTATAATGTTATCAGCACGATACCTTGAAAGTACTGTTACAGAAACCATCTCTACTCTCTATTAGACTGACTTAAAAAACATCAACTGTAACAAGAAATCTATGGTTGCAGCAGTATTGGGAAGACGAAATCAAGATGACGAAATAAATTCAGGATGAAGAACGATTGAAATACAGTACGATACATGACTTTTTCTACGTCAACCTTAATCTTCATAAACTATGTATCGTTTGCTCATGTTACCCGGCATCAGCTGGTAACCTCCATGTTCCTGTCGTGAATTGTTGAGATGAATGCTTCAAGTCCCGTCTACTGTCACGATTTCGAGTTTCAATTTTACCTGCAAAAGATAATTGTTCCAGTATACCGGTGTTGATCGTTGATGGTAGCGTGGCCATTACCTGTACGACCCCTTCTATCTTCACGTCATCGTGGCAGCGTTTGTTGGACGGTACCGAGTCTTTAATGTTTTAACCAGCATCTGGATGGACCGCGATTTTGGCAGATAAGTGGACCTTTTTATATGTTTTTTTTTTATCAGGGTGCTATTGATAAACCCTTGTTCATCTATGCTCTTAGTGTTTTTAAGTGTCTATCCATGTTCTGTTGTTTTTTGTGGAAGGTTGGGTGGTCGATTCGATGTTAGCGATACTATGTCATTGAAAGATGACCGCACATTGAATGTTCTGTAGGGACTAGTATTGTAAATTTCCTTTTATCAGAAGTTCCGACTCGAGTAATCTGGTCGAAGTATTCTGTCCGCTACTTGACTTTTTCGATAGCTCATGTTAGTTGTAATGTTTCGTTTATTCGTTTGTAAGTGCACTGTTGTATAGTTTCATTTTCCTTATTTTTGTGATAATTTGTTCGTGCCGTTGTTCTAACCTGCTTATCGCTTGGTTTTTTACAAGATATCTGTATATTCCTCTGTCTGGGTCCTGTCCAGTGTGTATTTTTTAGCAGTGAGATTGACCTAGTTGCTGTTTTCTTTTTTGTTCACTATTATAATTTCTTGTTCTTACTGCTAATGTTTCTCTGTTTGTCTTTGGTCTTCTCTTGTGATATTACTTCATAGATAATTTTTTTTTTACTTGATGCTAGAATAGACATATATAATCTTAAGAGTGTGACAAACTAGAATAACTACATAGTCTTGGGAAACTTAATAGACTTCTTCCCAAGGTACAAGATGTGGCATACTACATGATCAACACTGACATTGGTTAAAATATGTATAGTACCTTAAGTGCATGTTAATTGGTATAATGTATCTATCTCAGGCATAGAGGTGTTCAGGACTAGAAAAAAAAGAGAAAGGAGATAAAAAATAATCCAGACTCAGTCAAGTGGAGTCTTATTCATGGACATAGGCAAAGATTGCACTGAGGATGAACGTCCCTATATTTTTTATTGCACTGGTTATACAGAGATAAGGGATAAAACGTGGTTGCCCTATTGGTATTACGGGTACTGCTTATTTAAGAGATGATGGTAATGACACTTATAGGGTCATAACTACATTACTTCTACATCCTAAGGTTAGATATTTTGTTAACCCTGACGTACTACTGCATGTATATATAGGTTTAGACAGAGTTAAGATTTGACTGATGCATCCAAGGCTAGAATCAGTCGGGCACATCAACTCTGACATAGTGACATCTTTCGCTATCGCATTGGGATATTTGCTTATGTACCACTAATTAGTTATTTCTGCTTATCTGTCTCGTATAATGGATAAATTACATTAACAGCAGATATTTCAAGACATATAAAGGTACTGACAAACCTCTGTTTCCAGAGGCAGTGACCATGTCAAAAATAGAAACATGTATATATGTATATATAGATATTGTATGGCAGAGCCATGATTTTTTTGATGGTAGCATTGAAGTTAAATGCATGATATACTTGCCATTATAATTTAATTTATTTTTCGTATTGTTGAGCATCCATGTTAATAGTATTAGAGATGTTAGTGGGGTAAATAGATAATAGTTTTTTCTTGATAGAACACAAATGTTTCCCTGCGGGATACATTTGAACGGTCCCGGGACGTATATGTCCCCGTGTGGTTGTACAGTGTAAAATACACTGTAGGTTTAAAGTCAGATGAACAATAATTTTGGGTCGTTAAAATAACAAAGTATGAGATAATGGTTTTAGAAATTTAAATAATTTTTGTAATAAGTTATTTGTTCTTAACATGGGAGATAAAAGAATGAAAAAGTAGTGTTTTTTGTAAGGGAGGGAACCTTTTTAGAATTTAAAGTAATCTAAGTATACATCATTAGAGTTTACTAAATTTGCATATCAGATTAGTTTTAGTAAAGACATAGAAGGGAAAATGAAACTAAGGTAAAAAGTACTAAGGGGAATAACTATGAATATTAACGCCCTTTACAGGTTTAGTGAGTTAGGATAGGGATAAACGCACGGGAAAAGTGAGTAGCTCACTACTGTAAATAGAATGGTTTTAACGGACCAATCGCATTCACTCGAAAACAACTTTGGACCATCAGATAGGAAATTGAAGGACGAAAGGAGATCAGTCCCACCAGAGAAGTTGACCGGGCAAGACGAGGCTCGCTGGGAGCTCAAGAAATGTGAAACCTGCGGTTTGCAGAAGGTCTGCAGAAATAGCTAGATATAGAAAGGTAGTGATAGGAATTCAGGAGAACATTTAGATTTGATTGATAATTTGTACTATCAGACATAGGATTAGCTCATAGGTGGTGCTAGTAGGACAGTGATAGGTAACGGACTTCTGTATATTACGGTAAGAGGTCTTTGACTCTAATTATGCTTAACTTGAGTGAAGAGAGACATGTTTTTTTAGAAACACGCTCAACACAGGCTAATGACGCTCATATTTAAGGGAGCGAGCTACCGAAGAGAATATTGAAGCAAAAGCATAATTAAAGCTTAAAAAGTGGATAACTTTTATTATCAGATAGCCAGGATGGGCTGTCATACAAAGAAGATGAGGCATTGCCATTAAACGAGAATGTATTGAACAAAGGGTTTACAGCACTGACATTCATGAAACATCTCATGCGCTCTCTCATATAAGAGTAAGTATGAAGACGCCACCACTGTTGTATCTGACATTTATGAAACATCTCATGCGCTCTCTCATATAAGAGTAAGTATGAAGACGCCACCACAGCTGCACCTGCCATTATATAACTTTGTTTAGGTGAACTATAAATTGATATTGATACATGTAATTAAACTATGCCTAGCAGATTAGAGTGCTTTAGACACGAGTCTACAGTAGAGGATATAATAATATACCTTTGTAAAAAATACATTCAGCCTAAGTCTGGAAGCCTGGATAAAAGGGAGATTGAAACATACCCTTATGAGATAAGAATTGTGGAACACATGTTATGTAAATAAAAGCCATTATGTTTGGAAATTCAACACTCAAGTTGGTTTAATCAATAAAAGGATGTGGAGTGGGTATGTGAGAAAGAGTTAAACCTATATAACATATATAGCCTTAAAACCATTAGTACGAGCCAGTCGCTATACAACACCTAGGAGAGAAGAACGTGGTCTAGGTTGAAAGCCCTTGACTGCTCTGAGCACAATGGATGAGACTTAGAAACAATTATGATGCTGCTAGAGCATTATTATTCAAACGCTATCAACTTGATGCAGAGGGATATCGTATGAGATTTAAAACTATGATTCCGGAAACTGGGAAGGACTTCTCAGAATTCATCTCTGCCATACGACTTACTTTTAGCAGATGGGTTCAACTCTCAGAAACTTATAAAACATATGATGGCCTTATGGATCTGTTGTTAAGGGATAAGGTATTTTCCCTAGTAAGTAAGCCATTTTAGTCTATTTTGCATGAACGCAAGCCTATGTCTCTGTCTTCGTTAGAAGAAATATCAAAACAATACTGCACAGCACATCCTGGTGCCTGTATTAGCAATAGCCTCATTGAAGAATCACTACCAGTTGCCTCAGCTGCAACTTGGAACAACAATAATAGTATACAAAGATCTCATAGCCTGGATATAAATTGTATGCCAAAGAGGGATAATGATAATAACTATAATAGGAATGGGAACTTTAACAGGAATGATAATTTCAACAGAGGGAGGCAACAATTCCGGAATCAGTCGCCTCAATTCAGGAATAATATTTCCCAACAGAATTCTACTTGGAAGAGACAAAACAATTGTTATCCTTATCACAACAGTTGGAATAATAACAATTCTAATAATGAAACCTACCAAAACAGAAATAATACTCAGGGCTTTAGAAATCAAGGCAATTCTTTTGATCTCCAGAGACAACGATCACGTTCACGTGCCCCGGTGCTGTCTGAACATAATGCGGGGGCGGCACTCACTGGTAATGCACCAAAAGTTAATCAGGAATTGGGTGTTCAGAATCAATGAGCGGCATGTTTCGCATTCGATTTTGATGTTGCTTCTCGTTGCCAGGAATGTCTAATTCTTTTTCAGACAGACAGTACTTCGGTGTTGAAGTGCGGGCATCCCCTACCTGCTGTAAGCTTATCGGCTCATGATGGCACAGGCACTCTAGTATTTCACAGAGGATTATTGAATGGTACCTAAGTGTCTGTACTCATGGATTCAGGTTCACCTACTGTTGCAATCAGACAGTCGCTGGTTAACCCTTCCTGCGCTACAGGAGGTTTCGTGAAATATATTACGTTTGGTGGTACTATTGAGTTTTACGCCACAACTATTGTTGATATACGTACCCTATTTTATTCAGGAAAGGTGAACGTATGCATGTTGAAGAATCCAGTTGCTGATTTAACGGTTGGTCGCATACATGGGAGCAAGGATTGCTCACCAGAAGAGATTGAGGAGTGGGAATAACATAGTCTCTTGACTGCTAATGCAGTTACCACACGTGCTCAGGCACAGGCCCTGGAAAATGATGAAAGGATGGAGCTTGACCCAATGACTCCGGATGACATTGAGGTACATTCTATCAGAGACAGAGTGTCTTTTGCTAAGCTTCAAAGAGAAGATAACTCTTTAAAAATATTTTTCTCTATGGTGGAAAATAATGATGTTGACTTAGATAATAGTCCTAAACACTGGTTTTCTCTTAAAAATGATATATTAGTGAGAAACTTTGTAGATGACTCTACTGTGAAACACCAAGTTATGGTGCCTCTCAAACTTCGCCCATAATTTTACGATATGCACATGACTCCCATTGTGCGGTTCATATGGGTTATAGTCGCACACGTTCCAGAGTGTTGTCTTCTTTCTTTTGGCCAGGCATTTCCAGAGACGTATCATCCTATGTTCGTTCCTGCATTACCTGCCAGGAAGTTAAATCTAGGGGAGCTTTTTATGTTGCTCCTATTCAAGCATGCGATACCTCTGTTTGACGTTTTGATAAGATGGCCGTAGACATTATCGGTCCTCTTTCTGTTACATCTGCTAGGGGTCACAGATATGTCCTCACGTCCATTGATTTATGCACTCGTTGGCCTGAGGCCATCCCTCATAAACACATCACCAATTCTGAAGTGGCTGATGCACTTTTGCTCATCTTTTCAAGATTGGGTTTCCCTCGCAAACTTCTTTCTGATCGTAGTTCACAATTTGTTTCTGATATTATGACATCTGCCATGAAGATACTTAATATAGATAGGTCTCTTTGTAGCATCTATCACGCAATGAGCAATGGTTTTTGTTAGGACACTTAAGCAGCTGCTACATAAAGTAACTGCCAAATATCCTCAAGATTCTGATAGGGTCCTGTCGGCTGTACTTTTCGCTTATCGAGAAGTACCGCACGAGCAGACAGGCTTTTCGCCGTTTGAGCTTGTTTTTGGAGCTCAGAAACGAGGTCCTATAGGGTTAATTAAATATCTTCTTACTGACTCTGAGATGACTCAGGACACTCAGTCATCTTACGAGTATGTGGTTAATATTCGTCGGAAAATTGTAGACGCTTGTCAGTTGGCTACAGCTTCGTCCGAGGCTGCCAAAAAGACATCCCGTCTATTTCAAAACCGAAATAGGCGTTTACGACAACTTTTTCCGGGTGATAAAGCTTTTGTATTGCTCCTTCGGAAGGATAATAGATTGCTTATTGCATGGATCGGCCTTTTCAAGGTAATATCTCGTATTTCAGACGTTGATTATGTCATAGATGTTAAGGGGCAAAGAAAGATATTCCATATTAATATGCTCAAGGAATATCATACCAGACCAGAGCATTTACATGCTATTTTCCATGACATTGATGACAATGGGGGTAATTTTTGTCATTTTTCTAGCTTGTCGGTGATTCATGAGGAGGAATCTTCATTCGCTGATATTCATATGACTCTACCTATGCTTCCTTTGGATTCTAAAGAATCTTGGTGGGATGTTTCTATTTCTTCGTCATTATCATCTGATCAACATCGCCAGGTATCCAATCTATTGGAATAATTTGCTGATGTCCTTCCTGGTCACACATCTGTTATTTCGCATGATGTTATCTTTACTGATGATACTCCTATTCGTCTACGTCCTTATCCTGTTCCTCTTCATTACCAGCGCAAAACAGAACTTGAGTTAGTTCAGATGTTGCGTCTTGGTATTATTGAAACCAGTATTTCACCATATTCTTCCCTTCTGGTTATTGTCCGAAAAAAATGACAATAACATTAGATTATGTGTAGATTATCGCAAACTTAATTCTCAAACTTTTCAGGATGCGGAACCACATCCTTTGATTGATGATCTTTTATCTCGTCTGTCTACAGCTCACCTATTCATTAAGATTGATCTCACAAAAGGGTATTGGTAAATACTATTAACTGAACGTGTCAAACCTCTTACTGCTTTTTCTACCCCACGTGGGTTATACCAGTAGAATGTTATGGTCTTTCGGGCTTATGAACGCCCCTGCCACATTCATTCGAATGATGCGCAGAATACTTTCTTACAGATCTGACATTATAACTTCATTCATAACCCTCCACTCCCAAAGGAGCATAGGCCTTCAACAAACACATGCCAAGTCCTCCTGTCCCGTGCCATCATCCCAAGCTCTCTCCACGTTTTCCCCATCACTTTCACCCCTGCTTCCAACTCTCTTCTCCATGTACTTCTTGGTCTTCCTCTGCCTCTCTTGCCCTGGGGGTTCCAGAACAAGGACTGCCTTGTAATGCTATCAACAGGTTTCCTCAGTGTGTGTCCTATCCATCGCCATCGTCTTCTTCTCATCTCTTGTTCCACCGGCACTTGTCTAGTTCTTGTCATCAGTTCCACGTTGGTAACCTTGTCATACCATTTCAATCCCTCTATTCTACGCAAGCACCCATTTATGAAAGTCTGTAGCTTTTTGGTTGTTGTCTTTGTTGTTCTCCATGTCTCCGAGCCATACAATAGGACTGACTTCACATTTGAGTTGAAGATTCTTATTTTCGTGTTGGATCCTATTTCTCTTGATCTCCATATATTTCCCAATGCAATGAAAGCTCCTCTTGCCTTTTGTATTCTTATTTTGATATCGCTGTCTGTCCCTCCAACTTTGTCTATATTACTGCCAAGATATGTGTATGATTCTACATCTTGAATTGGTGTTTCTTCAAGTTCAACCCTGTTATCATTACCTGCATTTATTCTCATTATTTTTGTCTTTTCCCTGTGTATTTTCAGACCCAATTGCTGTGACCTCTCATCGAGTGTTTTCAATTTGTCCTGCATCTGATTACGGTTATGGGACAGAAGAGCCAAGTCATCAGCAAAATCCAGATCATCCAACTGCTTAGTCAGAGTCCACTGGATTCCATTTCTGTTGTGTGTTGTCGATGATCTCATAACCCAATCTATTGCCAGCAAGAAAAGAAATGGAGACAAGAGGCATCCCTGTCGCACTCCTGTTCTTATCCCAAACGGTTCTGTAAGCTGTCCTTCATGAAGAACTCTGCATGTCATGTCTTCATATGTTTTCTTTATTAAATTAATGATCTTCAGGGGAACTCCATAATGCCTCATCAATTTCCAAAGTGATTCTCTGTCTACACTGTCAAATGCCTTTTCGTAGTCCACAAATCCGATGTATAGTGGTGAATTCCATTCCAGACTTTGTTCAACTATTATTCTCAAAGTGGCTATCTGGTCTGTACATGATCTGTTTTGTCGAAAACCTGCTTGTTCATCTCTCAGTTTCTTGTCTATGGACTCTTTTAATCTCTCAAGGATAATCCTGTTTAATACTTTTCCTGGCACTGATAGTAACATTATTCCTCTATAATTTGTGCACTCTTGTAAATTTCCCTTCTTAGGCAACTTAACCAGATATCCTTCCTTCCATTCTGCTGGTATCTCTTCTTTTTCCCAGACTTTACCAAGTAATTTATATAACATCTCTGTAGCCGTGTCGATATCTGCTTTGATGGCCTCTGCTGGAATGCCATCAGGTCCAGACGCTTTTCCCTCTCTTAGAAGCTTTATGGCTTTCTTTATTTCTCCCTTCGTTGGTCTTTCACCGTTAATTTGTAGCTCTTCTTCTGCTGGCTGGATGTCCGGCGGGTTTTGTGGAGCTGGTCTATTGAGAAGGTCCCCAAAATATTCTGTCCACCTCTTCATTTGCTCTTGTATATTGCTGAGCAGTTTCCCATTCTTGTCTTTTATGAGGCAACTTGTTTGCTTGTATTTCCCTGTTAGCTTCTTTGTGCTGCTATACAGTTCTCTCATATTTCCTTTGGCTGCAACATCTTCTGCCTCTCTTGCCAACTCCTCAATATACTTCCTCTTGTCTCTTTTGATACTTCTTTTTACTTCTTTGTTTGCTTCTGTGTACATTATAACTTACATAGATAATATCTGTTTGTTTAGCTCATCTTGGGAGGAGCACTTTGTGCGGCTCCGTTCTCTTTAAGACACTCTTCGTTTACATAATCTTACGGCTAGGTCTACATAAGATCAGGTTGCTTTTCATGAACTTTCCTTTATTGGTCACACTGTTGGTTCAGGTCGACTTCAGACTGTACCATAAAATGTTTCAAAAATCTTAAATATGTCTGTTCCTACTAAGCGAAAACAAGTGTGTAGTCTCTTGGGATTAGTTCAATTTTACACCACTGTTCTTTCATCTCTTTTACGAAAGGGTTTACCAAGTAAAGTACTCTGGTCTGAAAAATGTCAAGCCGCTTTTAACCACATATTACACATTTTTTCTTCACCTCCTATTTTGAGGTTACCAGATATAAATCGTATTTATATTCTATGCACAGATGCTAGTAATCTCGAATTGGGTGCTTGTCTGCTTCAAGAATTTGACAAAGTGTTACACCCTACATTGTATATATCTCGAAAGTTGTCGGAGACAGAAAAAAAAGTTCTCAGTGGTGGACAAGGAACTATTGGCCGTCGTGTGGACCATCCAGAAACTCGAAAGATATTTGCTTAGAGCACCATTTGTCATTCAAACTGATCAAAAGTCTGCTGCAGCTCTAAAACATGCTAATCATCAAAACGCCAAACTGGCTCGATTTTCTATATTACTGCAGCCCTTCAATATTGACATTCAAGCTATACCTGGATCAACTAACGTGGTGGCAGATTAACTTTCCAGATGTCCACCAGCTGTATCTGATATCTGAATTTACTATTGCTGTAGAACGTTTGAAAGATTCCTTACTGCTTATGAACAGTCAGACAAGTCTTTATTACTTAACATTTGCTCATGTTTGAAACCTTTAATGATGTATGATTCTTACTTTGATCGTCCAGATATTTTTTTTAACGAATAAATCGTTGACTATTATGAGAAAATCTACCGGCATTTGCTGATCGAGCTTTGGTTGAACTGCAATGCTTCAAGAATATACATCTTCAATGTACTCAATATGCTTGCCAGGATTACACTGAGTTGGACTAGTACGTTATGAACTATGGTTTTCAATGTCATTCTTGACTTTATTACAAATAACACTGGTTTTTGTGTCGTGACTTTATGGAACACACGACTGGTGATTATATTTCACTGTGCACAAACTTTACAGTGCTATCTCAGGGAACGATAATGTATTATGACCAGTTTTAATACTTCATACTTCAGACTTTAATCTTCTAGTTAGTCACTTAAGCTTACTATTATAGTTGAGATGTATTAATTAATCTGTATTTCACACTTCTATTTGATGTTTTTTGCATTGCTTGCACATATTTTGTACAGTTGGATATTTTTTTCTCTTTGGTTTACTTCCTTTAGGGTATATAACTCATGTATTATTTTTTTGCTCATATTCTATTATCAGTTACTTTCCTTTTTCTTTCGACATTTTCTTCCTGTTTTTCCTTTTTTTCACACGTCCTCCTTATACAAACATACTATTTTCTTGTTTGTTAACATTACAATACTTTTGTTTACTCCATATCCTTATGTTGTTCACCATACATTGCATTATTTTATAAGTATACACACGAATTTCATTTACTATTGGTTCAAAGCTATTATTAGAACTAGAGCTCACATTTAGTCAATATTTTGTTTTATCATTTCTCATGCATGCATTACTTGTTTGTTATGATGTACTATGCTCTTTTCTTTACTTGACCGTTGAAGACTTTCTTTATGCTTTGCATCTTTGAGTATATTGTTACATATGCATACAGATTTTGACTCACGACGACCATTGACATTGTTATGATCATTTTTGGCCGTTGGTTTATCGATTAACTATATTCACCCCTTTAAATATTACATCTTAATTTATGAAGAAAAAAAATCAAATACTTTGATTTTTTTTAACCCAACAGAATGAGTTAATTGTTATGTGAGTTTATTAATGTATTTTTGCTGGTTGACCACACTTAGGCTATTAGCAGTTAATCGACGCGGTAATATGTCTATCTTTGATTAATCATGTATTTTGCACGTGTTTTCATTGATATTGAACACAGTATATTTAAGACGTCACCGGAAGTTTATGACGTAATCCGTTTTGCACTAATTTATGCAAACGGTTGGTTTTTGACCTTGTGTGAATTGTAGTCGTCAAAGAAGGACCCAATTTCCGAGCTGCCGATTTTGTGTAGGAATAATATGTTTTAATTGTCATTAAGTACTTCGAAGGCCGCCACTATGTATTGCTGAAGAATCAGAAGTAAGCGAGAAGGTTCGTAATAACCTATTAAGGAATTGATACAGATATTCCTGTGCCTGCATAATCTGTCCCACATTACTTGGGAGTCGTCGTCTGCACGCACCTTCTGTACAGCGGCCATAAATGTATTGACCAGACAAGACAGTGGGAGCATTCGTTATCATGTATGTATTTTTATGAAGATGCCAATGAAATGAACTTTAAGTTTTGTTATTAAAAGTCGATGTATGTGGACCCATCCACCGAAGAATTCGGCATTAATTTATGAACTGTTTGTGTCATCTTCACACTTCGCGACATCCATACTGTTATCAGCACGATACCTTGAAAGTACTGTTACAGAAACCATCTCTACCTTCTTTTAGACTGACTTCAAAAACATCAACTGTAACAAAGAGTGAGATCCATCTTTCTTTCATAGATGATCAATTCAATGGAAGATGATGGCTTTGTAAAGGATTTGGATAAACATAAAAGGCATGAGGGAAGGGGGGATAGAGAGAGAGACAGAGAGATGGAGAGGGTCAGCGATTCTTAATTGTAATGAAACACTATTCCTGAGAAAGTTTTGGCAAGATTGTGAGCCCATGAAATCTTTTGGTTGGCTAAAAGTCACAGCTGCTCGCATACAGGCTACACGCAGTGCAACTATGAACATGTCGACAATTTAAGCTAGTGTAGAGTGATTGCTTATAGCCTTGACGTTCATTTAACGTGATCTGCGACAGGCTACAGAAAACGATTCGCAGCACAATGTTTTTTAAACAAAATGAATGCTGCATATTAGAAAACCTTACTCGGAGTAACCAAGAGGACATGCACACCATCATAGCTGGCAGACGCTGAAGTTGGGTTGGCCACATCCTCAGAAGAGACCCCGATGCCATCACAAGAACAGCTATGCTATGGACCCCTGAAGGAAAGCAAAAGAGAGGTCGACCAAAAACAACTTAGCAGAGAACTGTGAAGGTCGAGATGCAAAGAATGAACCAGAGCTGGACCACTGTACGACGTATGGCCGCCGGCCGAACAAAGTGGAAGCAGTTTGATGCTGTGGTACAAGACACCACCAGGCGTGGTGACCACTGACTGCTTTGATAGTCTTCGGCTAAGGATCAAAGAAGTAGAATAAGATATTAGAATGATTGAATGATTCTAGTTTGATGACATTCCTATTACACTGGACAACAAATTTTGACTTTTTGTGTGCATCTGTTTAAACACCAGATTCGCTCTAGCTTTTTTAAATATCTATAAAACAAGTTTTACACATTTGCATATATGGAAATGATCCACGCCTTTTTGCCTGTTGCTTGTAATGAGTTTCTGGAGCATCTCTCACAAGGATCCAATAAAAGTCTGCTAGCATTGCTGCATTCCATTTCCCTTGGTACCTTTTTTCGAGGGTAGAGTCTCAAGCGTAAATACTCAGTGTGATGAGTCTACATGCCATGATCATTTCGTGACGATCTCCAGTCTGGCCCGTACCCTTCGGAGATCGGACAACAGACATTTTTCATACGACAACTGGCAACTGTTTGTCAACGCTACAGAGATATTGTTAAACATTGAAGGACTTTATATCGTACATGTTCTCAATACAACAAACGTTTTCGTCAGAACGTCCTCGTCATAGAGATAACTCCTCAACATAACTTATTTGTATATTCTATGCATACATGTGAATCATCCTACCCGGTATAAGCATTTAGAGACACATGGCCCGTATTGATTAATCATCACTTTGGTAACAAGTATCATATCACTTTTTTTCCCTTCGCATAGGTTCATTCTTCTATTTAAATAACTACAATATATATATCTCATCTGTATGTTTTTGTGTAAACCATCTGTCACCGTCATCACGTTCTAATTACTACGTACACTATATGTGAAGAAATTTAATTAATAACACCAATAATCGTTTGATCATTATCTAGTTCGATTATGTACCACTCGTGCTGTCGGTGTTAAATATTTACTTATAGGTAAATTTCTACATTCAGATGAGGTTGGGAGCTCTTTCTGTTACAGGATCTAATGGCAGAAGCTAAGGTTGTGGGGGAAACAGAACTCTTTTTATAATTCACTAGAAAAACTTCTTGTCCTTATCTCGAAAAGGTCTCTATTCTTTCTTAACGAGCCAATTTATGGAGACCTTCTTCGTAATATTTCATAGGATATTTCCAGCGAAACAACTGTTGAAGTTGCCCCAATATACATCATAGAGGGTCTACAAAGCAGTTATGAGAGACTCAACTTTTTCTTAAATTTAATTTTTGTTTGTTTGTATATGTTTGTTTGTTTTTATTTTTATTGTTAGTTTGTTTCTTGTAAAAGGGGAGGTCACATATACATACATTCACACAATTCTGGTTTTCATTTACACTATTTGGATTGAGTGGAAAAAGGGGGGTACTATATTTGGATATCGGAAGTCAGTCTTCAATTTATTACACTATATACACTGATTATAAACCATGAAGGGGTGAACGGGATTCTTTGTATTAAAAAAAATCACAGTTAGTAATAAAGTCCAACACGTTTTAATTCCACGCATTATGTTATAGCCAAGCGACACTAGCCTTTCTTTCATCTAGAGACGCAATCAGTTTCCTATGAATTTGCTTTTGCCGTGGCTGTCAGCAAAGTACAGGGACAATCATTATATCATGTATACATAAACCTACCAGACCCAGTCTTTGCTCATGATCACCTTTATTCAGTAGTTCCACGAAGAAGAAATTCAAACAATCATGGCAGAAGCTCAAATTACAGGAGACTGAGGACATTTTAGGATGAATGTAAATTTCTTATAGCTTGGCTCTGAATTAATTCGTGAAATGAGAACTCGTTCGTACTTATTACTGTTTAGGCATCAATGACAGGTGTTTGAAGTGTCAATGCAACTACTTTTGTGCTACTCACAATGACATTCATTTGCATCTAAAAGTTTGTTTATATTCGAAGGGATCTGCAAAATTCGAATATAACTGACAGTGTCATCGTGGAATGATTCTAATGAGTATTCAAGATGACACC
Source organism: Oreohelix idahoensis (assembly GCA_024509875.1). Classification (NCBI taxonomy): domain Eukaryota; kingdom Metazoa; phylum Mollusca; class Gastropoda; order Stylommatophora; family Oreohelicidae; genus Oreohelix; species Oreohelix idahoensis. The sequence goes on from JAMPIV010021922.1 coordinate 132,643, forward strand.
CACTACACTAAAATCACATTGCAATGCGCACCGTTTTCGTGTTTTTCCGAAAGGTGATACGATAGTTACCTCCATTTCAAACGCTACTAAATTTAACGTACTTAATTACTAAATCGTTCCTCTTCTACCGTGAGTGAAGAAGTTTGGAAGGGAGAGAGATCGCGGTACTATCCTATCAGCTGTCTTCCTTATGACCTGGTTCCATTCTGGGCCTTGGTCCTTCAGAAATTGTCTAATGTTGTGCTTCCAGCAGACCCTGGGTCGTCCTGGACGTCTGTTTTCCTTGCTTTTAGTTTCCCATACTTGTCATGGTATCCGATCTTCTTCCATTCTGCAGACATGGCCAAACCAGCATAGGTGGGACTGTTCTACTTGAGTCTGCAATGATTGGGCTTTTTAGGCCATGACGTATCGTCTGGTTGCAGACCATTTCTCTTCTTGTTAATGCAACCACCTTCCTCAGGTACTTCCTTTCTGAGGTTTGGATCTGGCTTTTGTGGTTGTAGTCTGTTGATGGGAAGGAGTGAAGCTCCTGACCGGGTTGGAAGGAAAGTCAACTGGCTCCCCAGCCTCGCAATGACATGTCATTGGGCCAAAAGGGCTGGAAAGCTCGAGTGCTGCTGGTTAGAAAAAAAAAAATAAAAGTATGTAGCTTTTTTGGATGTTGTTTCTGTTGCTCTCCATGTATCAGAGCCATACAATTGGACTGAATTGACATTTGAGTTGAAGATTCTTATTTTCGTGTTGGACTTGATCTGCTTTCTTTGCTCTCGTGATATAACCATGGTTTTTCAAAAGACAACATTTATCATTGTCAAGATGTTCACATATAAACTGGATAAAATGAGCTCACCAAGTTTTACAAGCAGTTTAATATTTTCAGTGAAAAACGTTTTACAAGATTCTGTGCACGTGTCGAACACTAATTTGTGTTTCTTCTTCTTTCTTTGATCCTTAGCAACCGACCGTCAAAGCAGTGGCCGTCACGCCTAGTGGCGTCTTGTAGGGCAACAACAAATTGATTCCACTTTGCTTGGTCGGTGGCCATTCTTCGTAGAGTGCCCCAACTCTGGTTCATTCTTTGCATCTCAGCCTCCACAGTCCTCTGCCAAGTTGTTTTTGGGCGGCCTCTCTCGTTTTCTTTTAGGGGTCCATAGCATAGCTGTTCTTGTGATGGCATCGGGGTCTCTTCTGAGGACATTGCCAAACCCAACTCAAGCTTCTGCCAGCTATGATGGTGTGCATGTCTTCTTGCTTGCTCCGAGTAAGCAGATCTTGGTTGGTTATGGTATTCGGCCAAAAGATTCGGTGAATTTTTCTTAGGCATGTTGTGTGAAAAGAGTACAATTTCGACATTTCCTTCTCTGTAACTCTCCAGCATTCCGCACCATAGAGAAGCACAGAAAGCACACAGCTCTGATATAATCTTAATTTTGTGGTTGTGCTGTATTAAGAAGACTTCCAGATGTTGTTTAGGCTAAAAAAGGCTGTTCTTGCTTTGTTCATTCTGTTGTTGATGTCTTTCCTTGCTCCGCCGTCTGGTGTTAATATGCATCCTAGGTATGTGAAGGTGTCTGTCTGTACCAGTTGATGATTCCTTACTGATATGGGCTCAGGGCTGCTCACATTGAGCATTATGACCTCCGACTTCTTTAAATTGATGTTCAAGCCCACCTGCAGGCAATACTTATTAAGTCTATCCGTTTTGTCCAGGATGTGTTAATGTGAATGTGCTATAGTCATCTGCATATTCCAGATCTTCTACATTGGAAGTATTCGTGCTTAGCTATAACTTAATCACCCCATGAGCTATTTTGTTTTGTTCCTACAGACAAGCTTGCGGAATTGATCTCTGTATTTCCTTATAGTAAAAAAAAATATTAACAGAAGAGTTTATACCCTCCATTACAAAGCTAATGTCACTAATCAGTACTCCTATATTAACATGTTTTCCATGCAATGACAGCGTGGGCACAAATGCGACTGCTAACATAACGATACTAATGGGAACAAAGCAAACGATAAATAAAGTGGAAATCATCACAACCATTTTCGCCGCCTTCTGGTTACGGCTGGTAACTCTCTCAACTTGTGCAGGAAAGTTAATCTTCATTCTCCATTTTGTTTTGGTGTGTAACTTATGCGACAGTATTATCGTACACACAAGGATGACCATAAAGGTTACCAAAGGAATATAAATGTTGTTGGTAATAAAATAAATCTTTTCCACGTTTTCTCGACCTTCCATGAACACAATACCAAAAATAGTTCTGTTTCTTATTAGAGAAAACTTCATTTCCAGTTTGTTGACAGTGTAGATTGGGGCAGCACTGCAGAAGAGGATGATGAAGATACAGACGATGATGACAGTGACTCGATCTGGAGTAACGATACTTTTTATCTGCACAAATAGAGAAAAAAATTATTCTGTAATATCTGATTTTTTTCCGCATTTGAAAATGAGTAGCAGGAATGACAAAAAAACAATTGAAAAGAGAAAAGAAAGCTAGACAAACATCTGTCATAAACTATGATAGGGCTAGTGATGTCATATTTAGGGTTAATGTTAACGCCGCGGTAACATAGTGGTTAGTACACTAGCTTCCTAGCTCAGTGGTCTATGGTTCGATCCCCAGATGAGGTGGGATTTTTTTAGGCCGCAAACGGCTCCTGGGTCGACCCAGCCCCAACTGGGTACCAGAGCAACTTCTGGGAAGGTTAAGGATCCGGTGTGATGCTGACCACATCACCCCTAGTGTGCCGATGGTCAAGAAGATATGGGCCTAACACCATATTCCCAATATGCCTCAATGGGCGTGTAACGGAAACCTTTACCTTTTATCTCTACACCTCACGGTAGAAGGGGGACGACTAAGTAAGTAAGTTAACGCTTTCGTGAACACAACTGGTTACGTTACAATACCTGCTAGATTTATAGTAAACATATTCGCCGGTTATACGCTGAAAGAAGACCTCTAAATTGATGCGATGTAACTTCTAAATACTTGTATATTAACATGGAGATCGTGAAAAGGATCAGTAGGTAACATTAAATAAGTTACGTGAATGTTTTTCACAGATGGTACATTGCGTCGAGTAAAAAGATTGAAATATTGCGACAAGAATGCCAATGTGGAGCTGATGACAAGAACCTAACAGAACCTAACAAAGCCTGTAAAAATGAGATGAGAAGAAGACACTGAAGATAGATAGGACACACATTGAGGAATACTGTTAATAGCCTTACGAGGCAGTCCTTTTACTGGTGTCCTCAGGGTAAGAGAGTTAGAGACAGATCACGAAACATTCCGAGAAGACAGATACGAAAGAGACAGGAAAGACCTGAAAATCCGCCTGAACAGGAACAGGAGGACTTGCCTTAAATTTGATGAAGACCCGTGCTAGTTCGAAAGATGAACGGTAATTATGACGAGTAAGATGCATGTTTAACTGGAATGTACTCTTCTCTGTTACAGGCATCATGAAACAGTGCTTAAGTAGCCTGTAAACACCAACCTGTAAAGGTGCAGTAATACACAAACATCTCTCTAAGGTAATCATGGCGGTGATACAACTGCTCACTCGGTTGAAAGCAAAATGTGGCATAGCTGATATCAGGTACGTGACTTCTAGGGCATCGAAAGGCAAACCTGCTGCGATGACTATAGGGGTTAAGCAGATGCATGACCAAACCATCGTTGTAAGACTGCCTAGATCAGAGACTGATAAACCTGGATAGACAGAAGAAATGTGTGCTCGAGTCAATGTTGAAAGAAGAATTGCTTTCTTGCTGATGAATTGCATTTGGTACATAAACACAGATGTTCAATATGTCTAACAGTGCATCATCATTCACCGTTTTTCCTTTCCTGTGCAAACTGCCCGGCAGCAGGTGCGTGTCATCAATTTCTAATTAGGATTCTTTGTTAGCTCCGTTGCTAAAGTTCTAATTGTTCTGGCTATCACTCAAACGGTTTTCATGTTCCTAAATTTCATCTTCACACTGCCTTAATTTTGTTTTCATTTCTTGTTTTCTAAATGCATGGTCAAGAAAATATGCCCTAACACCATATTCCGAATATGCCTCAATGGGTGTGTTACGGGATCCTTTACCCTACCTCTGGTTTTCTAAATAGGTGTTTCATAAGGGTATGTTCTGTAACTTACACATTTTTAGTTTTCAATTCCTGGATAAATTTGACGTTGGGTAAGCTTCCTCAGCCGGGCCAGATATTTACATATGTTTGATCGTTAAATATAAAATACGAAGATATGTTAGTGAGTGTTGCCACTCAAACAATAATATCGACAGGTCCACAATATAAAATAATTCAACTAAGCCACTAAAGACAGAAGAATGTCATCTGGTAAACAGGCTTATGATGTCATTCAAGAAGAGCCGAGATGAGTCTGTGTTGCTGATACATCATTTTTCTTCGAGGAATTTCTACCGAATTGGCACTTGGAATGTTTGTTTAATAAAATCACACACAATTGCTGAGCCAGAAGCTTTACTAACATGCTGTAAATTGTAAATATTAATTTTGGCAAGAAATATGAAAAAGAGATTTTGAAAATCATTATGTATGAAAGTACGTTTACAAGACATGTCTCAAGACGTTGAGTAACAAGTAATAGCTAATACTTAAGAGTTAGCCAATTTTTTTGCTATCCAGTTGGACGAGTCAACTGACATCACTGGGAAAAGCTCAACTCCTAGAATTATGTAGGTTTGTTTGTAATGGAGACATCATTGAACAATAATTGTTTTCAAAACCACTTAAAGAAAAAACAAAGACCAAGACATTCTTAATGTTATCGACAGTTATTTCAGTTCTCACGATTTGTCATGGACATTATGCTTCAGCATCTGCACGGACGAGAGGGTGTGTGACAAAGAAAGAGAAAGGGGACACTTTCATTAGGCCAATGGAATGTGTCATATGATTTTATTAAAAATAAATGAATTCATTTCAATGATATCTTATTTCAATAACTGGAATAATAACAGATACGAATATATCTTTTTAAAAATCTTTTGAAATCCAGATTAATATTATTATTTAAAAAAATGATTAGAGTTTTATCCATTGAACTCTAAAACATAATCTTAATACTCGTTTTTGATTATGATAAAATATTTCCTTAAAAACTGATGGTGTGTCTTGACAATTTTAACACCTTGTTCAGTCTGCCGTGAGCTGAAAAAAGGTTGAAAATTACTGCCCTAGCGGTTAGGCTAGTAAAACCATTAACCAAGCACGGCAAGATTTAACATTTTTCTACGAAATCATATCTTACAGCAACAGAATGAAACATAACGTGATACGACGTAGAAATGAGTGAAAATATTGCAACAGAGATAAAAATGTCTATGCCTAGCGCAGAGGCCTAACAGTGGAACTGTCATGTGTTATGAATAACGCAGTATTAGAGCAAGCAAGTGGAGGTTTGGAGAGCTTGCAAAGAGAGAGAAACCTTTCTGTATAAGAGAGATCTTTTTTCTGACATGACTATAAATACGTTTCTGTATTATACTATGAGCACCAGAGCAGCGTTACGCCACTTTCATCATCTTACATTTCACAGTAACGTGCAGGTGCTGTTGAGTTATTTATAAAGTTACTAGAGTACTGAAAGCTATTATTAAATGAGGGCAGAGATCGAACCTTCTACTATACAGATCATCAACAACATGTTGCTTTGTGGTAGCCATTGAAGAGCAACGGCCACATGTACATTATAAGTGGATAGCGTTTTTGTTTTAATGTGTAATGAATAATTGATGTTTATTATATGGGGACAGCGTTTTTGTTTTAATGTGCCATGTATAATTGATGCACATTAAGCCAGTACAATGTAAATTAAAAACTGCAATCATTTATGAAAAGAGCATTTCATTATAACTCATCTTGACTGCTCTATGATGCATTTAAGTTATGCTATTTGACCTATGCATGATCTTCACTTTCAAAATCTTTGTTTGTTCCCCTCGCAGTGTTCCATGAAACCTATATTTATAAGTTCTAGTATCAGAATGTTTCTACTTATTTCTATTAGTTTGTGCACAATTAATTCATAAGTGGGGTGTCCTCCGTCTATTTCGAGATTTGCTCGCGCGGTGGAGTTACATTTATCTTGTGAATGACGTACAGTTTTTCATGATCTATGAGGTATTTTATCAAACCCTGACTCTTCATTAGTATTTTTAGTGAATTGTACCTTAGACACCAATAAGATCTTCAGCTTAGTTGATGGATTTATGTTTTTATTTAGTTACCTTTGCTTATTTAAGTTGATTTTCTGTATCTACTGCCTGTTATTAATAACTTATTTAAAATATTCCAGCCATATGGCCAGACTTTTTCTTTGTAGCTAATGGTCTGTTCTTTCATGACTTTCGGTGGTGGTTTTCCTTTTTTGTCCAATTATATACTGTTCAAAAAAAGAAACGCAACTTCTTTGGTGTTACTTTTATAAAAGATATTCGCTCATTGGACATCAGTCAACCCATTGACTGTGTCCACCTTGTCATTAACTTCTCGTAGTTACCGAAATTGTACTCACCTCATGATTCGTGAGGTCATGAAAGAGGTCAAATTCAAAACAACATTTTTGACAATAACTCATGACAGGTTCATGAGAATCCCGTGAAACTTACTAAACACAAAACTCTCTGACCATGTTATTGAATGCCTATAAAAGATTGACGCTCCTCGAATAAATTCAGTTGAAAATTCAATGCGCAAGTATGGCTCATCTCACTACAGAACAACGACTCATCATCATTGGACGTTTACAGACTCCACAGTCACAAAGTGTAGTGGCCGAACAATTTAATATGGTTAGAAGCACCATTTGTCGCCTTTGGAGGCGATTTCAAGAAACTGCCTCAGTGGCAGACCGGCCGAGCAGTGGAAGACCCAGAGTCACAACTCCTGCCGAAGACCGCTTCATACGGCTGCGTCACCTCAGGAATCGTTTTGCATCTGCGTCCTCCACAGTCGAGTCAATGTCAGCAGCTCGTCGAATTTCAGATCAAACGGTCAGGAACCGGCTGCACGACTGTGGTCTTTGGGCTAGAAGACCCTACAGAGGTCCTAATCTTACGGACCGGCATCGCCAGAACCGACTGCAGTGGGCGAACCAGCATCGTCAATGGACCGTTGGGAATGACTGGAGACGGGTTTGGTTTAGTGATGAATCAATGTTTGTGCTCCAGCGACACGATAGACGGAGAAGAGTTTACCGCAGAGTTCATGAGCGCTACGCCCAGAACAGCGTTTATGAGGCTCCTCCACATGGTGGTGGAGGTGTACTGATGTGGGGGGCGATCAACTTCATGGGAAGAAGTGACCTGGTGGAAATTGAAGGACCCCTGAATGTCCAACGATACGTCGCTGAAATTCTTCGTCCTCACGTCCTTCCACTTCTGGCTGCACGAGGGTAGATTTTTCAGCAGGATAACGCTCGACCTCATGTGGCACAACTCACCACCCATTTCCTCGCTGACAACAACGTCCAGACCATTCCATGGCCAGCCATGTCATCAGACATGAACCCCATAGAACACTTATGGGATGAACTCGGCAGACGACTCCGCCAGCGAGACGTGGCTCCAGCCAATCTCCGACAGTTGTCTCTTGCACTGCGGGAAGAATAGGCAGCCATCCCACAACAACAGATCCAACGGCTAATCGGATCCATGTCAAAGAGATGTCGTTCTCTGAAAGAGGCCAGAGGAGGTCATACATCTTACGTAAACGGAGGCCTCAGTCGCAAAGAATAAAAGTTCAAACCAAATTTAATGAACATCATTTCATTGTTAAAATCTAAAAGTTTCTTCATGCCAAGATTGAAACATTAATTCCGTAAAATAAAATGTTGGTACATGTTTGAAATTTGGTGTCCATTACGACTGCAATAATGTTGCGTTTCTTTTTTTGAGCAGTATATATACTTGTATTATGTTTTTCCTTCAAGTCAATCTTTGCAGCTTTGTCGGTTTGTTCAAACTGTACTTCATTCTATTTAAATTCCTTCCTTTTCTTTACAGTTTATGACCATTTTGCGAGTTTCTTTTAGCGCCTGTTTCCCTTATGTGATTTTCGTATTTTTACTTATTTCTTTAGCAATGAACCCCATTACATATGTGAATGTTGCCTGAATTGAATCAACGAATAGCGATGGGATTTCTTTTGATTTCAGGTTTGACCGAGAAATTAGTTGGAACTTAACTTTTGTTCCTTTGTTTGCAAGTTTTGATTGTCATTTCATTTATTGTTTTCGTACATCTGAGCCCCTGACATTAATATATAATTAAATTGAAACAATGCGGTACTTTATCACATGCCATAAGGCAGCAGGATATCACCGTAACGGATTTTTGTGTCAGTGACTTTGTAGACAAGATATCAAACAGAGTTCACAACTCATAAGAAGCGAATTTTCCCGCTCGTTTTATAACGATTTGTCTGTGGTGTTATGTCCGTAATTTGGCTCTTATCAGCTCCTGTTATTATTCTCTTATTTCAGGAAGTTCTTGAAGTCGAGGTTCTAACCGGAACGCCTAACATAGATGGCCGATACCAAATCTTAAATATATCTGTCTAACGATGCAATGTATGGCTTGGCTGAACCAGGACGCCTATAAGCCAACTGGTATTAGCTTTTTTTGTGCATCACATATCTGTCAACTACAAGACACTATGTGATGTCAAGAACCGTCGCTGAACATAGCGGGGCTTACATGATTAACAACCTCCAGCATGAGAATGGAGGTAGAGGCAGTTTCTGCTGCCTTAAGATGGCTGTCTGTGACTTTATTAACAAAGGCAGTTATTGTATCAGACTCACAATCCATGCTTCGAAAGGCCCAACATGGATGGCTCCGACATGAATGGAGAACTTCTGTAGAAGCATCGAATCTTCATGGACTAATATGGATTGAATGTCCTGGTCAAACAGGGGTACGCGGCAATGAAAGTGCTGGCAGACTAGCTTCAAGGGCATCCACACAAGATGCACTGGACATGGATAAGAGATAAATACTGAGGGCAATTCATGTTCGCCCATTAGAGAATGACACTGCAATCGATGAATCATCAGGGCTAAGACTGCTGGAAGTTGGCATCAAATGTAAGACCAGCAGGGATGGAAGTTTGAGAGGGCGCATCTTGCGTGTATACAACCAGTGTGCAACAGGAACAATTAGTATTCATACCATTCGACTTTTGATGAGGGAGACTGAGCACTTATGGGTTTCATTAGTGCCCGTAGATGTATAGAGAGTTACGCCAACTATGTCAGAATCGAAAACGAGGGTGAACGACGTAAACGCCATTTTCGGCTGGACAATACAAGGGCTAGTAGCGAGAAAAAGCATCGAGTTAGATTTTTGTTTTTTTAAATTAATGAAAATAAATATCCCGTTCAACCTCTGATGGGTTATAATTAGGATATATTGTTTTCAATTCAAAATAATATGAACAACTGCCGATAAGAGAAAGTGGCATCAGATTTGTCAAATCATTGTAAATAGGAACAATCACAATTATGCTTTTACGTTAAATAAATAAACAAACAAACAAACAAAATTAAAAAAAAATAAAGAAGAAACTCTGAACAAGAATAATATTAAAATGGAGGGGTGTAAAGATCTGGTGGTTACAATTATATAACTGACTTTAACAGATATTTAATTGAATTTCGCCTATTAAAAGTCATATGAATTGTAAGAACCGCATCAGACCTTCACATTCCCAGCCACCATGAATTAACAAGTCATAAAATCATAATAAATAACCTAGCCCGCATGTGTCTGACGGTTGGCATCTTCGACGCCAGCAACGCTGCCTTTTGTGCAGTGCTAACGCCCATAGAACGATTCCACGGTAAAAATCTAACACGCGTTTTAGTTTCGGTTTCGAAAACGTACTACCAACATTTAACATTTTGCCAGATCTGCTGCATACATTTGGCAGCCAAGACTTATAATTAACGATTTTTCGGATCTGTGCCGCAAAATAACTATCTGAATTAACGTATTCTGTCAACTTTAACGCTGGTAATAAGTAGTAATCCTTACATTGTTTGATAGTGTTACACGATACAATACAGATTATTAACGCCAATTCTTAACCCGCCACGCCAACACCCCACCTCGCTTGATAGTCCGCCATGCATATATACACGTGGCGACAAAGCCAACAGAGGCAAAACACGCAGACAATTTTATTGCCTCCTCGCGGTAATGTTTCTGACGTCGTAAAAACAAGTTAGTTATTTGAAAAATACATGCTAGCGAGAGGGGAAGATGGCCGTCTTGTGTAAAATATTTATTTGACGATGACCGGTGACAAAATTGGAAATCTAAACCCATAATGAAACTGAACATAAAAAATATATGGTAGTATAGCTTAGAATTCACTGAGCAAGAATGTGTTTTAAATAATATGATAGTCCCAGTATTACCCAAATTGTTGAGAAAATACTAAATGTCTACGAACGCACGACCAGACAGACTGTTATTCCTGGTTGATTTTTCTTAACGTTAGTGGGGACACCGGCTTAGAAGGGAGGCATTGAGGTAAATTCAAACTAGCTTGGGTAACAAGAGTATAGGAGGAGAGGGGAGCGGTAGGAAAATTGTTACCAAAAACTAACATCGTTTTGAGTTGGCATAACTAAAGCGGACTGGCCAATCAACTACCAGACGCAGAGTATGTTTGGAATTATTTTTGGTTTTCAAAAACTGCATTTGAATTCTGGTAGTCGCAAGATTTCGATTGGTCAGTGCTACTAAATATTAGCAAAAAGCTTTCACTATTCATTGCCAGTTGAACTGTATTTTTTATTCAGAAACGCTGAGAACAGCTGTGATAAATTTAAAAAGTAAATTATATAACTATATGAGTATTTCACAGTCTGGACGGAGCAGAAGAAACTGAGGCCATTTCTTTGCAAAGTCAGCGTCATTTGTTTATATTTCTTGATTTGTGGTAAGAATGCTTTATGAACTTAATATGTTTAATCCCATTACCAAAGTTAGATACTGCTATTGGGAAAAAAAGGACGTGCCGGGAGCAGACATTGTTGAGTCCTCACGTTGAAATGTATCTAACTAATGTATGTTGTCATGATTATGTTTGAATATTATTGTATTAGAGTATATTAGTAAGCCTCCGTATTCCATGAACACTGTTCAACATGCCTGAAGCATATATATTTATATTTAAAAAGAAAAAAGATGAGAAAAATATATAAAAGAAAATGTGGTTACCCCACATTATATTATTGAGGAAAACTATGTAAACGTACAGTGGCGTATCTGCCATAGGGACCTGAGGGGTGGTCACAGCAAGTTGGGAGTCATGAAAAATTAGGGGATGAGTGCACCTGAAATGCACGTGAGGCTGACCCCATACCCACGTATGAAATTAAATAAAAGAATAAGTGATGAGATGTAAAAGGCCAGGGTGTCCTTTAGTTGCAGAGGTTTCGTTTCCTGTTGCCAGCTGGTGACAGGAAACCTGAGGAGTGACGATAACGCCAAGAAGTCTCCTACACTTTACGTATGCTGTCAAGAGATAACAGCAGGAGCTTGGGCGTGTGACGTGATATCGATATTTCTGCAACTACACAATATCTTATCTTTCAACAAGAAACCCCAGGTGATATGTTAAGGATCTGGGTACATCTGACAGTTTCGGTTTAAATAAACCTTGGTTTTTCAAGTCATACTCAGGACTTTTGTGGGGTATGATGACATTACAGCCCCTCATACACAGTGACTCTCCCTCTTAGAAGAATATAGTGTAAACTGTGAACATTCCAACAGGCAAGACATATATTAACATTGTAGTTATTTGGGCAGATTGTCCACACAATTTTAGTTAATCTTTTATGTAAACTATCTTGTCCTCATTTTCAAAGACCTGTCCAAACGATATGACTGGACAGGCAAAATAAATTGTACAAAAAAAAATTAATTTAAAGAAAAACTTAACCACAGGTTTTATTCACTTCCTCATAGAAACTTAAAGTGTTTTTGTGTTGTGTACCATCATTTCATTTCTCCCCTAGACACTAGGTACATCATACATCAGACACTAGAGCCGAAATAGTGACCGTGTGAGATCTAGGGAGGTAGCGTTAGGTTCTCTGCACATAATTCATCATCATCATTGATAGAGTCAGGGGCCTACATGTGCTTGACCTCACACGGTTAATACATACACGGATTTCATTCTTTTAGGATACCATCATAACCTCCCCAGCAAAATCTAACTTTGCTACATAAATTGGTAGGCTTGTCCGGGGTTTTGAATTTCTCCTAGTACTACATACATTGTGGTCTGGGTCTTAGCATACACAACATTCTATTGTCCCAGGGAATCCCCATAATCATTATTGCCCAAGATTTGGGAAGTCAAAAAACTGTCAGATCCCAGAATTAATTAGATAAATTTATAACTATTTAGAAACTTTGTTAGAACATTTTGCATTTATCAGAATGGCAGATCTGGCCAAGTTTCGATCTGCGGCTGTTCAGACTGCAAAAGAAATGAATATGGAGGGTCAAATCTTAATTGACTATGTCACCTCAGAATGTGATAAATTTATTACAAAGGAAGAACATAGGTTAGCTGAGGAAAGGAAAATGCAATTAGAAGATGCTAGGGAGAATAAGAAATTAAAGGCTGATAGGGAGGTTGAGATTAAGAGGCTGCAGTTGGAGGAAAAGAAACTTGAGGCTGAGGCTGAGGCAAAGAAACTTGAGGCTGAGAAAGAAGAAAGGAGATTGGAGGCTGAGAAAGAAGAAAAGAGATTGGAGGCGGAACGAGAGAAAGAAGAAAGGAGATTGGAGGCGGAACGAGAGAAAGAAGAAAGGAAATTGGAGGCAGAAAGAGAAGAAAAACGACTGCAGAGGGAAGCAGAAGCAGAAGAAAAAAGATTACAAAGAGAACATAAAATACGACTAAGGGAGTAAGATATGCAAGGCCATGCTCCTGAAAATGGAACTAGCCCCTCCACTTCCGACTCAGCTGCAAGCCAGGGGGCCTCCTCATCAGCCATGGGGTTCCATTTAGATTACTTTGTGGAAAAGGATGAAGACATTGAGTCGCATTTAAGCAGATACGAAATATTATCCACTACTTATGGGTTAGAATGAGAAAAATGGGGTGTAAAGTTGTCTCAGGGTCTTCGGGGAACAGCTTATGAAGTGTTTTCCAAAATGAGCAGGGATGACCAAAACAACTATGACATGTTGAACCAGGCTCTTCTGTTAAGATACGAAAAGAACGGAGAGTTTTTTTGAAAGAAATTTAGGAATGCCAGGCTACTGTCGGGTGAGACCTATCACCAGTTCTCCGCCCGGTTGGAGACGTATATGGAGAAATGGGCTTCTTTGGGGAAAACCCAAGATCTCAAAGAGATGATACTCATTGAACAGATTAGAGAGTCCATGGCTCCAGACATGAGAAAATTTCTCATGGAACAGGGCGCAGAGAGGCTGGGTGAGATCATAAATGTCGCTGAGAGGTATCAGGCAGCCCAGGCAGAGGTAGCTGGTATCAAGAAAAAAACCAGTAGATCAGTATAAGGCTCCTCAAAGCCATAATAAATTTGATAACAGAAGTAAGCAGAACTTTGATAGGCCTCGGAATAATTTTAAAAATAAAACCTCACATTTCAATGACAGAAAGAATGATGAAAGAAAGCATTTTAACCAAGGGAAGAGGTGGTGTAAACATTGTAGTAAGGACAACCATAACACAGAATTCTGTAAAAGTAAACCTTCTGGATGTGCTGCTATGAGAAGGGGGAACCAGGAAGTAAAGGACAAACCTGCTGGACAGCAGGAACCTTATCACCCCCCAGTTTGTGAGGATGTTGTATGCAATGAGGTCACCATAAGGTGTCTCTATGATACAGGTCTAGATTTTGATGCTGTCGTGAGCGCGCACTTGGTGAACCCAGATCGGTATACCACAGAAACAGTGGAGATACAAGGGGCGACCAAGGACCTACCACTCATGAAACTTCCCATTGCAAGGATAACAGTGAAAACTTGCTATGTGGAAGGGATAATCAGAGCAGCAGTGATAGACGCACCCATCTAACCTCTGATATTGGGGTGTCGTTATGTCTGCTTGGGAAATCCCAAGAGACCGGTGGTCTTGGCAGCAGTCCAGACCCGATCACATTCCAGAAAGGAAGAAGATGAACCTATAAATACTCATCCAGAGGAGATGAGAAAGGCACAGGCTGAAGATAGGTCACTGAAGCCGTGCTATAAGAAACTCCCAAAGAGCCCTACTCCTCCTAATAAAGGAGAATTCTATATGAAGAATAAATTGTTATATAGGAAGGCCGGCACTGGTTCAGCTGGTCACGGGCAGCTGGTCCTTCCCAGTTCATATAGGGAAAAGGCAATGGAGTTAGGTCATGCTATCCCCTTCAGTGGTCACATGGGGATTAGCGCAACAGGACAGCGTATAGCTTGTCATTATTTCTGGCCAGGGATAACGGAAGACATAAAGAGATATGTAAAATCCTGTCCCGAATGCCAGAGAGTAGCTCCAAAGCATTGGACTGCTCCAGCAACTCTTGGGGAAATGCCCATTGTGGGAACCCCTTTTGAGAGAGTTGCAGTGGATATCGTGGGACCTCTCACTCGGACCAAGAGGAGGAACAGTTACATCCTTACTCTGGTAGACACTTGTTCCATGTGGGGAGAGGCGGTAGCCCTGTCATCAATCGATTCGAAACATGTGGCAGAGGCATTACTTACGATATTCACAAGGTTAGGATTCCCGCATCAAATCTTGACTGATAATGGCTCTCAGTTCAAGGGGAAACTAACAGAAGAGGTTTTCAGGTTGTTCCAAGCCAAGCACTTTCATTGTAGTCCGTATCACCCCCAAGGGAACGGCCAGGTAGAGAGGTTCAACGGGACTTTCATTTCTATCCTGAAAAAGCTGGCACATGAGAAACCTGATACGTGGGACCACTACTTGCCCGCCGCATTGTTTGCGTACCGGGAAGTACCACATAATTCAACTGGAATGGCACCCGCAACACTGTTATTTGGAAGGCCAATAAAAGGTCCTTTAGAAGCTTTGTTAAGGACCTGGACAGATGAGAAGGCAGAGGAGACTGTTACCTCATCTTATCAATATGTGGACAAACTGACCACTCGTTTAAAAACTAGTTGGAAACTGGCAAATGATAATTTGAGACAAGCCAGGAAAAAGCATGCTGCTTATTATAATAAAAAAGCTAAGGATATGGAACTTGCTGTAGGGGAGAAGGTGCTTCTTCTATTGCCAGGCAGCAACAATAAACTTCAGATCGGATGGCAAGGGCCATACACAGTTTTGGAAAAGGTATCCAGAACAAATTATAAGATAAACAAAAAGGGAAAGGAAAAAGTATATCATGTGAACCTTTTGAAGAAATATCTGGACAGACAAATCCAGGAAGGAACACACCTATTGGCCTTGTCTATTGCAACCGAAATGAAAAATGACCCTCTCTCCTCATTCGAATATCCACTGAAACCCAGTGAAACGTTTGCCCAGGTGAAGATCAGTAATCACCTGACAAAACGACAGAGGGAGAAGGTTCATTAGGTCCTTGAGAAACATACAGATGTGTTAACGGATAAACCAAGGCACACCGATTTGTTGGAATATGATATGAAACTACTAGACGCAGCATCTATCTGTATGAGGCCCTATTCTATTCCTTTCGCTAAGGAAAAAGCTTTGAAAGAGGAGATTGATTATTTGTTACAAGAAGGGATTATTTCTCACAGTGAGTCTCCTTATAGTTCCTGTGTGGTTTTGTTGCGGAAAACATCGGGAGAACATAGACTGTGCATAGATTACAGGAAACTGAATGCTGTCACTGAAGGTCAGGTGGATCCATTACCTGATACTACTCAACTATTTGCCAGGCTGAACAAGGCAAAATATTTTTCTAAGGTGGATCTTAGCAAAGGCTATTACCAAATTCCAGTAAAGCCTGAGGTTCGACTTTATTTAGCCTTTAGCACCTCGGAGGGTCATTATGAGTTCAACATGTTACCGTTTGGGTTGAAAAATGCCCCGAGTGTGTTTTCAAGGATGTTGCGAAAATTATTGGATCCCCTGAAAAATCCATGTATTTCGAATTTTATGGACGATATCCTCATTGCGACGGAAACATTCGAGGAACACGTTACCTCTTTGAATATGCTGTTTGATAGATTCAGAGAGGCTAACATAACCGCTAGGCTAACAAAATGTTGTATTGGTTGTAAAGAGTTGGAATTCTTGGGACATACTGTACATCAGGGTAGCGTGACCCCTGATCCCAAGAATTTGGAAAAATTGAAAAGAGCACCTAGACCACAAACAAAGAAAGATGTGCGATCTTTCGTGTCGTTGTGTGGTTTCTACCAAAAGTACATCAAAAATGTTAACTCCATATGTGCTCCTCTGACGGATTTAACTCGCAAAGGTCAACCTGATACAATAAATTGGTCAGGACAGTGTGAATTGGATTACTAGGAGCTAAAAGAGAAACTTACAAGCAGGCCAGTATTGCAATTGCCTGACTTGAATCAAGAATTTATCGTGAGAAGTGACGCAAGCAATGTGGGCTTAGGCTCTATATTGTTGCAAATGTCCTCCTCACAAGATGGGGAATTTAACCCAGTCGCTTATGCAAGCCGCAAGTTGAACAAGGCGGAAAAAAAATATTCAACAAGTGAAAAAGAATGTCTAGCTTTGATATGGGTTATAAAAAAATTCCAGATTTATTTATATGGCAGGACATTTGTGGTCCAAACGGATCATTCACCACTCGTATTCCTGTCAAGCATGAAAATTCTAGATTATTTAGATGGTCCTTGTTATTGCAGCCATACTCATTTCTGATAGAATATATTCCCGGCCCTCGGAACGTAGGTGCAGACTTTTTAAGTAGACATCCTTATGATGAAGATCAGAAAAACGAGTAAGACTTCATTGAGCTCAGTTATCTCTCAGATTATAACCTGCTAATGATTGCATGTTTTAGGATGGGAGGTGTGTAGTAAAATCTGCGAGAATAATCGCTCATTTCAGTAAGATTTTAGTCATAAAATGATAATAAATAACCTAGCCCGCATGTGTCTGACGGTTGACATCTTCGACGCCAGCAACGCTGCCTTTTGTGCAGTGCTAATGCCTATTGAACGATTCCACGGTAAAAATCTAACACGTGTTTTAGTTTCGGTTTCGAAAACGTACTACCAACATTTAACATTTTGCCAGATCTGCTGCATACATTTGGCAGCCAAGACTTATAATTAACGATTTTTCGGAAGTGCGCCGCAAAATAACTATCTGAATTAACGTATTCTGTCAACCTTAACGCTGGTAATAAGTAGTAATCCTTACATAGTTTGGTAGTGTTACACGATACAATACAAATTATTAACGCTAATTCTTAACCCACCACGCCAATACCCCACCTCGCTTGATAGTCCGCCATGCATATATACACCTGACGACAAAGCCAACAGAGGCAAAACACGCAGACAATTTTATTGCCTCCTCGCGGTAATGTTTCTGACGTCACAAAAACTAGTTAGTTATTTGAAAAATACATGCTAGCGAGAGGGAAAGATGGCCGTCTTGTGTAAAATATTTATTTGACGATGACCGGTGACAAAATTGAAAATCTAAACCCATAATGAAACTGAACATAAAAAATATATCGTAGTATAGCTTAGAATTCACTGAGCAAGAATGTGTTTTAAATAATATGATAGTCCCAGTATTACCCAAATTGTTGAGAAAATACTAAATGTCTACGAACGCACGACCAGGCAGACTGTTGTTCCTGCTTGTTTTTTTTTTAACGTTAGTGGGGACACCGGCTTAGAAGGGAGGTATTGTGGTAAATTCAAATTAGCTTGGGTAACAAGAGTATAGGAGGAGAGGGGAGCGGTAGGAAAATTGTTACCAAAAACTAACATCGTTTTGCATTGGCATAACTAAAGCGGACTGGCCAATCGACTACCAGACGCAGAGTATGTTTGGAATTATTTTTGGTTTTCAAAAACTGCATTTGAATTCTGGTAGTCGCAAGCTTTTGATTGGCCAGTGCTACTAAATATTAGCAAAAAGCTTTCACTATTTATTGCCAGTTGAACAGTATTTTTTATTCAGATACGCTGAGAACAGCTGTTATAAATTTAAAAAGTAAATTAAATAACTATATGAGTATTTCACAGTCTGGACGGAGCAGAAGAAACTGAGGCCATTTCTTTGCAAAGTCAGCGTCATTTGTTTATATTTCTTGATTTGTGGTAAGAATGCTTTATGAGCTTAATATGTTTAATCCCATTACCAAAGTTAGATACTGCTATTAGGAAAAAGTGAAGGACGTGCCGGGAGCAGACATTGTTGAGTCCTCACGTTGAAATGTATCTAACTAATGTATGTTGTCATGATTATGTTTGAATATTATTGTATTAGAGTATATTAGTAAGCCTCCGTGTTCCATGAACACTGTTCAACATGCCTGAAGCATATATATTTATATTTAAAAAGAAAAAAGATGAGAAAAATATATAAAAGAAAATGTGGTTACCCCACATTATATTATTGAGGAAAACTATGTAAACGTACAGTGGCGTATCTGCCATAGGGACCTGAGGGGTGGTCACAGCAAGGTGGGAGTCATGAAAAATTAGGGGATTAGTGCACCTGAAATGCACGCGAGGCTGACCCCATACCCACGTATGAAATTAAATAAAAGAATAAGTGATCAGATGTAAAAGGCCAGGGTGTCCTTTTGTTGCAGAGGTTTCGTTTCCTGTTGCCAGCTGGTGACAGGAAACCTGAGGAGTGACGATAACGCCAAGAAGTCTCCTACACTTTACGTATGCTGTCAAGAGATAACAGCAGGAGCTTGGGCGTGTGACATGATATCGATATTTCTGCAACTACACAATATCTTATCTTTCAACAAGAAACCCCAGGTGATATGTTAAGGACCTGGGTACATCTGACAGTTTCGGTTTAAATAAACCTTGGTTTTTCAAGTCATACTCAGGACTTTTGTGGGGTATGATGACATTACAGCCCCTCATACACCGTGACTCTCCCTCTTAGAAGAATATAGTGTAAACTGTGAACATTCCAACAGGCAAAACATATATTAACATTGTAGTTATTTGGGCAGATTGTCCACACAATTTTAGTTAATCTTTTATGTAAACTATCTTGTCCTCATTTTCAAAGACCTGTCCAAACGATATGACTGGACAGGCAAAATAAATTGTACAAAAAAAAAAAAATTAATTTAAAGAAAAACTTAACCACAGGTTTTATTCACTTCCTCATAGAAACTTAAAGTGTTTTTGTGTTGTGTACCATCATTTCATTTCTCCCCTAGACACTAGGTACATCATACATCAGACACTAGAGCCGAAATAGTGACCGTGTGAGATCTAGGGAGGTAGCGTTAGGTTCTCTGCACATAATTCATCATCATCATTGATAGAGTCAGGGGCCTACATGTGCTTGACCTCACACGGTTAATACATACACGGATTTCATTCTTTTAGGATACCATCATAACCTCCCCAGCAAAATCTAACTGTGCCACATATATATATATATATATATATATATATATATATATATATATATACCACATATATATATATATATATATATATATATATATATATATATATATATATATATATATATATATATTGTTAAGTGTCAGTTTGTTTTAATGTGCCATCTTTTCACTTCTTCTTATAATTGTGGTCTAAGGGAGGTTACCAGTAGTTTTATTTTCCGGAAAAGGTTGTTTTAGTTGTTGTATCCCCTTGGGCTTACTTGTGTCCAGCGATATGCCCATATAAGGTTCTGTTCGTAGATTTTCTGGGAACAGTTTCGTGTACATTCCTGTAGTGAACGAACTCAGGTCGCGCGATTGTTTTGCGCTTGCGCTATGATTTTTGCGCGACGGGAAGACTGTTTTTTGTAGAATCGCCTGGTGTTTTTCGAGCTGACAAGTCGTTCAGAATTTTTGCTCTGGCAAGTGTCTTAGGGGATCGGAATTCTTCTGTGATTAGATTATGTTTAAGATTCCCCTTTAATGTGATTCTGGCATGGAATTATAAGCCCAGGAAATGGCAAGTGTTTCTGGTGTTTGATTCATGGAAGGCAGAGCAAGCAAAGAAGACATTTTGAACTTATTTGTTTCGCCATAAAACTTTGAGTTATTTAGGCGACTTACTCCCGGTACGGAGAAGTGGTAACATTTCTATTTTTGCCAGAGGTGTTGTACCAGAGTATCAATGAACTATTTATGTAAGCCCGCTGTCCAAGGCGGCCTATTTTCGCAAAAAGTGTTGAACCAAATGATCAATGAATTATTTATGTAAGCCCGCTGTCCAAGGCGGCCTATTTTTGCCAGAGGTGTTGTACCAGAGTATCAATGAACTATATATGTAAGCCCGCTGTTCAAGCAGCCTATTTTTGCCAGAGGTGTATTGGCGTGTGATTACGTCTATGATGTGTTGAACCTTCGTTCAGATGTCAATGTATGTGTCGATGTCAGCGTGCCATTATATTGTACTGTAATAAAATGTTTGGAAACGTCACCAGTCGTTCAATGCTTCCTGACTTCATCATCTTGTATTACTGTGACGTCTTTATAACCTATCTACAGTAGCCCTGTGTGGGCGTGTATGTCAACATCCCCCCCCCCCCCCCCCCCCACCCCCCCCCCCCCCCCCCCCCACCCCCCCCCCCCTGGATGGCTTGGGCGTGTATGTCAAATTTACAACAATCACATACCCTTCAACAGTGGTGGCCCATACACTTTTCAACAGTGGTCGCCAGTTTCAGGCTGTTACCCTAACGACATTCGCGTCTATAGATTTACAGCATCCTACATGAACTACTGCGATACGTTCCTGTACCATCGTTGGTGCTGTTATTTTGGAAGCCAGTTCCTGTACCATCGTGGTTGCTGTCAACTTGAAAGACAGTTCATGTGCCATTGTTGCTGTCGTGTTTGAGGCAAGTTCCGTTATCCCTTCAGCGTTGGATCGTCTTAGCGCTGAACTGTGTGTGCTGAGAACGTCATTGTTGTTGTTCCAGAGGCCAGGAGTTTTTCGCCTTATAAGATAAGTGGCTTTATGTTTGTGAACTGGGCCTTTATGTTGTGTCTGAATTAAGCCTTCCATAAATTTATATTTTCATATTTCATGTTACATGTATTTTATATGCTATATGTGTTTTTGCATTTCTGCGGGTTCGGTTGGGTGGTGACTCCAGTAGGGTACATCCCACTTAACCGAGGGCCTACTGTGAGCGTTCTTTAGGGACCATTGCGAATTTTCCCCAGAGAAAATTGCTAGCGACTTTTGTTGCTGTTTTTGTTTAGCTGTGACGAGAGGTGTTAGTGTTGTTTTCGTATATTTGTTCTCTGTTCTTTAGTTTCGATTAATTTGTTTGTATTTGTTTGCCTCCTCTTCCTATCGTTTTGTTCTTTACACCTTTTCGTTTATACACTGTTTTGTTAATTGTTCTGTTAGTATATTCGCAGCTTTCTTCGTATATTTTCTTTAGTTCTGCTTTATTCTTTTGTTGATCCTTGCGAACGTTTTCGTTTGTGATTTATATCTTGTCTTTGTTAATTTTCTATGTACAGTTGATTTTGTCATACGCTGTCTATATACATACTAGGTAATGCACTATTATCAGTATAATGCACTATAGATAGAAGTGATTATTGGTGATATTGTAATCAAGATATTATACTAGTTCTTTGATAAAGACTTGTCTCCCACTGAGGTTGGGATAAAGCGAGTTGCTGAGATAATATATATTTATACAAGGTGTTATAGTATATTATTAGACATAATGTCTACCTTGGAGTATTTCATTGAGCAAGGGAAAGCTTTTGGCAAGACTGGAAAAAAATTAGAGGAATTTGCAACCGCTGAATATGCCAAGGCACAGAAGGCTGATGAAAAGAAACGGAAAGTGGAAACTGAGAGATTGAAAATAGAAGCTGAGAATTTAAGATTACAGATGCAGGCAGAGGAGAGAAAATTCCAAATGGAAATGGAAAAGCAAAAATTGGAAAGAGAAGCTGAAAATAGAAAATTAGAAAGAGAGGCTGAAGAGAGAAAAATGCAAATAGAAGCTGAACAAAAGCGATTAGAAAGAGAAGCTGAAGAATGAAAAATTCAGCAGAAAAGAGAGGCTGAAGAGAAGAAAATGCAAATAGAAGCTGAACAAAAGAGATTACTGCCATCAATGGTACCTATACCTTGTAGCAGTATGGCAGCTTGCGTACCCTGTCAATCCCCAGAGCTATGCCAGTGGGAGTTTTACTCCTGATAGGTTCAACCAAGCTGGACTGGTCTGTGTGGGTAGGGGTCAGACAAAAGCTAGTACCCTGGTCCTCAGGTTGGGGGTTTTAGCATAGGGCTGACACCCCTGTGTCACATAGGGAGTTATGTTCTATAAATTGTCTATATTTTCCTCTTTCTTCCACTCGGGTCCTCTATTTTTTCTGACACTCTTTACCCTTTTCATATATATAATTATTTCGCATTCGTTAGTTTGCGAAAAATATTTTCTTTTCCCAATTGAAATTTTACCGTCTTTCTTTCTCATGCTGACTGAAACTTGATTACGTAGATGTCAGTGCTGCAGGGCGACAGAAGGCGTGATAATTCGTTTCGCGGGATATAGATGCAGACTTACCGTCTGAAAATTTAACCTGTTACAGCGCTTTCCCTGGCTGAATTTCTCGGCGAAGTGTAAAATCGCTCTCCGCATTAGAGACGGGATGGCTGAGACTTGCACATGACACGGAACTCACTGTTGGTCATTCTAAACGTAGGTGCTAAAACTGCCAACCGCCGATTTCATTTTACTAGTTCTTTTGTGCAGAGTGATTAAATTTATAAGTATGTATTATTTTCTAGTGACGCATACAGTGGAGAGCAGAATAAATTATATTTCTAGCTTAACAAACATGTAGCCATAATGAATTTAATTTAACGGCTAACTACTCAGTCGAGTATATTTTTCTAAACAAACTTATAACTGCTAGATGTCTCATGAGTGTTGACGAAATATATTTATATGTATTTCAAATTCATGATGATTGATTTTATAATATAACTTATTTCACGGGAAGTGTTAAATGATAAGCTCTACGCTTGCAGTTTAAAATATAAGTTATATCCTTATACATAGTATGTGTAATTATTTTATATGTGCTTGTTCCATTTTATGCAGTGAATACTGGGGTGATCCAAACTTGCCGGCGTTTAGTAGTAAAGAGACATACTTGTGAGAAGAATAGACATTTTCTATCTTTAACCACGTGGGTTGTTTCAAGTAACACTGGTCTGACAGTGCATGTGCCATCAGAGATAGACAGTAATACCAATCCCACTAACGGTTTTCTAAAGACTAAATGTTTATACTGGGCCTTTGAGCCAGACTTTATTTCTTCACAATAAACTCAAATATACATGCTGCCTGGCGGCGAGAATAATTACAAGCAATAACATTAATATTTCCGACAAGTATTGGGAGAGTGTATAGTGAACCAAGACTATCTGTTAAAAGAAGTTGTCCACTGGTCAGCTTTTCCCAAATAAAGGAAACCTTCGTGTTTTGACTCTGTGTGCCTGTTCAAACTTGCTTACCCTAACTGATCTAAGTGACATGAACAGTAATCTAAAAACATAACTGGTGAAGTGAATGCTCCCCGAAAAACAGTGGAAGAAACCTGTAATTGCAGAGCTGGGATTCGCTTTATCCAAAGAATACAGATTCACTGTAGAGAGGTGTAAAAAGGTTGCGCCAGACAGTGAACAACATCAAGTTTTTTTAGGTAAGAACGTGTGCCAGGGTACCCTGATGAATGAACCGAGTGAAAGTGACGGAAGTATGTTCGTTGTTTAATGCACTCACTTGTTGTATTTTTTTCTTCCTTAGGCAAGATTTGCTGCTTAAGTAAATTGTTCCTTTAGAATAGATACTGCTGTCAAAGTCAGTCTATACCTTCTAAGGGGGACAATAGTAGACCCTAACCATATGTATTTGTGACTCTTTGGGCCATCATCTGTCTCATAACGGGGCTGTGGGCTAAACCTAGAGTTAATATCATAACGGGGCTATCATCCTTGTAGCATTCTCTTGATATTTTATGACTATTTGTATATTTTTTTTATGTAATTTCTATGTGTTGTGAAGAAATTTTAAATGATAATTAAAATTTCCCTTGGAATTAATCAGTGTGTTGGTCAGCTCGTTCTAATATATATATTCATTGTTATAGATTTCCCACGTCTGTGTGTTTAACTGTCGTCACGTGTATAAGCGTGCCCGTGAGTAGATAGAAATATATGTAATATATATATCTGTGTTTAGACTGTCTGACGCCTTAAAAGCTGTCGTTGGTTTGGTTGTTCGTCCATCACGGGTGATGAAGACCACTCTGTTCATCCAATTATTTAAGAATATGTTAGGTTAGTCTATGGGTACGAAGGTGACTGAAGAGCCCGATGCGGGCCTGAAAAGATCTTGGACAGTGTGGGCAGGGAATGTTTGCTTCATGTGAAGGTTTTATTTCACGGTCCTTTCTAGCTTGTCTCCGCTGTTCTGCTGCTGCTCTTCTGGATGATTCGCATGCTGCTGCACCTTTACGAAGAGATGTGCGCCAAGCAGTTCGGTCTTGCGCAGCAGCTTCCCATGTGTCTGGGTTTATGTCAAAGGTTTTCAATGACGTCTTTAACGTGTCTTTGAAGCGCTTCTTTTGGCCACCATGGGAGCGTTTACCCTTCTGCATCTCACCATAAAAGAGTATCTTTGGCAGTCGATGGTCTGGCATGCGGACTACATGACCTGCCCAGCGAATTTGTGACTGCATCAGAATAGTATCAATACTAGGGATACCAGCTCTGTCAAGAACGGCGGTATCCGGGATCTTGTCTTGCCATTTGATGTTCATTATCTTCCTGAGACAGACTGTATGGAAGTGGTTTAGCTTCTTTACGTGGCGCCTGTATACAGTCCATGTTTCACATGCATATAGCAGCACTGGAAGCACCGCAGCTCTGTATACCTTCAGCTTTGTCTGTAGACTAATGCCACTTCGATGCCAAACGTTGGTGTATAGTCTGCCAAATGTGCTGCTGGCTTTGGAGATCCTGGTGTTCACCTCATCATCAATGACAATGTTCTGGGATAGTGTGCTACCAAGGTATGTGAATCTGTTCACAACATTCATTTTCTCACCATTAACCTTGATGACTGGCTCAGTATAAACTGTGCCAGGAGCTGGTTGGTACATGATTTCTGTTTTCTTCGTGTTGATGGTAAGCCCAAAGTTGGCGCAGGCTTCGGAGAATCTATCCACACTATGCTGCAGATCAGCCTCTGAGAAGGAATTGAGGGCACAATCATCAGCAAACAGAAGATCTCTGATGGTGTGTGATTTGACCTTGGTTTTTGCTTGAAGCCTCCTAAGGTTAAACAATTTTTCATCAATACGATAACTAATGTCGATTCCTGTGTCCCCGTCTCTAAAAGCATCAGTCAGCATAGCAGAAAACATGATACTGAACAGAGTCGGTGCAAGTACGCACCCTTGTTTAACTCCATTTGAGACGGGGAAAGGCTCTGATAGCTCACCGTTTTCCTGAACTCTAGCCTGCATTCCATCATGCAGTTGCTGCACTATTGTGATAAATTTCTTTGGGCAGCCGTATTTTGCCATGATCTTCCATAGACCCTCTCTACTGACCGTGTCGAACGCCTTTGTCAAGTCGATGAAAGCTGTGTACAGGTCACAGTGCTGTTCTTGGCATTTTTCTTGTAGCTATCTTGCAGCGAACACCATATCTGTGGTTCCACGTTCTTTCCGGAATCCAAACTGACTTTCAGGTAAAAGACCTTTGTCAAGATGAGCCGTAAGGCGATTCAAAAGGATTCTGGCGAATATCTTCCCAGCGATTGATAAAAGAGAGATGCCTCGATGATTGTTGCAGTCTTGGCGATTACCTTTACGTTTATATAGATGTATATTTGAGGCATCTTTGAGATCGTGTGGGATGGTTTCACTCTGCCACATTTGCTGGAAGATCATATGAAGTTTCTCTATCAGAACTGCACCGCCATCTTTATAAACCTCAACAGGAATTGAATCGGAGCCAGGGGCCTTTCCACTAGACAGTTGACGAATCGCTTTTTTAGTTTCCTCCAGAGTTGGTACATCATCTAATGCTTCATTTATAGGAATTTGGGACAGGCGGATGATGGCTTCGTCGTTAATAGATGATGGCTGGTTCAAGATATTATTAAAATGTTCAGCCCAGCGTTGGAGAATTTTTTCCTTGTCTGTAATTAGTGTTTTTCCATCTGCATTAAGGAGGGGAAATGATCCTGATGATGTTGGACCATAGACCGCTTTGAGTGCAAGGTAAAAGTTTTTCAAGTCATGGCTGTCAGCAAAGCCTTGGATCTCATCTGCTTTATTACTCAGCCATGAATCCCGCATCTGGCGTAGTTTATGTTGGACGATTCTACGCATGTTGTTGAAAGCGTCTTTCTTGGATGTAGATTTTGGATCATTTAAATATGCTTTATGGAGATGGTGTTTCTCAGCCAACATCTGCTTTATATCATCTGAGTTCTCATCAAACCAGTCATTTTGTTTCTTGATGGAAGGACCCAGGACCTCTGTAGCAGTGTTGTAGATCTGCTCACTTAGGGCTGCCCAATTTGTTTCCACACTTTGGCCGTCTAGCGAGATAGATTTGAGACGGTCTTCTAAGGTGTCAGTAAATGACTGTTTGATTGTTGTCTTCTTTAGTTTGGTGACATCCAGCCTCTTTTGAGTTTTCTTCCCCTGAGGGCGCCTGGCTGGTTGGATACGAACTTTAAGTTTAGATACAATGAGGCGATGATCAGTCCAGCATTCGGCACCACACATGGACTTGGTCACCCGGACATCTTGCCTGTCCTTCTTCCTAACAATTACATAGTCAATTAGGTGCCAATGCTTTGAGCGAGGGTGCATCCAGGAGGTCCTGTTGCGGGTAGGAAGTCGAAAAATGGTGTTGGTGACAAGGAGGTCATGTTCTGCGCAAGTCTGGAGGAGACGAAGTCCATTACTGTTACAGCGACCCACGCCGTACCTACCAATAGTGCCATTCCAGGAGATGTTATCTGAGCCTACTCTTGCATTAAAGTCACCAAGAATGATGAGCTTATCTGCTTTAGGAACTGATGCAATGACTGCATGTAGTTCTTCGTAAAACTTATCCTTGACATCATCCTGGTTTGTCATAGTTGGTGCATACGCGCTAATGATGGTGGCATGTTTTCTTCCATAGAACAGAGGGATCTTGACCGTCATGAGTCGGTCATTTATTCCCTTTGGAGGCCCCGCTAACTTGCTGACAATTGCTGTTTTGATTGCAAATCCAACCCCTGCTTCTCGTCTTTCTTCAGTTCCTCTTCCGCTCCAAAAGAATGTATAACCTGCACCCTTTTCGCAAAGTTGGCCCTCGCCTGCAAGTCGAGTTTCACTCAGTGCTGCTATGTCAATGTTGTACCTGGCCAGTTCTCTCCCAATCAGGGCAGTTCGTCTCTCAGGTCTGTTTGCATTAAAGTCTTTGTCAAGTAAAGTGCGCACATTCCATGCGCCTAGAATGAGGGGGAAAAATCTGTCCTTTCTTTTTCTTATATGTCGACCGCCGAAGTAGGGTACCCACCAACCGCGGTAAGCTGGTTAGGTAATGGTGAAGCAGGCAATGTTTAGGGCACCTTTTCTAGCCCCTTCCTCATGCCATGGAGGTGAGCAGTGCTTTCCTAAAGAGGGCTGCTCAGACACTCAGGGGGCTGCCGAATCCCACTGCTGCTCCGATCAGTGGAAGACGACCATATGGCCTGAGCCGCCTGTGTGTAGGTCTGCGACTACGACTGCCAGCGTACCCACGCCTGCCGCTTCGCCGCTCGCCCATCGCCACAGGACTTGTTGTGAGTGGATGGATGAATGGATGAATGGATGAAAGAGTGACTTGCGCGGTGATTTGGATTAAAGTGAGGAAGAGTTGCGCAATTCGTCGACCTCACTCTCTCGCCTGGGTCCATCTCAATCCAGTGGCAAGACAAGTCAAGACGACTGGAGATGAAGTCAGGTGCAGTGGATGACCAGGGCTTTCTACGTGCCTCGCCGTGCTCCTTACGCTCCACAGCGCGTTGCTGGTAATCGCCGTCATGCCCGTTGAACCAACAGGTGGTTTCTTCTGTCGTAGAGAATAGGTGAAAGAGAGAAGATTTCCTCGATTTTTTTCAGAGACAGCCTCTATATCACAGTCTATCATCTCACTTGCGGAAATTCTATTTCTTTTTACTAACTCTCACTGTGTCTATCACCTAATCTAACCTATTCAGAAGGGACCAACCCAAGTCTTAATTCTCCTATCTATAAATCTACGACAAATGGTTGCTCGTTACCGGGAATTGAACCCAAAATCCTAAGACGATAAGATAAATGTGGACTCGTCTATCTGGATTTTGAACTTAAGATTCTTTATTCTGAAATAGAGTAAGAGTTTGATGTCTTGTGAGTTGTTATATCTTTAAATAATTTATCCCCTAGACTAACGATCTGTTTTCGGGCGTGCTGACCACACAAACTGATAAGTTTTTTTCCACAGCATTTGAATAATATACATTTGAGTTACAGGTGGATTTTGTCGGAATATATGTTAATGGGAGGTTTAACCCCCAAAAATGAAGAATTTCATTGAAAATATCAAATTTTAGATACATATTGCACTGGAAAGTACATTCATTTGCCCACATTTCTGTATGTTTATTTTCACTAAAACCTTTGTGGATGATTTTATATAAATTTTTTAAGTATGTCAGGTAAGTGTATTTTTTCCTAATTATATATGTAAAATATTCAAATTGGTATAGGTGTGATGCTATATTGATTGAAATGCATTAATTTTAATTTTCGGTACCGTATTCATTTCCCTGAAGCAAACAGAATTCAAGTTTTTCAAACATAGTTTCATGTGTAAAAATAATTTTGACTGGCTAATTTTTATTAACCATGGGGTCCTTTAATGGGTCATCGAAATAATAACGTGGCTGGAGTTATTCCAGTAGAGTGGTAGGGTACCTCCTTATACGCAAATAAAGCTGCAGGTAAGAACGAATCACAGGATTCTGGTTCCTCCTTTGCGAGCTTACGTAAAATTGTAAGTTGAGTCCCGTTATATCTTTCCACTTGTCCAATCGATTGTGGATGATAATATGTGCGGACGACAATATTTTGAAAAATCCTAAAAACTTCCTCCATCAGTTTCCCTCTGAACTGTGAACCATTGTCAGTTAATATCTGATAAGGGTATCCTAATCTTGAATATATTGAGAGCAAAAACTCTCCTACATGTACTGAGTCTGCTGAGGGTAGAGCAATCGGGTCCCCCACATAGTACATGTCTATCAAAGAAAGGATGTATTTTTTCGGAAACTGACGAAAAGCGCATACAGTCTGCTGAAATGAAGAATTTAATGAAAAGTAAGCTGCAAAGTATGACACAGAACATGGAATCAATAAAGGAAAATACCAGAGATGATTCCTACATAGCAGGGGGATACCGAGGTGAGTAAATTTTGTGTAAAAGTGTAATTCCTCCATTTTTTCTTAATTTTCTCAAAACCTCATTTTTCACACAAATGTGGGCACGTTGCCCATGATTTTTCAAAAACTATTAGTGATACATCAGTAAATTTTGGGCCACATGCTGTACACATAGTGCTCATTAAAATAAACTAAAATAAGGATATATGTTAACAAACTACAAAACTGTTAAGAAATAGCTAAGATACCCCCCTTAAAAATTTCAACTATTTTTCGATTGGTATGTTAAAATCCAAAAAAAAACTCAGATATCAAACCAATCAAAATTATTTTAGTATACAATCATTATCATATATTAAAAAATTAAACGGCCACATTTCATAACTGAAGTTGTACTCACATTTGAAATATCTTGGGCAAAAAAAAATACCCCAAAAAAGCTAAAAGTTGCCTTTTTTTTCACTGTTTTTCCACCACAGATTGCAAGTTTTTAGCATATACCTTAATGTTTTGTATTTTTTTCAGTCATTTTGCTTGTATAAATGACCAGATATAGATATTAACTTATAATTCTGTGTTTTTCATTTTGGGGGTTTAACCTCCCCTTAATTGTTGATTTGTAATACTAAACGCTGGTAAAGTTTTGTGAGTGTATAACATTCACAAGGGTTCTGAAGCAGGTAGGTGTTTGAGCAAAGCTAAGGAGTGCGTTTCGGACTATTTGTCCAGATTAATTGCCTCCCTCACCCTAACTGTCTTCAGGGGTAAACTTGATAGTGGATTAAAAATTAAGGGATTATTTTTCTCTTTAATTTTTGCAATAATTATTTTGTTTCCACTGTAGCAACTTAATTTTTCAGAAGTAATCTTAACTACCATTTAGTTGGCGTAGTCGTGTTTGCATTAGGTGCTTTATTGCCGATTAATAGCAGCGATAGTTAGATTTTATTTTGGAGGCGGTATCCCAGGGTTAAGCATATCATCTTTTATTTGGTATTTTCTCGTAAGTGGTAGGAACCAGTGTCTCCTTTTTCCTATTTTCTTTCTCCACTAGTCTCAGTCACTGACATAATATGGCCGAGAGGGCAAAGCTTAGAAAACTCCTCAGGGACGAAGCGAGAGAGGAGGGACTGGAAGGAGAGGAAGCGAAAGCTTTTGTCAGGGACGAACTTGAGAGATATGATGCGGAGAGGAAAGCAGCTGAAGCTAAAGAGGAAAAAGAAGAAGCTAGGAGGAAAGAAGCGGAAGACCGGCTATTACAGCAGAAGAAGATTGAGGAGGAAATGGAAATCCGCAGGGCGAACAAAAGAGAGAAGGAGAGACAGCATGAGGAAAGAGAGAAGGAGAGACAGCATGAGGAAAGAGAGAAGGACAGACAGCATGAGTTAGCTCTTAAAACTCTAGAATTCCAAAGTCGTGGTGCTGCCTCTACCTCCAGCAATGGAGAGTCTTCTCGTCATTCTTCCTTAACTGATCCTTCTAACACTCAATCTCTTCAACTCAACGCTATGTCTTTTACTCTTGAGTCTTTACCTTGTCCAAATGAGAAGATTGACATATGGCTAGAAAAATTTGAGAAAATTGCAACTCTGTACGGTTTAGAGAGGTCGCGTTGGAACATGAAGCTTTCTCAGGCGCTGAAAAGCAGTGCGTATGATGTTTACGCCAAAGTGGAAAGCAGCCAACAAGACAACTATGATCTGTTGAAGAAAGCTTTGGCGTTTTGAAATGAATGCTCGCAAATTTTTGCAACTGTTTCGCAACAGCAGGAAGGAGAGCTCTGAAACTTTTCAGCAGTTCTCGTCTCGTTTGAAGGGATATCTGACAAAGTGCCTAGAGCTCTCGCAGCTCCCCTCTACCTATGAAGGTCTTGAGGAATTTGTTTTAACAGAACAAATAAAGAACACATTGTCTGCAGATACCCAGAGATTTCTAGCTAAGCAGGGTGCAGAAAAGCTCAAAGACATCTTAGAGAAGTCTGAGCGTTATCAAAATGCGCTGGCTGAACTACCGGCCACAAAGCGGAAACCGACAGAGGAGCATTTTCGAAAAAATAATCTAGAGCAATCTTCTCATGCTTCTAATCAGAATAACCACAGAGAAACTGGACCTCAAAACCCCCCTCCTGAAAAGACCAAGTTCTACAAGAACAAGTACCTCAACCACCCCAAACAGTCTGATCAACCCGACTGCCCTACATGGCAGCGCAGCCAGAAAGGACAAGGTGGCAAAGGGAAAACCCCTGAGCACGGGACTAAGGATCAGAACAAGCACACCGAGCCGAAGCGCATCGGATGCTTACAAACAACAGACTCGCAGGAAAGAACTATTGTCAGTGATTCTCAACCTGAGGAAGAGAGACCCTCTACGCGAGAAACGGTTATTTTAAACGGGACTTCAACATATTGTTTATTTGACACTGGGCTTTCCTTTGATTGCATTGTTGCCAGGCACCTGGTCAAACCCGGTCAAGAGACAGAAGAAACCGTTAAACTGTGTGGAGTTTTTAGGAGTGATGCACCAACAACGCTTCCCATTGCATTGGTGGAGATCCACTCTGATTTTGTTAGAGGTGTGATCAAGGCGGCTGTTATGGATGACCCCATCTACCCAGTCATACTCGGCTGTAGATATGTGTTTATTAGGAAACCGGAAGAGCCAATAGTGGCAACAGTAACCACAAGAGGGCAAGCCAAGAAGGAACGGGAGCCGGCGCCAAATTTGTTACCCATTGAACTTAAAGAGGCGCAACAAAAGGACCCTACTTTGGAACCCTGCTTTAGGAAACCTTATTTGTATCGCCATAAAACTTTGAGTTATTTTGGCGACTTACTCCCGGTGCGGAGGTGTTGTACCAGAGTATCAATGAACTATTTATGTAAGCCCGCTGTCCAAGGCGGCCTATTTTCGCCAGAGGTGTTAAACCAACTGATCAATGAATTATTTATGTAAGCCCGCTGTCCAAGGCGGCCTAGTTTCGCCAGAGGTGTATTGGCGTGTGATTACGTCTATGAAGTGTTGAACCTTCGTTCAGATGTCAATGTATGTGTCGATGTCAGCGTGCCGTTATATTGTACTGTAATAAAATGTTTGGAAACGTCACCAGTCGTTCAACGCTTCCTGACTTCATCATCTTGTATTACTGTGACGTCTTCATGACCTATCTACAGTAGCCTTGTGTGGGCGTGTATGTCAACATATTTACACCAGTAGCAGTACCAGCTACCAACAGTGCAAGTACACTATCTTCTACTGTGGTACCACTTATATATATATACTACTTTCAACAGTCACGTAATCACACCTTCAACATATATATATATATATATATATATATATATATATATATATATATATATATATATATATATATATATATATATATATAAAACTTTACAATATAAATTATATAAGTTTATAATTATGTAATTGTAATATATAAAATATAAAAATTATAAAAAATTATATAATAAAAATTATATAATATAATGAAATTTTATATTTGTCTCTATTTTGGCTTCCTTATCTCATTATTATATATATATATATATATATATATATATATAATATATATATATATATATATATATATATATTTATATATATATATATATATATTATATATATATATCTTAATATATATATCTATATACTTATATATATATTATATATATATATATATATATATATATATATATATATATATGTTATATAATAAAACTATAATATAATTGTAATTAATTTTTATTATATTATTTTATAAGGTGGTATGTTTTGCTAAGTGTTGCAAATCGTAAGGAATATTTGTTGCTAAATCATGAAATTCTAACGGAATTTAAAATTCAACAGAGTATGTGTTAAAAATTCACGCTACTGATTCTATTCAATAAAACGCTTAGTAAACTAGTTTTCTCGTTTTTGTTTTGCTAGTTGAAATACAAAGAATAGTACAAATATGTGCTACTGTATTTGCATCTAATTTTGTTTCAAATTATTAGTTAACCTAAACGAAAATGCATATTAGGTCTGAAACTCGCGATTGGGTCCATTGTCCTGCTATTCGGGTACAGCCTAAAATGGCGGCCAAATTTTAGTTGGCGTAACTCTTATATGATAAAGGGGCACTAGGTTTGCACAGAGTGCAATGACGTCTATTCTGATTAACAACAAAATTATGTGATGCACAAAAGGCTCATTGTCGTGTGAAATTCTAATCCACATATATAAATTAAAAAGTTAATGTAAAGCCTAACAAATAACTTCAATAAAAGGAAAGAAGAATGGTAAAGAACAGTGCTGTCACAATGACTGTACTCGAAATTCCCCTTGTTTTCTAATTCGTCTGCAAATTATAACGTTTCACGTTGATAGTAAAAGCCTTCTGCAGCATACACGCGTTTCCACAACACAATAAAACGTGTACTCCCTTTCTAAGAAAAACCTTGAGATACGCAAGCTGACCTATATTTAATATTCCATTCATGTCATTTTATACACTAAGTTACCATAAACGAAAGACAGATGGAATTAGGATAGAGAGAAGGGAGGGCTGAAAGCCGGAACGCATGCCACACTAACACGCGTCTCGCTATACAATTACTACCATCACGCGTGTAAGGCCACAAGCACTAGCTTTTTTCAAATCGACAGTGATAAAAAACACTACCCATACGAGAGTTAGGTTTTAAAATCCTGAAAAATGCTTATTAGGAATATGACATTATACTGGTTTACGTTTGAAAACATTACAGTACCCAGACACCACTTCGATTGAAGTGAACGGGAGGTAGAAGAAAATACATATTTTGAACGCAGCCTCTTAGCCCAATTAAATTTATATATTTTTGTTCCTTAGGACTTGCTGACAAAGAATATGTTAAACGTTACGCAAATAGTCTAGGAATTAACAAATTATAGCCAAAAGAAAAAGTGAGGGTGTCAGACAACACCAAAATCAGAATCGCTCAGTGGCAGATTTTGACACCACCATTGTACGGGAAATAGGTCCCCATGTTAAATCCTATTTGATTGGAGCGCAATAAATGTAAGGCTAAACACGATTAGTCGGGCTACAAATACTATCTTTTGTTGTTAGGGGAGACGGAAGGAAGGGTACTTTTTTTTCAAACGCTTGTGTAAACATGGCTCGATTGGTTAGACCCGCCAATATAGGCATTTAGGAGCGTCAGTTCAGCACCACATTTTCAAATAAACTTTCTAAAGCAACAGTGCGTTGAGATTCAGCTTATATTTTTCTAAATAAAAGCCTGAGACAGTGGCAGGTCGGATTTTGTGCCTATTCATTGCCAGTCAACGTAATTCTGTATTATTTCCATGAATTGTGGGACTGTGGTCCTAAAGTTATTGAGCAGCACCTGGTCTGAGCTTTGCTGAAACTGGAGGCTGACAGCATACTCCTGGGTCCAGATAGCGACTAGTGAGGTGTCTCCAGAACACAGGGGAGCAATCGAGCAGAGGAGTCTTTTCCTGCCGCCATCACGAAAGTTAAGCCTCTGTGGCCAGAGGAGCTCAACATTATGGGTCCCCTCAAAAATTGACATTTTAGTAAAAAAGAGGGACAATACCTTGTTTAAATTGACAGGAACTGTGAACTTTTCTCCCATACTTTTTCCCAGATAAACAAACACTTGAAGTCATGATGACAAATAACAACATAGCTTGAAAAACAAAACCAGTATTACCTCATAGTACTACTACACAACTGACACACATAGGATAATATTAATAAAATATGTCACTACAAGGTTCATATTTATAAATTATGTATATATAAATTGTGATTACATTTGATTGTGATTCCTGGTTCACTTTGTAGTTGAATCAGGATATATAATAGTGAAAGTAATTAATACATATATATTTGAAACTTTACCAGTGACTCATTTAAGATAGTCTTATAGAGTGTTACATGTGTGTGAGTGTCACAGTGTTGTCAAGTGTGGTGGAATAAATTAAATTGTTTATCTGTCTGTTGTTGTTATGACTTACACTTCATCATTTACATAACCCTAGACATTTAACGTAGTCATCACAATATTCCAGAATAATTCTGACTGAGGTATAATGTGGTAGCAAGTAAGGTTATCTGTAAAACACTACACCTATTAGATACAGATACCTTCACAGCTGATCTCAGTCAGTACACTAAGTCCCCTATAAATATTTATAACATCCCACTTTACCACACTCATAACACCAGCCAAAGCTGATTACCATTGTATGAACGTTTAAACAAATTAAGATGGGAAACCCGAGGCCTGTAAACAGTAAATAAATAAATAAATATTGCACACATAAAGATATGTTTCTAGTAATGCTTTAGTTTTACTCCTGTCAGTATTTAAAAAAAATTGCTTCGTGTTGGTTAGGCGCGCTCCGTTCACCCTAGACATATAATCCGGCTGTTATATTAAGGAACATTTCCTAATAAAAAAAGACCTTTTGGTTTGCTTATTTATTTTTTTTTTTTGCCTTCCCATATGACACACAAAGCATGTCCAAGGAATTCTTCAATGTTGGTGTGAGGTCTCATAATGCTTACCCCCCCCCCCTCCCCCTTCCCATTGCAAACCTGTGCAGTACGTATGTATTCTAACGAGACTAAATTTTATGTTGTTAATTTTTATCACACTGTACTTTCCCCAAATTTGATTTTTCTTAGGCTCCTTTTTAGGTAAATCTGTATTCTTGTTTTCTTATTCTTCTTCTGCGTTCGTCCTAAAAAGGACGTTTGTTACGTTGTGTCGCAGTTTACAGCAAAGCTGCGATATCTGCGCCTTTCGGCCCGACACATCCGTTTTCCGCATGGCATTTTTGGGACCTGGTTAGCCTTCCCTCTTCGATCCTTACTCTCTCAGCCAGACTGCAGTGATGCATCCTGTTTCCAGGACCACCACTTGGAGGTGGAGTAGGGTCTTGGTCAGCTCTGGTTCGCTAACCCTGACGCAAGCAGTCAAGCGATGAGTCGCTTACTGCATTCCTCACGTTTGATGCTTCTTCGGTCTCTATTCTTGTTTTTAAACATTCTCATTTTGCGGCTACTTTTTCTTCTGGGTTTTCTCTTCTATTCTGTTTAATGCGTTCTGTCAGTAACTGTTCATACTTTTTTTTGACATCGACAAGATGTTTTTGTTTTATATCTGGTTGTTTCAGTTCTGATATTTCTATCTGGGGTTCCTCCTTTCTTCTGTTTTCTGCTCTTTTTAGCTTCATATTTACTTTGATGACGACTGGATTGTGATCTGAATTTATGTCAGCTCCAGGATGTGTCTTTGCGGTTGTGACACTGTTCTTAAATCTATATTTTATCATGATAAAGTCAATTTGATTTCTTGTTACATCGCCTGGGCTTTTCCGTGTGTAAAATTTGTTTGGGTGGTGTTACACAAAGGTATTAAATATAAATAGTAGGTTTTCTTCACAGAACTGGATAAGTCTGTCTCCTCTATCATTTATTTTCCCTAGTCGAAACTGTCCTATTATTTTCATGTATTTTCCTTTTCCTATTTTTGCATTCATATCGCCATTACTATCAACACATCTGTAAATTTTACTGGTTTAAGTGTGTGTTGAAGCTATTCATAGTATTCCTCTATGTCTTCTTCCCTGTGTTCTTTAATTGGCGCATATTTTTGTAAGATCGATATGTCAAATGGCTTTACTCTCATTTTCAGTAACATTCAGTAATTGCGTGCCCAGTAACCACATACATATTTTTCTAATTCCTTCTTTATTAACATTCCTACTCCTCTTTAGTGTTTTTCTCCTCCTGAGTGTAGAAGCGTGTATTGGTCTTTTTTATGTACCCAATAATCTTGCCTCTGCAACTCCCAGTATATACTGTTTCATTTTTGTGGCCTCTAAAATGAGATTATCTAGCTTTCCTACTCCGTTTAGAGTTTTAACGATCCATGTTCCTATTTTTAGGCTCCTCCTACAAGTTTTTAGATGGTCTATCTGAGAATTCTCCCTTTTAAGAACACTCGTCATTATGTACTTCCTTACTTATTAGAGTATTACTCTTCTCTGTTGTTATCTACAGTAGATTTCTCCCCCAGGGGACCAAGAGTTCTATAAATACCGTTTCTTATCTTTTTGTTGCGATTCCATTAAATTCTTTAGGACGTACGTGGTAAGACCCCAATCTCTTCCAGGGTGGCTAGCCGTTGTATTTTTTTATGTCCGACACGCCTCTTGTGCGCCACACACTTTGCTGTTTCGCTTTGTGAGCCGTTGATCTTTTTAGATTCCTCCGCCTCACTAGCCGTCTCAGTCTTTGTGTACTAGGGATGGACATTCCCTTGAGTAAGATTGCTCCTACTTCACTCATGCAAATTTAACTAAAAAGGAGCCTAAGAAAAATCAAATTGGGATTCCTCTTTTTCTTCTTTGATCCTTAGCCGCCGACCGTCAAAGCAGTCAGTGGCCATCACGCCTGGTGGCGTCTTGTAGGGCAGCAACAAATTGATTCCACTTTGCTCGGTCGATGGCCATCCTTCGGACATTGCCCCAATTCTGGTTCATTTTTTGCATCTCAGCCTCCACAGTCCTCCGCCAAGTTGTTTTTGGTCGGCCCCTCTTTCGTTTTCCTTCAGGGATCCGTAGCATAGCTGTTCTTGTGCTGGCATCGGGGTCTCTTCTGAGGACATGGCTAACCCAACTCCAGCGTCTGCCAGCTATGATGGTGTGCGTGTCCTCTTGCTTGCTCCGAGTAAGCAGATCTTGGTTGGTGATGGTATTCGGCCAAAAGATTCGGAGAATATTTCTTAGAAATTTGGATTAAGGAAAAGAAATAAAAGAGGAGACAGACTTATCCAGTTCAGTGAAGAAAACCAGCTGGTCATATGTAACTCCTCTTGTGAACACCACCCAAGGAAATTATACACATGGAAAAGCCCAGGAGATGTAACAAGAAATTAAATTGACTATATCATGATGAAACATAGATTGTAGAACAATGTCACAAGTGCAACGACACATCCTGGCACCGACGTATATTCAGAACACAATCTGGTCATCATCAAAGTAAATATAAAGCTGAAAAGAACAGGAAACAAAAGACAGGAGGAACCCCAGATAGAAATATCAGCACTGAAAAAAACCAGATATAAAACAAAAATATCTAGTCGACGTCAAAAACAAATATGAACAGTTACTGACAGAAAGCATGGAGCAGTAAGGAGAGCAAACCCAGAAGAAAAATTAACCACAAAATAGTAATGCCTGAAAACAAGCATACAATCAGCAAATGCAAATTTACCTAAAAAGGAGCCTAAGAAAAATCAAATTTGGATGACAGATGACATCTTGAATAAAATGACAGAAAGAACGAGAGCAAAAAACACACCAGAATATAAAACAATAAACAATGACATACGTACTATGTGTAGACAAGCAAAGGAACGGTGGATATAATTAACATGCAAGGAAATAGAAGACATGGGAGTAAAGCACACGACAAGGATATGCATGTAGAAATAAAGAAATTATCAAATAGGTCACAGTTTGCCCAAGGAGGAGGCTGCATCAAGAATAAAAATGATAAAATCTTACTTGATGAGATATTAATGGTCAGACTATATTCCTATCTTCCCACGCATTGTTGTTATGAATCTAATCAGAAAGATCCAATCATTTCAAATGCAGATAGGGTATGATATCAAAATATTACAATGTAAGGCAGAGGTCAACTCTACCATATATGGTAATATGATGTCCGATGCCCTTGTGTACAAACTTACAGACAGATCGGGAAACTCACATGGCAACATGGGTAAGCTGTAATACTTATTACTCTATTAGAAAGTAATGTTGTCATAACAAGTCGGCCCGGAAACGATTATGTCACATTTGTCTGCCCACATGTCACACAGACAGTTATCTCGTTATCTGTCTAATGAGTACGCAAAAACTCTCTGCACATCTGGGTTACCAAACGAGTCGTCTTATCAGCGGTTCAATCTAAACACGCCGGCGACTATCTTATCTCAGTTGCTCACCGCAAGCTGGGATAACTGGTAAACAAATAGGTAACATCCCAGAGTGGAGTGTCGAATGATATGATAAAATCAAATATCTGCTACTTTGCAGAAAAATAACGAGGAAAGAAAGAAAGAAAGAAAAGTGCGATACTTGAGAGCACATAATAAAAATCAGTACCACAAATGTACCGATACTGCCGGAGAGAGACTACGATCGATAGGGGCCGCCCCGTTTTGTCACACTTATAATGCCCCCCCCCCCTTTATTTTCATTGTTAGCCTGTGCAGTACGTATGTATTCGTACGAGACTAAATTTCAAATTGATTCCACTTTGCTCGGTCGGTGGCCATCCTTCGTACATTGCCCCAATTCTGGTTCATTTTTTGCATCTCAGCCTCCACAGTCCCCCGCCAAGTTGTTTTTGGTCCGCCTCTCTTTCGTTGTCCTTCAGGAGTCCATAGCAATGCTGTTCTTGTGATGGCATCGGGGTCTCTTCTGAGGACATGGCTAACCCAACTCCAGCGTCTGCCAGCTATGATGGTGTGCGTGTCCTCTTGCTTGCTCCGAGTAAGCAGATCTTGGTTGGTGATGGTATTCGGCCAAAAGATTCGGAGAATATTTCTTAGAAATTTGGATTAAGGAAAAGAAATAAAAGAGGAGACAGAATTATCCAGTTCTGTGAAGAAAACCAGCTGGTCATATGTAACACCTCTTTTGAACATCACCCAATGAAATTATACACATATAACAGCCCAGGAGATGTAACAAGAAATTAAATTGACTATATCATGATGAAACATAGATTTAAGAGCAATGTCACAAGTGCAGAGACACATCCTAGCGCCGACGTATATTCAGAACACAATCTGGTCGTCATCAAAGTAAATATAAAGCTGAAAAGAACAGGAAACAAAAGACAGGAGGAACCCCAGATAGAAATATCAGCACTGAAACAACTAGATATAAAACAAAATTATCTAGTCGACGTCAAAAACAAATATGAACAGTTACTGACAGAAAGCATGGAGCAGTAAGGAGAGCAAACCCAAAAGAAAAAGTAACCACAAAATAGTAATGCTTGAAAACTAACATACAATCAGCAAATGCAAATTTACCTAAAAAGGAGCCTAAGAAAAATCAAATTTGGATGACAGATGACATCTTGAATAAAATGACAGAAAGAACGAGAGCAAAAAACACTCCAGAATATAAAACAATAAACAATGACATAAGTACTATGTGTAGACAAGCAAAAGAACGGAGGATATTAACAACATGCAAGGAAATAGAAGACATGGGAGTAAAGCACACGACAAGAGATATGTATGTAGAAGTAAAGAAATTATCAAATAGGTCGCAGTTTGCCCAAGGAGGAGGCTGTATCAAGAACAAAAATGATAAAATCTTACTTGATGAGATATAAATGGTCAGATTATATTCCTATCTTCCCACGCATTGTTGTTATGAATCTAATCAGAAAGATCCAATCATTTCAAATGCAGATAGGGTATGTGTTAAGGTTAAAAAGGGAGGTTATACTTTGTATATGGGTTGGTCACAGTAAATTGAGGGTTACATCACTTGAAGACTTGATTAACGGTAAAATTGGGTGAACAAATATATGATAGAGGTCATAGGGTACAGATAGCGTCATGAGCGCCGTTCTGTATTGTTAGAACTGTAAATAGTTCGCACGTCTAGTTCGTGGAAGGGACTGAGCGGTGGTGAACTGCGAAGTCCCGTGACTGTTTAGGCGGGAGTTTTTGTGACCGCTAGGATTCGGGTGGAAAGTGTTGACGGAGGAAGTCAACCTTGGTTTTTTCAAAGTGTGTTCCCGACCAGTGTTCGGTGAAAATGGTAGAGTGTTTTTCAATGTGTGTCTCGACGGAGACTTTTTGAACAGGCCTGTATCTGAATATTCTTCCTGCATATGTATTCTCCCATGTGTTAGATTATTGGAGGATGGTATGTATTAATATTTATGACTGTAGTCGATGCAGCTTATGAGACATTTTTGTGAAGGAGATTAGGCCATATATAGAGTCTGGGAGGAAGACATGACTGCTTAGGCCATATGTATAGTCTATTTAGGCGCTATGAAGAGTCCGAGAGGTAAAGAGACTACTTGGTGGCCAAGACTGGTTTTATCTTCTGTTCCAGTCATTGTGGAATTTAAAACCCGCAAAATTCGCGTTGAAAGGATAAGATTACAAGGAGGCTGTGTTCAGGCATAATATTCAGAACGTAACGTTCACCTATTCATTTATTATGGCTCTGTGTGGGCGTATACATACATATAAAATAGACTTAGGAATGTCAGCTAGCATTTGTTGATGAACAGCATTATCAGTAGTGGGCCAACTTTTCG
This sequence comes from Oreohelix idahoensis, assembly GCA_024509875.1. NCBI lineage: Eukaryota > Metazoa > Mollusca > Gastropoda > Stylommatophora > Oreohelicidae > Oreohelix > Oreohelix idahoensis. The sequence continues at coordinate 174,710 of JAMPIV010021922.1, forward strand.
GACGTAAGGCTCATGATTTCACGTGGTAAGATTGTTTCTACCAGACCTTGACCTGTATTTAGTGTGCCCTGTGTGTGGCGTATGCACTATCAAGTTCTCTCAGCTGTGACAGTAGTTAGCCTTGTGTGGGCGGAGCTTCGATTTAGAGTCCAGGTCAGCATTACCTGTGTTGTTTCGTCTTCTATGCCTACGGACTAGTATTTATATGACAATAGCAAAGAGTGGACTAGTGTCATGTTAGGAACAGATGATTATGACACATTATTCCAGCCTAAATGAGTCGGCAGTAAAACACTTCAAGCCTGTATTGACACCTGCATTGCTTACAGACAGTTTGGTGTCGCTGGTAACCTTTGATCGGTGACACGGTGATGTGTCTAATGTTTACATGCTTCCTATAACATACTTGCAGCATTCAAGTTTCAGCATTCAAGTACCAGAAGTGACAGTTAACGACGAGTTCAGTAGCGGTTCCTGTAACTTTCAACAAGGGAGTGTGCTTATGGTGTGTTGTCTGATGCTCATCAGTGGTAACAGAGAAAGAACAAGACCGTTTTCTACTTACAAGATAAGTGATTTTTGTGTGAAAACTGTGTCTCTATATGATGTTGTCAAGCCTTCCAATATTATTATATATGCTATTGAGTATTCCATGTTCATAGCTTATTGTTATGAGATTTAATGCATAATTGATTGATGGCTACATGACATAATCTTATTATAATTATAAGTGGTCTATAAATTTTGTACACTCAGTGTTTGAATCACGATGGATCCTGACATGGGTGATGAGTTGGATCCTGAGGACATGAGGCCTATAATGCATTATTTAGCTGAACAAGCAGAATGTTTTGAAAAATTACGGGGCCAAGCACTTGACAGATACGTGCTGGATGGCTTTTTGTTTAATGTGGTAGCAGCTTTAAATTATTTTACTGACGATAACTGTCAGTCAGCCCCTCAAGTTATCTTGGCTAGAGATTTGGCAAAGTTGTTAGAATGTCTACGTCCGATGGTGTATGATTATACTCGGACTAGACACAATTATATGCATAAGATTATACACAATATAATCTGCAACGACATGCAGGATGATAAAAAAGAGGAATTAGAAGAGAAGGAGCGGATGAAGAACAACAAGCGAATTGCCCTACAACAAAGAGAAAATTGTTTGCAGGATATAGCTGAGAAGAGAAAACTACAAGAAACAGTGGCTAAACTCACAAGTGATTTGCATAAATCAAACTTGGAGCTTTCTAGTGTGAAAGCAGCATTAGAATCTGCGTGCAGTAGAGTAAAAGACTTGGAAACACAGATTGAACGTAATCAAGAGGAGATTAATGAGTTAAAGCAACAAGCTGCTAAAGTTGATGGACTTCAAGCTCAGGCGGCCCTACTTCAGCCACAGATAGAAGAGGTGCAAAAGAAGAGATTAATAAAATTAGAACCACAGAGGAGAACAAATAAGGAAAAGGATGATAAGCAGAGGTTAGAAGAGTTAACGGTGCAGAGAAAGAAAATGGTTAAGATTGAGAAGTTACTTACAGAAGAAAGATGTAAAGTTATGACATGTAATAACTTAAATAAGAAACTAAACCAAGAGATTACTGAATTGAGTACAAGGGTCAATGGTTTAGTGGATGTTATTTTAGGCATCAAAGATTTGTCTACTGTTAAGATTGACAATAGTGGACAGAAGGTTGTTTATAAACAAGCAAAAAGCCTGCCCTATACACTCTTAGCGAATTCGAAAATGGAACATGATGGACTTAAATCTCGGCGTGGCAGATATAATTTCCCACGCACGGAAGACGCTACGTTGAAGATTAATGGCTATTGGCGTCAGACCAGCAAAGATACTTCATGTGTAATTTCTAATTCTGGTAATAAATATAACAAATATCATGTTGGTAACCATAAGGATTTTATGAGTTCCACTGCTTGTCATACACAATATAGGCAGTGTGATACAGCAGATAAGCAGGTTAACACAGAAAAGAATAACAACAGTTCTGGTAAAAGAGATAACCATAATGTTAGACAGTACCAGGGAAGCCCATTAAATGGTAGTTTTTCCAGACAGTCTAACAGATCTCAAAAGATTGATTCTGAAGAGTTGAGAAATTATGGTAGGAATAGTTACATTAAAGATTACAAACTTGGTAATAATTATTCTAGGAGTCAACAAGATTCATTTACTAGATACTTCTATCCTAGAAGATATGTTAAGCATAACAATGCTAACTGCAGTTCTAGGCAGAACAAATGGAATGATAAGGGGAATGGTAATAGAGTTAATGACATTCAAAATATTACTACACTTAACCAGGTTAACTGTGTGCAACAAAATCCCAAAGTCATTGGTAGTAAATAAGGTAACAGTAACTATGGATATGTACTACTACTGTTATGTTTTTTGGATTACGGGAGAGCATCTCGTTTTTTGTGAGTGCATGACTTTATTTCAGCTCTGCTGTGTTGACCGTCATTTTCGGTCAGGTTGACCCAAGCCTCCTGGGTTGTATATTATGTGTGAAGGAAGAGTTGGTGACATCATATGAAGACCAGAGGTTTTCATAACCACGGGTATAGGTAATTGTGCGTTTAACCTATCCGTTTTTCAGGATAATCTTACAGTTTATTAAAATGAAGATTTTCATTTGTATTTTTCAAACAGTAGCAGCTGTGCGATAAAGGTCAGCGTGCCTGTTTTTTCCTTTACCTGTGACAGAAATGTTTGTTACCCTACAACCGTGTGTGCAGTCAAGCGTAACCCAGCCAGTTTGTTGACCCTGTATTATTCGATGTCATCCCGTGCGGTACAGAATACTACACCGGAGTAGTGACCTATTTATTTTTTTTTGGAATTGATTCAAGATTGCTACAATGTTTCTTATACTTGATTTTTTTTTTAGGAGCATGTATTATTGTATAGTATAATATGATTGTATTGTATAATGTTTCATTGGATATTGTGTATGTCCATATTTATGCATTATTTGTACTCTATCTTGTTATTTACATAATTGTATTGTTGATAAACATTGTACGTATTATTATTGTAATGAATTGTAACATTTCATTTTGTATTGACGTGTCTTTGATTGTTAATTTTTTGTTGTTGATGAAATTATGGATTTTTGTATTTTCATACACTAGTCTGAAGACTATTTCATTTTCTCATATTGTATTTGACCATATGTGATTTGTTGTCAAGATTGGAGCTATAATAGCTGTTACATCAAAACATTGATATGATTTTGCAGGACTAATTGATAAAATGTTTTTTACATAATGAGATTGTCAGCCCTAAGCACAAACTCATTGGTTATGACTATGCGTTAGTCACTTTCAGAGAATTTTTTGGTTACTAAATTTGTTTTTCTTTTTCGTATCTGATTCCATGTGTAGTTAATATATTACCTTATACAAAGGTAATATGAAGAAATTGTTTTGTTATTGAATGTTATTTTGGAACTAAATTATAACATGTAGAATTGTCAGAGATAGCAGATACTATTATTTGTTTGAAGAACTTAGTAGTCTGACTTAAACACTTTTTCATGAGAAATAATGTTATGTTTATATGTGCAAGTTGGTATAATGTTAATAGTTTGTTTTTGTAGGTGCTCATTTGTGTTTACTTAGAGATGGGAATATATTTTTATGTCTCTCATTTTGTTAAAGCTCGTTTCACTTTTGATTTATTAATTAGTGGTTGAAACTTGAAAAAATTTAAAATACTATTTTTATTTAACTTAGCTTTAAGAAACTTTTTTGGATTGCAATTTTGTAACAATTTATTTGTTTTTCTTTGTGAAAGTATTGTATTTTTTATGTGTCCAGTGCTTAATATATTGATATGTCCACATTTAAAAAAAAAAAAAGAGAGAAAAAGATAATAATTTTTTTTTTCTTTTGAGATTGTGATATTTGTGTTTTTACAAATCACACTTTTTTGTGTGTGATGCCTGTGATATTTCATTTTAGTTACGAATAAGTGTTGTAATTTGGTTAAATTATTTATTATGCATTATCTAGTTATATCCTTCGTTAGTGTTTAGTATATATATATACTATGTTTTTCTGTTCGATGATTTTCTGTCATGATTGTATTTGTTTACAATACAATGTTTATTTAGATAGTTATTAGGATGTATTACTACTTATTCTATACATTCATTTCTTGAATTTTCTTCTTTCTTTTCGGATGATTCGTCGTTTCACTTCATTTCTTTTGAAGCAGTTTATACTTTCGTGATGCTTCTATGTTTCATCTAGATGTCACTTAATTCTATTTGCATATCGTTTACTTCTTATACTTCTTATACTTCCTTCTTCAGGATTGTTATGTTAATTATATGGTTTGGTATGAGGTAGTTTTTATGTCGGTTTTATCTAGTTGGATGTAAGGATTTGATTTACTTGATTGTTATCAAATGGGATTATGGATTTTTGTTACTATATTGATTTCATTGCTGATTTTTGATGTTGATCATGCTTACCTTGCTTGATCTTATCTGTTACTTTCTATTTATTGTATACTACTTGCTCTACAGTGAACATACGTTAACATTGTTTGAAACTATTTATTTAGTGTACTTAGCAGATTATTGTGTATAATTTGTTTTATTGTACACTGGCTTATATTTTTTTTTGTCGATGTATTATTATTACCTTAACATAAGCTAATTTTTGTATGAGTATTTTAGAGCTTATCTGACCCCTCAATTTTCATTGATGTAGTTTTTGTTAAAAATGATAAATCATTTTTTCTCCGGGGGTGGTGGTAAGATGTTAAGGTTAAAAAGGGAGGTGATACTTTGTATATGGGTTGGTCACAATAAATTGAGGGTTACATCACTTGAAGACTTAATTAACGGTAAAATTGGGTAAACAAATATATGATAGAGGTCATAGGGTACAGATAGCGTCATGAGCGCCGTTCTGTATTGTTAGAACTGTAAATAGTTCGCACGTCTAGTTCGTGGAAGGGACTGAGCGGTGGTGAACTGCGAAGTCCCGTGACTGTTTAGGCGGGAGTTTTTGTGACCGCTAGGATTCGGGTGGAAAGTGTTGACGGAGGAAGTCAACCTTGGTTTTTTCAAAGTGTGTTCCCGACCAGTGTTCGGTGAAAATGGTAGAGTGTTTTTCAATGTGTGTCTCGATGGAGACTTTTTGAACAGGCCTGTATCTGAATATTCTTCCTGCATATGTATTCTCCCATGTGTTAGATTATTGGAGGATGGTATGTATTAATATTTATGACTGTAGTCGATGCAGCTGATGAGACATTTTTGTGAAGGAGATTAGGCAATATATAGAGTCTGGGAGGAAGACATGACTGCTTAGGCCATATGTATAGTCTATTTAGGCGCTATGAAGAGTCCGAGAGGTAAAGAGACTACTTGGTAGGCCATAGACATTTTTGTGAAGAAGTCTACAATTAGGCGCTATGAAGAGTCCGAGAGGTAAAGAGACTACTCTGTAGGCCATAGACATTTTGTGAAGGAGATTAGGCCATATATAGAGTCTGAGAGGAATACATGACTTTATAGGCCATATATAGATGTTATGCAGGTTATATTTTTGCAGACTGCTGTGTGCGCAGTCTTTCCTTTGCGGAATATGGTGATGTGCATCTTCTAGAGGAAGTGCACCACTATTTATGATTAGGCCTTGAATATATATAGCTGACGATGATTATTCAACTGCCGGGGAGCAGCCTTGGTGGAGCAGGGAGGACGGAGTCCTTTGAGGAAAATCGTGATGGACATCTTCAATGAGGAGTGCACCATTATATTATAAGTATATGAACCCATATTTATTAATAGGCCTTCACGGAGAGAGCTGATCTCAGACGATTATTCAACTACCACTGAACATCGTAGCGGTAACAGTATGATATCAAAATATTACAATGTAAGGCAGAGGTCAACTCTGCCATATATGGTAATATGATGTCCGATGCCCTTGTGTACAAACTTACAGACAGATCGGGGAACTCACATGGCAACATGGGTAAGCTGTAATACTTATTACATTATTAGAGAGTAATGTTGTCATAACAAGTCGGCCCGGAAACGATTATTTCACACTTGTCTGCCCACATGTCACACAGACAATTATCTCGATATCTGTCATCTCAGTGCGCAAAAACTCTCTGCCCATCTGGGTTACCAAACGAGTCGTCTTATCAGCGGTTCAATCTAAACACGCCGGCGACTATCTTATCTCAGTTGCTCACCGCAAGCTGGGATAACTGGTTAACAAATAGGTAACATCCCAGAGCGGAGTGTCGAATGATATGATAAAATCAAATATCTGCTACTTAGCAGAAAAATAAAGAGGAAAGAAAGAAAGAAAAGTGCGATACTTGAGAGCACATAATAAGAATCAGTACCACAAATGTACCGATACTGCCGGAGAGAAACTAAGATCGATAGGGGCCGCCCCGTTTTGTCACAATTATAATGCCTTCCCCCGCCCCCATTGTTAGCCTGTGCAGTACGTATGTACCCGTACGAGACTAAATTTCATGTTGTTAATTGTTTTCACACTATAATTTCCTCAAGTAATAGTACAAGCAGCATTTTTTTAAAATATATTTACTGTTGTGTTTAAATCTTATCGTAGAACATTTTTTGCTTTCTTTTTTTTTTCACATGTAGAAACACAGATGGTCACCGAATTCGCTGCATTTGAAAAAAAAAAAAAATAGAAAGAAAGAAAAAAAAAAAAAAAACACAATATAGACAAACAGAAACACGTCCAGTTTCACATAAGTAACTAATTATTTTTTTCTAAAAATTTCCGGGTTTTAAAAAAAAATACTTTAATTAATTTATTCTTTACAAAAAAAAAATCGACGCCTCCTACCCAACATGACGCCCCTTGCAGCCGCACCACTCCCGCCGCCCAAGAGCCGGCACGTATCACAAAATGCATTTCAAAGGAAAATACACATTAACAGATCTAACATTTTTTTATACCTTATGTTTTAAGATCATACGCATTTTCTAAGAGAAGCAATGCATGTACATCAACAAACGAGTCCAGAAATTCGAACACATAGATAGTCTTCAAATGTCATACATACCCAATAGACTGATGTTGACTGGCTCCTTGAAACCTTGACTTATAAAGCAGACGATGTTGATAACATTCGTAACGATGCCAAAGATGTTAATTATCTGACACACTGAACTAAAGACAATCCATGTATATATTAATATTGTCTGGTCATCTACACCGATTACGTCAATGGAAGGGTCTCCTGTATCGGACCGGTTTAATGTATCTATCATTCGGTTTGCTCTGACAACCCTTGTGTCAAAGTTTCTGAAAGATACACTTTGGATTTTACAATGATTAGTACAAATCTGTTTCTTCAAGACGTGGAATTCACGTGTTACTTAACAGAAATCGTTCTATCTAATCACAAATCAACCTAGAAAATAATATTTAAAGCACGAGTATTATATACACGACAGATATAAGTATACTAGCTGTTATTTTAATGAGCGTTTTGAATTTAACGACCCGACGCTGCCCGCTGACAGGAGTCATCACAAGTACAATAGTGAACAAAGAATGAATGTTCCTTCCTTTACTACAGTTAAAGTGCATCCAATGAATTGGTTTGGTTTTTAAATCATGCACTTAAAACCTAGTGTTTGTCATGTGCACGTAATACCAGGTTCAACCTCGTGTGGATTATAATTAAGATATATAGTGTTTATCATTCTATATAGCATATTGCATTTGTTATTTCTTTTTGTGTGTGTTGGCTCTTCCAGGCTGTAATTTATCTGCCGTTTTTTGTAGCATTGTTTACTGTCTATGGTGTTTGTAATGTATCCTTTTCCATGATCCTAGATTGCTCTCTGTCTCCCAGCTGATACTCTTTTAAATGTATCTACTGGGCGTTTGTTGGTTTTTGAATTGGGAGGTTTTAAAAACTTCTTTGCTGATATTGTGTGGAAGTTATTTTTTATGATTTATTATCATTATTTTTTAAATTTAATTCAATTTTCTTGGTGTTTTTATTCTTCATTGTAGTTCTCATTTGCTGTGGTTGTTATATTTTGATTCTTGTTTGGAAAATATAAAATTGTAAATATTTTTGTAAATTATGTACTGTGCAGCCTCTATTATTTAGGTGTGTACTAAGTTGCAATATTTCTTTTGCTATGTCTGGTCGATATATTCATGTGCATTTCTTAGTGCTTGAATAGGGGAAAGTGAGTCGCTTAAGATTGTTACTAATATGGGGGGTGGGGGGGGGGGAGAAGGGGGGGATGAGGGGGGCTTGTCGGTAATTATTTCTAGTGCTTTTGCTATTGCCACCATTTCTGCTGTGAATATCGATGCGTTTTCAGTTACACAAAAATTTGTCTTTAGCTTCCATGCTAGAATGTGTATTCCGTGTTCTTCATTTTTTTTATTTTCGATCCATCAGTGTATACATTTAAGCTACCCTTAGTTATTTTTTTCTGCCTTTGTATTTAATATCTCTGCAAGATGAGAGTCAATTTTTTTTTTGAGCTCCCAATGAAGAACCACTTGTGTGGTTTTACTACTATATTTTATTGCATTTGTTTTAGTATTATGTTCTTCTATTTCCTCCATGCGCTTCCATTCTATTGGGTATCTTGTGGGATCAAGTGGCATCCCAGGTCGTTGGGAAATTCTTCACAAACATTGCATGGGCTAGGTTTCTTTTGTCTGTTAGTACTCTGGTCATGTAATTTAGTCTAAGTTCTTTTCTCCTCAGCTTGATGGGTATTATTCCTAATACTAGGGGTATCTAATGATTCAAGTGATGTTGATCGTGAGGCTCCACCAGTTGTACTTAGTACCCGGTGTTGCATTTAGTCCATTTTTTTCTTGTATTTGTGACCTGCGTAGTCCCATATTTTTATGCGTGGTAATAGTCAAATTATCCTCGTTACAAAACAACCTAGAAGAACCTGGAGAAGTGACGTGATGCCTTGCTCCGGCCGATGCAAT